>OU383796.1:5758363-5878363 GCA_910950805.1 Acrocephalus scirpaceus scirpaceus
TGATTGATATATAATATATAATATGTAATATGTACCATGTACCATGTACCATGTAACATATAAAAGGATATGTAGAAGATATAAATATATATAAAATAGATGCGTACATAATATTAAAACTTATAAAATATATAAATGCATTTAAATACAGATATATAATATATAAAATATACAAAACATAGGAATATTATATATTTGTTTATATTAGATGAATATAATATATATGTATATTATATATCATCTAGCTAATATAGATAAATATATTATGTATAATAGATAGAAAAATATAGAAAAATATATCAATATATATAGAAGAACAACCTTATAGCAGCAATGGTTTTAAAAATAGTGATTTAAAAAGTGACACTCATTAAAATACAGCCCCATCCCCCCCAAAAAGAGCATAAAATTCAAACCAGCAAGAAAATCTGACCCACTGCTCTGAATTTGTTGTTATTTATGGACCATTCAGGGCTTTAATTCCTGCTTTTATTCCCTTTTCTCCCTGATGTTTTCCCCTCTCCTTATTCTAAGGAGAGTTTGGTTTTTCCGGCACCTTCTCAGCACCCCAGCAGCTCCTGCCCCCTCACCAAGGTCAGTTTATTCAAACCCCAAACACCACAGAACCATAAGTGCTTGTTTCAGTTATTTGAGGTGTTTACATGGCAAAAAATAGAACCTGAGCTCAATCGGCTGGGGCAGGAGACAGCAACAACCTGAGCACGCTGCACGGAGCACCAGGGCAGCACCCCGGGGTGCTCCGAGGGACCAGCACAGGGCTGGGACAGGGACCGGGATGGGACAGGGACCGGGATGGGACAGGGACAGGGATGGGACCGGGACAGGGATGGGACAGGGACAGGGATGGGACAGGGATGGGACAGGGACAGGGATGGGACAGGGATGGGACAGGGATGGGACAGGGACAGGGATGGGACAGGGACCGGGATGGGACAGGGACAGGGATGGGACAGGGATGGGACAGGGACAGGGATGGGACAGGGATGGGACAGGGATGGGACAGGGACAGGGATGGGACAGGGACAGGGATGGGACAGGGATGGGACAGGGATGGGACAGGGACAGGGATGGGACAGGGACAGGGACAGGGATGGGACAGGGACAGGGATGAGGCAGGGATGGGGACAGAGACAGGGAGGGGAGAGGGAGAAGGGCAGGGATAGGGACAGGGCTGGAAAGGACAGGGGACAGGGACAGGGCAGGGGCAGGGATGGGACAGGAATGGGGCCGGGAGGGACACGGTCAGGATTGATGCTGAAATGATGCCACAAAATCCAGATGAGCTCCCCCACATCCGTGCCCAGCTGAAACAGCCTGAGAGCAGCACATCAGGTGCAGGAGGCTGAGAGCAGCACATCAGGCTGAGCCTTTCCTCTGATGAAGAGATTTTGTGTAATTAATTCCCCCTAAAACACAGCCTGAAGTGGCTGTGGGACAAGGGGAGCTTTGCACCAAGCCTTGGGCTGCAGGGCTGCTCTCCTCTGCTGCTTTTGCTCTGGAAAAACCCCAAGGCAAAACCTCTAGGTGCTCTCTGAGGGCCCCATCCCGTGGGTTTGGGGCAGGGATGGGGACAGGGACAGGGCTGGTGCTGAAATGATGCCACACATTCCAGATGAGCTCCCCCACATCCGTGCCCAGCTGAAACCCAGCCTGAGAGCAGCACATCAGGTGCAGGAGACTGAGAGCAGCACATCAGGCCGAGCCTTTCCTCTGATGAAGAGATTTTGTGTAATTAATTCTCCGTAAAACACAGCCTGAAGTGGCTGTGGGACAAGGGGAGCTTTGCACTGAACCTTGGGCTGCTCTCCTCTGCTGCTTTTCCTCTGGAAAAGGCAAGATTAGTTTTTTTTTTTTTTTTGGTTCTTCTTACAAAGCCCAGCCAAAAAGAAAAAGAAAAAAAAAACCACCAAGAGAAAAGTGCTAAGAAGTTAAATAGGGACAGCAGCAGCCCACCAGTGGCTGCACTATTTCTTGCAACATGTTATTTTCTTGTCTGATTTGTCACAGAGTTTCCTGTTCAAGGCAGAAACATCAAATTTAAGTCTGGCTTCTGCCTCCCTTCCCAGGGAGAAGGGAGAGACGATAGGGAAATATCCAGCAGAGCCTCTACAAACCCTCACGGCCATCACCCCACTTCCCCCACAGAACAATCCCGTAAACATCATGAAGAATCAGCCCCATCCTTCCAGAGATGATGGGAATAAAATAAAAGACATGAAAATGTCCAGCTTTCCCCAAGGGTTGGCAGGAGCCAGAGCAGGACTCGGGGATTTCCCCAACGCAGCACAATTGTCTCGTTCTCACTTGTAAAAGTTCAAAAGGACACCAAAAATTAAATCAATTTTCTGTCTGTGCTGACAGGGAACCGTCGGAGCACACTGGGAGAGCTCATCCCAGGAAATGAACTCAGGGAAATGTTTCACTTTCCCCATCGAAACAACCACAGCAAATATTTAACGGGGCTTCCTCGTGGAGTTTTCCCCTTAGGGCAGAGCAGCATCCCAGGAACCGGGGCCAGGGAAGGCTGGGATGGAGCAGGACGGCAGCAATGCGTGAGGGGTAAGATATTTAAATCCCAAATCCTTTGGGACAGGGATTATCCAGGAAAAGCTAAAACGCAGGAGCAGCACACAAAGGAATTTGCAGATTGGAGTGGATTGGCACCGTTCCCATGGCCACGACAGACTCAGAGCCCGAATTTTGCCCAAGGTTCAAGCGAGATTTTTCAATAATTTTTCTATAAATATGCATTTTTTTCCCACTCAAACACCGCCCTCTGCTGCAAGCCGCGCTCGATGCTCGGGAACAGATTCCCCAGCGTTGCCCTTGGCAACGCAGTTGTTGAAGGCGATAAAAATTCTGATGTCTCGGTGGTTTCGAAAATGCCAGAGCATCAAAATGCAAATGATGCAGCCTCCTGCAAAGGGCATCTGAGGTAAGGGATGTGTTTAACTCCGGCAGGAGCGGAGCGCAGCTCCCCGTGCCACCTCGGGCATCTGCTGCGCTGTCACCTCCTGCCCACTCCCGCCACACCCGGGAGCTCTTTTCCTCCAGAACCAGGGCAAACTCGCCCCAAAGCGGTATTTTTAATCCCTCCTTTCACTCTGCTCACATTCCCTCTTTTCTCTGGAGCTGAGCGCTGCTGGCGCTCAGGAAAAGGCTGTTTATCATCAGATACAACCTGGCAGGGGAGAGGCAGAGCTGAGCCAGCGGCTGGGATTTGCATTTACCCCTCGCCACTCTCTGCTCCGGGCCGGAGCTGCTCAGGCTTGGCCCGAGAATGTCACAACCAGCTGCAAAAAAAAAAAAAAAAATTCCTTCTGCCCGCAGCAAAAATCCTGATTTCACCCTGGCAGCCCGGGGCTCCCAGCAAGTTCTGCTCACGCTTGAGCCACAGGGAAGCATTTTTATTGGGAACAGCCCTTCCTGAAATATTCTCCCTCTGCCCATCCCCCGGGGCTCTGGCTAGCTCAGTTCCTTAGGGGCTTTAGGGAAAAATATTTCAGAGGGACAGAATAAAAGATCCCCAAAGAGCGGCTCTCACCCCCAGCTTCAGTCCAAGGCTTTATTCTCCAAGGGGTTCCAGGAGAGAGAGAGAGAACAAGGAAGAAACAGGGGTTTATCTGGTTTTTGGCTGAGGAAAGATATTGGCCCTGAGCCAATAAGGTCAGGAGTAGGAGGGATAGGGAGGAAGGGTTAAAGTACACAGTACAGGCTTCAGGGGGTCTCTGAGGGGAAAAACCATTCCCCAGAGGAATACAACACCTTCCCAAACCAGGATTAAGGCAGGAACAACCATAATTGAACTTGCAATTCCCTGGGTAGGCCTGGTGTCCCTGGGCTGGCCACTCCAGCCAGGCACAAAGCCCTGAAAATTCATGGAATTGGTTCTTTCAAATTCCTTGAGGAAAATCATTGATTCCTGCTTGCCTGGTTTGCCTCAAAATGGATTTAGAGGAAAACACCTGAGCTGGGCTAACATTAGGAATTTTGTGTTTTACAGGGAATGAGAAAAACGCAGAGTCAGCTCCACAAAGAGCGGGAGCAGGCCCTGGGATTTCCATTTTTCAGCCGATCTCCCAAAAATAAGTTCTGATGAGCTCTGGAGTGGCTGCTGTGCTTTCCCTCAGGAATTCCAGGGGGTGCTGGAGAAATCCAGATCCTTCTCTGGGATGGGGAATTTGGGGGAACCTCAGCAGCAACGCCTTCCCTGCCAAGCTGTGGCTGCAGAAGCAGAGCCTTCCCCGCCAGAGAGCAGCGTCAATAAATTCACAGCAAATCCAAAATCCCCTCCTGGGAGAGGAGCTAAGGAACACATTTCAGCTCCAGGGTATCCAGACGCAACAGATCCAGAGATTAAAAGTCATCCCAGCAGGCAGGGGTTGAAATCTCACCAGAGGAAAGTGGCCTGGTCAGGAAAATATTCCACATTTTCTTTGCTGTTGCTCCCATTTCCTGGTAAGGGCTGGAATTCTTCAGTGAGGAGCAGCTTAGAGCTCCTGCTGCCCAATGGCAGAGCAACACTTCAGTATCCAGGACTGTCCATCAGTATCCAGGGCTGCCCATCCCACAGGAATATTGGAAAATAAGGAATCAGCTGATTCAAGTCTGAAATTGCCTCTGAAATGACTCTTCTGAGAAAAGAACCAAGTGGTCTTTAAAGTGAACAGATTGTTTTGTAGAAGTCCCGATTTTGGTTTCTATCCCAGCAGGAAAAACAGAAGCCCAGCACTTGGGCTTGGAATTCCTTGGGATTTATCCCTCAGCAGTGTCTGGGGGCCTGGGGGAAAATACCTTTGTGTGTGAAAGGAGGAGAACAGTTTAGCAAAGATAAAATTCAGTCATTTATCATTGAAGCTTCCCAGCACCCCGGGACAAACCAGGCTCCAGCCAGGTTCTGCAATCCCACAGAGGAGCGTGGGATAGAGGGGAAAACCAGGAGGAATCCACAGATATGTCAGCTCTGCTGTGCAGCTTTGGCCACTTTTGTTCTCCTTGGCTAGAGATAATCCCTGGCAGTGCCCAAGGCCAGGCTGGACATCGGGGCTGGGAGCAGCCTGGGACAGTGGCAGGTGTCCCTGCCATGGCTGGGGTGGCACTGGGTGGGATTTAAGTTCCCATCCCACCCAAACCATCCTGGGATTCTATAGTTGAGATTGGAAGGTCACAGAATCAGGCAGACTGGATTTGTGACAGAACAGTTGGAATTGGTGATCTCAGAGGTCTTTTCCAACCTGAATGCTTCCATGATTCCATGATTCCAGGATTCCAGGATTCCAGGGTTCCAGGGTTCCAGGACTCCAGGATTCCATGATTCCATGTTCCAGGATTCCGCGATTCCAGGATTCCATGATTCCAACAGCTGGAATCATGGAATCCTGGAATCATGGAATCATAGAATATTGGAATTCTGGAATCATGGTATCATGGAATCCTGGAATTGCGGAATCCTGAAATCCTGGAATCCTGGAACTATCCAGGTTGGAAAAGACCTCTGAGGTCACCAATCCCAACTGCTCTTTTGTGACAAAGCCATCTGCCATGTCCCTAAATTCGTCCTGCTGCATCCATGGACAGGGTGGAGCCTCTTTCCTCCAGGACCTTCCTCAGGCCTGAGAACCTTCAGCAGCTGCTTGAGGTTCATATTTAGCTTTGGACATGGATATTCAAAGTTTGCTCCTGTCCTTTCGGAAAAAAAAAAAGTCTTGGACCAGTTCGGAAGTGAACTCAAGCAGAAAATTGGGCCAAAATTTGGGGAAATTTGGCCAAAAAAGACAAAAAGGATGGCAGGGAGCAAACACCACAGCAGAGTCCAGCACCCCAGACAGGCTCCAGCTGATTTCCCACATGCGAGAATCCCAACCCTAAAGAGGCAGAGAAATCCCGTCCTCACACCCAGTCAAAATCCTCTCGGATATGGGATTAGTGGGATGAAGCAGCACAGGGAGTTCCCAGGATCCAGGATTCAACCATTCCATGACAGTTCCTTTTTCACAGCAGTTTTAACAAGCAGGAGGCAATAAATGCAATTAAAGCGTGTTGATGAATAATTAAAGTCACATCTTAGGACAGACATGAGTGAAAAAGGGTAAAAGTCCAAGGTTTGATTAATTTTGAGTGCTTCATACACAAATAACTCCTCATTTTTTCTTGCGATGTTTGCATTTGAGGGAGTATCCAGAGTTAATTACCAGGGCAGAGTTCTGTGAGATTTAAACATTAAAAACTGAAACGAAAAGAGAACAATTAATAGATCAACACAGATTATTAGAAGTATTTAACACTCCATCAGCTGTCAAGGAATCTTTAACACAACAGAAAGCAGAATGGTTTCAGTTTTGTTTATACTGTTCAAAAACCTCCCTCTTTTCTTATTTCCTTTTTCTTTTCACAAGACTTAAAATTTGAATCAGAGTCAAGTTTATGTTTTCTTCCCCTTGGACCCTCATGAAAAGCACCTGCACCACAATCTAAATATAAAATTTCCTTTTTTTCCCTTCTTTTGAGGAAGAGAAGGGGTTTGTTTGGAAAAACAAACATCATTTAAAGCTGTCTCTGCTGCACCTCCTCCTGCCTTGCTTATCAGAGCATTTCTCAGGGAGAAATTCTGTTTATTAAACAGATTTGGTTGGCAGAAAACACTTCCCAGAGCTCCCAAAATTCCACAGCAACAGGAATTATCCCAAAGTACCTTCACCAACAGCCCCACAGCAGGAAACCCAGGGAAAACAACTTTCCATGCATCTTTTCCAGCACTGACCCTGTGAGCCCGAAGTTCTGCTCCAGCTCTGCCCCACAGGACTTGCCCTAGCACAGAACCCTTGGGAGAGCTTCCCAACTAATCCCAGCCCAGGGGAAATGGCTCTGAGAGCCACGGAGGGAACAGGGAACAGGGAAAGGTTTGTTTCCTTGGGAAAGGGGTTGTGGAATGCCCATGCACGTTTTCCTCCTGAGCTCTCAGCTCTCACCTGGGGAGAGGCAGGGTGGGCACAGAGCTCCCCCAGGGATGGGGAAGCAGCAAAAGCTTTGCCTTGGAACCACCAGCCCTTCCTGGCCACCCCAAATCCCAACATCCCCGAGGCTCTCAGGATGTCCACTTTTTTTTTTTTTTAGCTTTTTGCTCTTTTCTTTTTTTAGAGAGGTCCTAACCATGGCGGGAGTTTCTCCTCACACGGTAGGCGCCATTTGAGATGGGTTTTGTCTTTTTTTTTTTTCCTCTTTACCAAAGTTAAGATAAAAACACACAAAAACCGTAAACTTCGAGTTCAGACTTAGAATGTTTATTATCTCTTATCTATTTACGATATTTACAAACTCACAGGCCATAAGATCTTAAAAAACAAGAGTAAAATAGAATACTTCCCTATCTTTACTAAGTCTTTTCAAAACTAACTTATCCGATTATAAAATGCCACCTAAATTATTTTCACTTTAAACCCAATAGCTAACTACTTAAAGTCTACAATACAAACTCTATCAACCAATTACAAAAAACACCTAAACCCATTAAAAAATAAAAACAAACCGAAACAACACCACCTTAAATCTTCCATCTTAACTAACATGTGTTACTATACACTGGTACAGTGTGTGAACCAGGGTGGCTCCAGCAAGGGCTGGAAGAAAACGCTTCCCTGAGCTCCCAAAATTCCACAACAGCAGGAACCACCCTGCTGTACCTTCCACCAGGAACCCTGAGTCTCCCAGGACATCCGGCAGCCCCACTGTGGGCCAGGATGGCTTCAAAGAGGGCAGGAGCCACCCCTGGGCACCTTCTCAGTGTCTTGGGTTATGTAACCAAAAAATGTATATTCTATTTCATCTGTTAAAGCAGTTGAGATGTTTTTTCTTTATCTCTTGTAACTCCAGGGGCAGGGGGGCGGATGCCTTCTGATAATGGCCCAGCCGTTAAAGCAGCTGGGGCAGTGTTTGTTATCTCTGTCACCACCCGTCCATCCTCTGGGGGAGATCTGCTGATAATGGGCCATGAAGGCTCACCAATGACATCACACATGACATCATCGGGGATATCTGCTGATAATGGGCCATGGAGGCTCACCAATGACATCACACATGACACCATTGGGGATATCTGCTGATAATGGGCCATGAAGGCTCACCAATGACATCACACATGACACCATTGGGGATATCTGCTGATAATGGGCCATGAAGGCTCACCAATGACATCACACATGACATCATCCCATTGGGAGATGCTCCACCCAGTGCGAGGGGAGCCAACCGTTCCTACCTGGATAGAAACTGAGACTCAGAAACTCCAATCATTCAAGGAATCCGGCTTTTTCCACTGGGCTCCAGGAGGAGGACCAGACCAATCTCGCCACCACTGGACTTTCTCTACTCCATCATCTCTGCTCCACAGAACCACATCTGGCACTGCAGGAGGATTTATTTGGACTGCTCCCAGCACCCTGACCAACAGGGGGTCAGGTCGTATTCCTTTCAGGGATTTCCAGGACTTTTGTTTGCTTGCTTGGTTGGTTTTTTGTACTACTACATTTGTATTTCTTATATTCTAGTAAAGAACGGTTATTCCTATTCGCATACTTTGCCTGAAAGCCCCTAATTGCAAAATTACAATAATTTGGAGGGAGGGGGTTTACATTCTCCATCCCAAGGGAAGCTCCAGCTTTCCCTGGCAGACACCTGTCTTTCCAAACCAAGACACCCAGCTCCAAGCCTGGGTCACAATCCCGTTCCCACCAATTCCTTGGCACTGAACCTTCAAAGCTCAGGGGGGGAAGCAGAAAGGGCTAGGGAAAAAGCAGTTTGTTCTCTCCCCTATTGAGCACTCTTCTCAGAGTTTTTCCATCTTCCAGTGTTTCTTCAATTCCTTTTATCTGAATAAAAATCGCAGGGAGAAAAGACCTCAAAAGCCCTCAAGCCATGGCTATAACATATTTGTCCCAAAGTGATCAAATTCCTGCTCAAAAATTGATAAAAATATCCCTAACAAACCCTCCAAAGCAAAGATGTTCCCCCCATAGGAACAATTCCAACACGCTCTTCCCTCACAGTGGTGAAATCCTGGTTGGGCCTTACCCTCTCTGAGATTCGCTCCTCTCTCCACATTAACCTTTAACAGGAATTTCTGTAGGAATAATCCCACTGAATTCCAGTGTTTAGTCTGGGGCAGGGAAAAAAAAGTCTCCCTTCCCAGCCCCTCTTCTTTAACACAAAGTGTTTTCCCTTGGAATAACCAACCTACTTTGGGGAAGGGAGAGACAGAGCATATTTCGGCTGGAATTTTATCTTCAACTCCCTATTTAAATTGGCCAAAAATAATGCCTCGAGCTCCCAACAAGTTTTAAAAAGGATAAAAAAAAAAAAAAGCCCTGATAGCTGCCTGAGCCTCCAGCACAGCGAGATTTCAAATTCTTGTGGTCTGAAAGCCGTTCAAAGACGAAGATTCCGGACGGGTTTTACGATGTGAGGCTGCCCCATAAATTTGTAGTGGTTCTGCAAGTGCTCCAGGAACTTCTGGAGACTGAATGGGAACAGAACAGTGAGAAATTCCCTGTTTATTGTCAGGGAGTGGATGCAGGGATAGCTCAGCATCAGTGAAACCGCTGTTGGGGGATGGAAGGAGCAGAGGGGCCTTTCCCAGTAGAACGGACTCATGGAATTGTTTGGTTTGGGAGGAATCCTAAATCCCACCCAGTGCCACCCCCAGGGACACCTGCCACTGTCCCAATGTCCAGCCTGGCCTTGGGCACTGCCAGGGATCCAGGGGCAGCCACAGCTGCTCTGGCAATTCCAGCCCAGCCCCTGCCCACCCTGCCAGGGAACAATTCCTGCCCAATCTCCCATCCAGCGCTGCCCTCTGGCACTGGGAAGCCATTCCCTGGCTCCTGGCCCTGCAGGCCT
Source organism: Acrocephalus scirpaceus scirpaceus (assembly GCA_910950805.1). NCBI lineage: Eukaryota > Metazoa > Chordata > Aves > Passeriformes > Sylviidae > Acrocephalus > Acrocephalus scirpaceus. The sequence continues at coordinate 5,768,276 of OU383796.1, forward strand.
TGTCCCCAGTCCCTCTGCAGCTCTCCTGGAGCCCCTTCAGGCCCTGCCAGGGGCTCGGAGCTCTCCCTGGAGCTTCTCCTCTCCAGGGGAGCACCCCCAGCTCTCCCAGCCTGGCTCCAGAGGGGCTCCAGCCCTGGAGCAGCTCCGTGGATTCCTCTGGGCTCTCTCCAGCAGCTCCAGGTGCTGCTGATGTTGGAATTCTGAGCTCTGCTGGTGGGGAATCACCTGAGCAGAGCAAATACCCTCAGGTGAGGGAATCAGGCATCACTTCTGGCACATCACTTTAAGAGTGGCCCCAAGAAATTGCTGCAAAAATCCTTATTAATAATTATGAAAATCAAAGAAAAGCTGCTGTATTCTACAGAGACATTGAATTTTATGGACAGCAAGGGAAAACACTTCTGGAAGCAGCTGGGACGGGAGTCACCAGGGCAGGTTACCTCATTCTTGTGCTCAGCACTGCAGCTGAAATAGGATTTTGCTCTGGGTTGCAGCCGGATTTCATCAGTTTGTGTTTGGGTTTTTGCACAACTCAAGCTCGCTGTGCTCCGAGGGCTGTGCCAAGATTCCTGGGAGCAGCCTCTGCTGGGTTTATGGGATCCACAGAACCTCACAAAGGTTTATGGAGCTGCTACCAGGGATAAGAATTGCTCAGCAGCACACAGGGCAAAACCCCAAAGCCATTAACTGGGCAGAAATTTTCCCCATGGACCACTGAAACACTGAGGAGCCCAGCAGGGCCAGCTCCCCCTGCCCTAGCAGGTGTGGAGAAAATCCCTGGAGACAGAGGACAACTCCTGTGGCAGGGATGTGCCCAGCAGTGCCCGGCACTCCTGGGTATGTCCTGGCACTCCTGGGCTGTCCTGGCACTTCTGTCCTGGTGCCGGGCTCTGTCCTGGGCTATCCTGACACTCCTGGTTATCCTGGCACTCCCAGCAATCTTGGCACTCCTAGCTGACCTGGTACCCCTGGTTATCCTGGTACTCCTGGTTATCCTGGCACTCTTGGAGGTCCTGGCACTCCTGGGCTGTCCCAGCACTCCTGGTTATCCTGGCACTCACAGCAATCCTGGCACTCCTGGCTGTCCTGGCACCCCTGAGTGTCCTGGCACTCCTGGGCTGTCCTGGCACCCCTGGGTGTCCTGGCACCCCTGAGTGTCCTGGCACTCCTGGGCTGTCCTGGCACCCCTGGGTGTCCTGGCATTCCTAGGCTGTCTTGGCACTCCTGAGTGTCCTGGCACTCTTGGTTATCCTGGCACACCTTGTTATCGTGGCACTCCTGGCTGTCCTGGCACTCCTGGTTAACCTGGCACCCCTGGGTGTCCTGGCATTCCTGGTTATCCTGGCACTCCTGGGCTGTCCTGGCACCCTTGGATGTCCTGGCATTCCTGGACTGTCCTGGCACTCCTGTGCTGTCCTGGCATTCCTGGGTGTCCTGGCACCCCTGGTTATCCTGGTACTCCTGGTTATCCTGGCACTCTTGGAGGTCCTGGCACTCCTGGGCTGTCCTGGCACCCCTGGGTGTCCTGGCACCCCTGGTTATCCTGGCAGCCCTGGGTGTCGTGGCACTCCTGTCCCCGCTGTGCTCTGGGCTGTGCAGGGGATTCGGGGCTGGCTGGGGTGTGGATATCCTCACCCATGGGATTGTGGATAGCCCCATTCCTCTCTCATTCCCATGGGAATGTTGGGAGATCTGTGCTCTCCTGCTCCCCTGAGGAAGGCTCCCTCCAGGGCTGAATGCACTGAGATCCTTGAGGGAAAGAGCTCTGGGGCCTGGACACAGGAAAAGCAGGGAAATTCCAAGCTGCTGGGAGTTTTCTCTCCCCCATCTGGCCAGGCTGGTGCAGTCCCTTTGCTGCAGCAGGAGCTGTGGGGACAGCAGCGAGGAAATCACCCAGAGAATCCTGGAATATCCCCAGGGATCATCAATCCCAGCTCCTGGCCCTGCCCGGACACCCCAGCAATCCCACCCCGTCCCTGGGAGCGTTTTGGGGAGCTCCAGCAGCCTCGGGGCCATGCCCATTCCCTGGAGCTGTTCCAGTGCCCCCAAACCCAGCTCATTTTCATCTCCTGTGCTCTCCCTGCCCCTGTCTGATTCCAGCCCAGGGATTCTCCATTTTTTTGTCACATCCCAAGCAGGGAAATTCCCCGTGGCCTCTTCCACAAAAGTTCTCAGCCCTCCCCAGTTTCAGCTGACGTAAAAATCCCTGAGCAGCTCATCTGTGCTCACATGTCCGTACATCAGGGTGAAGTGGGAAAATACATGGATTTTAGGAAACTTGTTAATTTATACCACTTAATATTCAGTTTTATAGTGCCATTAATTGTTTTTATCAGACAATAATTTCTGAAATATTAGTCCAGGTTCCAAATGGGTCAGGTTCCTCATTTCCATCCAAACAGGGCCCCAGTTATCCTGGAACTCTACAAAGGGACAAAATCCTGGCTGAGCGCTCCAGCTTCATCTTCACTTTCCTTCTTTTCACTTCTGCAGCCAAAATCTTCTGCAGGTGCATTTCTGCGGCCAAACCCATCCTCACCATCATCCTGAAATCCCAGAGAACAGCCAGCACCCAGCAAACCCCATTCCCTGTGGGGGAAAGCAGGAATGGTCGAGATTTTTGGGATTGAGGATGGAACTTCCCCACAGAGCACAGCAAACCCCGTTCCCTATGGGGGAAACCAGGGATGGCTCAGGATGTGGGATTGAGGATGGAACCTCCCCACGGAGCAGGATCACTGCCAAAGCTGTCCCAGAGCCCAGGGCAGCTCTGCCCACACAAATCCTCAGGAATTGCACTGATCCTCCTGTGCCCGTGGGAACCTTGGGCTGTGCTTCCTCCTCCTGGAGGGGGGAACACCTAATCCATGGATTGGGAAAGGTTGGTGCTGGTACATTCAGATCCCACAAATCTGAGCAATGAGAAGTCAGACTGAAAAAAAAAAAATTAAATCAAAATATTTTTTTTAAAAAAGGCCACAAAAATAAAAAAGAAAAATAACAATAAAAAAAATTTAAAAGTAAACCACAACAGTTTATTTTTCATAAATAAAAAATTATTTATTATTTTTATTAATTTTGGAAATTATGAAAATAATTTTAAAATAAATTATAAATAAATAATAAATTAGTAAAAATAAAACCAAAAAATAAAGAAGAATTAAAAAAATATTTTAAAAACCCATTAAAAATCTATAAAATAAAATAAAATTTTAAAAACCCTACCAAAAATAAATAAAATAAAATAAAAACAAAAATAGAAAGTAAAAATAAAAACTAAAATAAAAAATTAAATTTTAAAAAACCCCACCCCTTCCTAAATCCCAGCCTTTCCCTGGAAGGGAAAGGCTCAGGATGTGCCACCAGCTCAGCAGGAGAAGGACAAGTCCACAGAAATACCCAATTCCTCCAGGAATTCCCTGAGTTGTTTTCCCCTTGATGCTTCTCAAGATGAAAAAAGTCATTGGCTGTTAACAAAAAACAAAACCAAATCAAAACTAAAACAAAAAACCAAAAACCAAAACCAAAAAAAACCAAAAACTAAAACAACAAAAAAGCCCTCAAAAAACAACCCCACTAAAAAAAACGTAAAACAAAAAATGCCACAAATGCCCTCAAAAACACAAACAAACAAACAACCCCCCAACATTATTTAAAAAAAACCCCAAGAACAGAAAATCCAAAAACCCCTAAACAAAACAACAGCAACAAAAACCCAACTAAAAACCCCACAAAATCCATGAGAAAGGAGGTAAAGTCAATTCCCCAGTCCAAAATTCCCTTTCCCAAAGTCCTGCACATCTCAGAACTGCAGAACCATTGGGGGGGCTGATATGTGCCATCCCCACCAGCCCACACCATGAACAGGGATTCCAAACCTAAATCCCAACAATATTCTGATCCTAAAAACCTCCCGGCCCCAAAACACGACCCCAGAGCGAGGGGAGGGTGCTGAGGATGCAGAGCCAAAATCTGTGGGGAGAAAATCCTTTACATGTGGGAGAAATTGGATTCTTTTTGTGCCTTCTCCCCCCAGGATCTGCACAAAATTGATTTGTGGGAGCCTCACAGATTTGCAGAGTTGCAAACCTTGCGTTGTTGAAAAATGGCCCCATTCCCCAAAGCCCCGCTATCCTTTTAAAGCGTAAATAAAAATAGCTGCGTTTCCTCACACTGGAGAGTCCTAAAGCCGCAGCTGGGGAAGGATGAACTCCTCTTCTGCAGCCCTAAAATGGTGATTCACGGGGCTCTTTGCACCCTCTGGGACAGAGAACGGGAACCTGAGCAGGTTTTTTTTCATTTAAAAGGTCTCATTAAGCCCAAACCCGAGCCGCTCCGGCCTGTAACTGCCCTAATACGTCAATCCTAATAGAGCCTCCCCGCCGTGGGGTGCCTTTGCAGGACATCAAAAGGATCCTGCTGCTTTCCCAGCCCAGCATCCTTCTTTGCTCCCATCATTCCCATCAATTCCTTGGCATCACTGAGCCTTCAAAGCTCAGGGGGGGAAGCAGAAAGGGCTGGGGCAGGAGCAGAGTTTCTTCTCTTCCCTATCAAACATTTTTCTGCAAGTTTTTCCATCTTCCAGTGTTTCCTCAATTCCTTTTACATGAATAAAAATCGTGGGGAGAAAAGTCCTCACAAGCCCTCAATCCATGGCTATAACATATTTGTCCCAAAGTGATCAAATTTCTGCTAAAAAATTGATTTAAAGGCCATGGTTTAGCTGGGGAATTAAGGCTGAGCTCGCATCCCTTTATCTGCTGGGGACACTCCAAGATGTGTGAATGTCCCACTGAAGGGACAGCGCTGGAACTCGGGAAAATTCAGGATTTCTTGGTTCATTGCTCCTGCAAGGGTCAGCTCCATCAGTGCCCATCCTCTATCCTTAATTAAAATTTTCTTTCCTTTAATAGATGCTGCACCAGGGGGGCATGCTGGGCTGGATTTTGATTTCGGGGTCGTTTTGTCGGTTAACGGCACTTTGGGGATCTCTGATGTGGCTTCTGCTATGGATGCAGCCCATAATAATTCATCAAAGGTGTGCTGACACCAATTTATCTGGGACAGAGCTGGTGGCATCCCCGTGGCCAGAACTGCAAAGCTCTGCCTGTTACAACTTCATCAAAAGGCTGCTGGTCTGCGTGAAATTCCAGATGGGAATTCTGCTGGGAGGGGAGCTTGGATTTATTTAAGAAAGTAGCTGATTGCACAGAATTGTCAGCAAAGGAGGGGCTGTGAGAGGGGACAGTGAGGGGACACTGAGGGGACTCTGTATGTCCCTGTGCACAGGAGGGTCAGAACAGGGCCCAGGCTCTGCTCTGGGGCACAGCAATGGTACCAGAGGAAAGGGCAGGTGTTATGGGGCTTTTCGATACCTCTGAGGGTCCAATTCTGGCCGCAAGTCCCAGATAGAATGACACCTTTAGGGATCACCCAACCCAAAGCTCAGACGAGGTATCCAGCCTCAGGCAAACTTAGCAAGCAATATCAGTGAATTCAGCTCAGCAGTGTAGCAGTGTCAGCTCTTAGCAATGAATATCAGCTCTAGCTTGCTAAGTGCCAGGCAAACGCAGGGAGAGAGAGGAGAAGGCCGTATGCAGTTCCTCAGATGATTTCCTTTATTTCGGCATCCTCTTCGAAGGGTTGCAGTGACAGCTCTTCCCACTTAACAGGGCAATATTTGGGGTTTATATAGGGTAGAGGGGTTTTGAAAAGTGGACCAATGGGAGAGTTGGGTACAATTTTGGCCTATAGTCTTACAGAGAGATAAGAGGGGTCCAAAGGCGCCAAGGGGCTTCTTTTTGGCTACTCATCATGACTTGCATTTCCTTATCTCAGGCCGCTGATTGCCAGGGAGGCCTCACAGCCTCCGTGGCTGCAACAGGCAGGGACTGAGCCCAGAAATTTCCACCTGGAGATGAGGAAAAACTGCCCTGGGCACTGCCTGAGCCCTGGACAGAGCCCAGAGAGGGGCTGGAGTCTCTCCTGGGGATATTCCAGAGCCGTTGGACACAATCCTGTGTCCTGAGCTCTGGGATGGCCCTGCTGGAGCAGGGAGTGGCACCAGTGACCCACTGGGGTCCTCCCAGCCTGTCCCATCCCATGATAAAAAACTGAGCAGGGAACAGCACATTCTCATTTTAATGAGCTTCTGTCCGTGGAAAGACCCGTTTAGTGAAAAAGCCATTGGGAAAAAGCTGCTCTGGAAAGCAAAACTGGGAATTTTTGGCTTTGTTTTGCCCCTGCCTCAACTGTTTTAAAGGAGCGAGTGCTGAGTGGGGTTTTTGGTCTGGACAACAGCAAATATGATCCCTGTCTTCAGCAGCAAAGCTTCTGCATATTTCTCCAGTTGGAAATATTTCATTTTTCCCCTTCCTGGCCTGTGTTCCCGCAGCAGCTCCTGCTTGGAATTCCCATTTGTCAATTGTGCCATTCTTTGCTGCAGAATCTCTGAGGTTTCAAGCTGAGGATGGGAAACTTTGGTGGTTTGGGGTGTTTGGATGTAAAAACCAGGGGATTTTCACTCTGTCCCGCAGCATTCCAGCTCTCCTGAGCAGGATTTACATTGGAATAAAGCCACCAAATACCAGGATAACTCTTTTTTTTTTTAATTTTTATTTTTCTGGCTGTTCCTGCTGCCCACCAGACCCTGCAGGATAAGAATTGAAGAAAACAATGCCCGAGAGCAAATCCGGGGTAATTGCACAGCAACCCAGCCCTCACACCACTTGTAAACTTCATCATTTGATACTTTTATAATGTATTTATAACCCAGGGAAAATGCCTGACTAGAGAGAAAAATCCAGCAATTCTGCACTGGGCAATTATGGGAATGAGGGAAATGGGAGATTTCCAAGAAATGCTTCTTGTTTTCCTCCTCCTGCAGAGATTTCCTTGGGGGAGCTCCATTTCTTGCCCTCCCTTTGTCAGTTCTGTGGAAGGAAAAGGTCATTTTTGGACAAGAGGTCATTTTTATTTTATAAAATAGGAGCCTGATCCAAACATCCCACGTAGAATTCTGCACCTTGTCCATTTTCCTGTGGAATTCCTCCTTTCCAAGACACCCAGGGCATCATTTCCCGTTCCTCTGAAAGCCTGGCATTTGAAATCTGAGGATGATTCAGGCAGGATATGGGTGAGGTTATTTTCCAGAAGCTGCTCAGGCTGTTTCCATCCCAAAGAAGCGTTAATGAGGGGCTTGGTGATCGCGCTAATTACTCCTAATTGCTCCCACCTCACAGATGGGATGCTGGAAGTGAGGAAGGAAAGAAGGGACGGATGGAAAGGGGCAGAGCCTGGGACACTCCTCTCAGAGGATGAATCCCACACAAACAGGGACGATATTTTAAGGACTCTTGTGGTGGGAGCACAGATTTGTGTCCAAGCAAATCCACATCCTGAGCTCATATCCCACTGCTGGCGCTGCCCTGGAGTCACTTCCAAGGTGGGATTTTCCTGCAGCCCAGGTAGTTGGGAGCTCAGCTTTTGGCAGTGGAGGTTCTGGTTGTGATGTCCACTCTTGCTGAGGGGTTTGGGAAAGACTGAGAGAATTTGGGTTATTCAACCTGGAGAAGAGAAGCTTTGGGGCAAAATAATTGGGGTCTTGCAGTGCCTGAAGGGGCTCCAGGAGAGCTGCAGAGGGACTGGGGACAAGGCCTGCAGGGCCAGGAGCCAGGGAATGGCTTCCCAGGGCCAGAGGGCAGCGCTGGATGGGAGATTGGGCAGGAATTGTTCCCTGGCAGGGTGGGCAGGGGCTGGGCTGGAATTGCCAGAGCAGCTGTGGCTGCCCCTGGATCCCTGGCAGTGCCCAAGGCCAGGCTGGACACTGGGACAGTGGCAGGTGTCCCTGGGGGTGGCACTGGGTGATCTCTAATGTCCCTTCCAACCCAAACCGTTCCATGACTCCACAGAAACACCCAGCAAAGAAATGATGAGAGGTTTCTGAGTCTGGGAATGATTTCTCAGGCACATTTGGGCTCCTGGCACATCTGGGTCAAGGCTGCACCCCCAGGCCAGTGAGGCTGTGACACGGCAGGGGAGGGATCCAGTCCCAGGTTTAAAATCCCCACTGGTGCCAGGCTGCTCTGCCTCCCTCGGGAAGCTTTGGGCACCTCTCAGGGTTTGTGTTCCAGGCCAGAGCTCTGGGCTGGAGCCCACGGAGCTGCTGCTGTCAGGGTTTTGGACCATCTGCCTCTTCCCAACCGGAGACGCTTCCTGCTGCAGGAACCGGAGCCCAGCCTGGGCTGGTTTCAAGGTTTCCAGATGCTTCTTTGCATTTCCATGGCAATAAAAGCCTTCTCTGTGCTCCTGAGCTCTATCAGGTGCATCCTGTGTTGGTTCAGCCTTGACCCAGCACGTGGATGACACCAAAAATCCTTGGAGTCAGCCTCCAAGAGGAGCATCCTGGAGCTCAAAGGGTGGGAGCCTGGCTGAGCCCAGATGGAAAACGGGCATGAGGATACCTGGCATCATTCCTGTCAATTAAAGCTAATTTATTGTCCATTTTTCTCCTCGTTGCTGCTCTGTTATTAATTGTTAATGTAGCGGTGCAGCCGCTGCTGTGTGAGGAAGAGCTGCTGGGAATGGCTGAGGGAAAGAAAATGGGAACGAGGCAGGAATGGGGAGAAGCTGGGTCTGGAAACGTGGGATCTGTGCAAAACCAGGGAGTGCTCGTGGCTGGCTGAGCTCTGCAGGCACTGGCAGGAAATTCCCACTCCTGGAACAAGAGGGCAAAAGGATGGCAAAGAAAATGGAATGTGTGGGGTCACCAAGTTCCTGAATTATAGGGTTGTGTCCGTGTGAAATGCTGGCAGGGAAGGAGAAATCCTGGGAATGTGAATTTGCCAAACCCCATTTAGGATCCAAATGCTGTTTTCCCTATAAATAGAAACAATTCCCTGTTTCACACTGAAACCCAAAAATGCTTTGCCTTTGGGTGGTCACTGGGTGCTTTCCCTCCTCAGTCTGGCCATATCAACCCCCCAGGAAATTTCTAATAAAACCCAGCACTGAGTACATGGAATTGGAGGGTTGGAACTATCGGGAGATGGACAGAACTGAACAAAGAAAGATGAAGGAAAAATAAAAATGGTGAATATTTGAACTGGAACTTTGAGATGCTTCTCCTCCCCTGGATCAGCCTCTGCTGCCTGCTTTCCAGAGGGATGAACTGTTAAAATCCCAGTGGATTGGGAAGGGGGCCCAGGCTCTTGCAGCCCAGCAAGTGCTGCCTGTGCGCTCACACTCACGAGAGGGCTCCGGGCGGGGACTTCAGGGGAAGAGAGAGGAACTGAACCCTTCATCTCCTCTGCAGCCAAGCATTCCCACAGCTCCCAAAACCTCCCGGGCCATGGAGCCCAGACCTTTGCAGGCTGGGCCTTGACTGGGAAGGAAATTCCAATATCCAGAGCTAAAGTCTGACTGTAATCCTGCAGTTTCATAACTTGGGCTCAGCTTACAGAGCTCTCAGAGCTCCCCTGGACTCCTGGAACCAGCCCTGAGCTCAGTCCTGCAGCCCCAGCTCCCCTGGGCTCCTGGAACCAGCCCTGAGCTCAGTCCTGCAGCCCCAGCAGGACCCCAGGAACCAGCCCTGAGCTCAGTCCTGCAGCCCCAGCTCCCCTGGGCTCCTGGAACCAGTCCTGAGCTCAGTTTTTCACCCCCAGCCCCTGCAGGGCTCCCACTGCATCTCCAGGGTGAGGGAAAAGCTCCAGGTGAAGGTTTGGAAGAGGTTCCAAACCCAACAGAGCTGAGCAAAGGCGGCCCTGGTGGGTCCATCACAAAACCTGGGGTTCCAAAGCTGCTCCTGAAATCCGAAATATTTCCTAATTCAGAAAGGAAGCAGAACTCATCCAGCCTTGTGCTGCACACCAGAGCAAAGCCAGAGCTGCCCTGACAACATCTGGCCTCCTGCCACAGCCCCACAGAACTGCTGCTGAGGCTTGGAGAGGTGACTCTGGCTGCCTTTTTATTTAGGGGCTGCCCCAGGCCATGCTGTACATTAGGGTTCCATTTATAGACACTTTACAGAGTGTTAATAAATTTACAAAGTGTTAATAAGCAGGGCGGAATTGTTTGTTGGTGTTTCTGATGGAATCCAATGGGGCCAAACCTCTCCATAAAGGATCTCCGAGCTGTGCCCAGGTGAGCTCATCGGGCATGGCCAAAGGGCTCTGAGGGGAGCAGGATATCTTTGAGCCGTTAACTCTTTATAACGTTGAAAAATGCGGCTTAAATATAAAATTTCTCTTCAATATCAGCAGCCTGGTGTCTGAAGATCGAGGTTCTCCCACCCAGCACAGCGAGAGGGGCTGCAGGAGTCACTGAGGAGCACTGGGACTTTGGCAGAAGGTGTCCAAGGAAGGGATTTGAATAAACTCCAATAAATGGCTTTATTTAGAGCATCCCACACCCACTCTCCCATTATTCCAGTCCAAAACAGAAAAACCAGCCCAAGAAACCAGAGGTTTGTGTGTGGCACTCCAAGGGGACAGGAGGTGACCAAGGGGAAGTGACACTGGGGCTGCAGGACACCTCCTGTCACTGGGATTTGGGTAGGAGGGGCCCAAGGAAGGGACCTGAATAAATAAATGCCAATAAATGGCTTTATTTAGAGCATGGCCACACACAGGGCTATTTCCCACTCCGTGTTGTCATCCCAAAGCCGTGCATCCTGCCCTGATTCCAACTTCCTGCTGGCTGCCAGAGGAGATCCGGGGGTGGCTGACAGGATCCTTTTCCCCTTCAACCAGTGTCAGTGGGATTAAACCATCTCCAGGAATGATCCCAAGGGATTTGTCACCCCCTATGGCTCCGTGTCACCGCCCAGGGCTGGCAGTTCCAGCAGTTTCCATGGCACCTCTGCCATTATTCCAGTCCAAAATTGAAAAAACAGCCAAAAAAACCCCAGAGGTTTGTGTGTGGCTGTCTTGGTTTTGAAAAGACAGGTATCTGCTAAAGAGAGGCAGGGCCTCTCAGAATGGATAATTCAAATCCCCTCCCCTCAAATTATTATAATTTAGAAAAATTAAAACGGCTCTCAGGCAGAGATATGGGGATAGGAATAACAGTTCTTTACTAATAGGTATAACAAGGCAAACAAACAACAACAACTACAGCATTAATAGCGAACAAAACCAGGGACTTTGACAGGGCTTGGTTTCACAAAACCCGGGGCAGTCTGGTCTCTGGGGACTCTAAAAAAAAAAGTACTAAGCTGGAACGGCAAGGGATCCCAGGCTGGTGGATCGGATGAAATCCGGAGCTCTGTCGGTGATCACTGGAAGGGCAGGGATGTCCGGCAGGGAGGGCAGTGCAGGGCTGAGGAAGCAGCAGCAGTGGGACAGGGCCGGGCCAGCTCCAGCAGGGCAGCAAAAGGAGAACTCAGGAGTCCCCTTGGGTGCACGAGCAGATGATGGCAGCTCTCTTCAGGACCAGATCCCGGTGGTGCCAGTGAAAAAACCCACGCAGCAACAGCAGCCTCGTCCTCTCCCGATGCCGAGCACACCAAAAGTGAAACTGCCCCCCAGCCCCATCCCCCCCCACCCAGAGAGAAACTCCCGGAGACAAAGAGTGTCGCCAAGTGCCAGGCTCCATCCTTTTGTTTCACCTGAGCACCGATAAGTATCCAGTGACTAGCTGCCTCGAAACCCTTGGGAAAAAATTCTATAGGTGAGAAAGAAAAAAAAAAAAAAACAAGCCTAACCCCCAACAGTGGCACTCCAAGGGGACAGGAGGTGACCAAGGGGAGGTGACACTGGGGCTGTAGGACACCTCCTGTCACTGGGATTTGGGTAGGAGGGGCCCAAGGAAGGGAAATGAATAATGAAACTCCAAAAAATGGCTTTACTTAGAGCATGGTCACACCCAGGGCAGTTTCCCCCCCCCATGGCCCTCTGTCACTGCCCAGGGCTGGCAGTTCCAGCAGTTTCCATGGCACCTCTGCCATTATTCCAGTCCAAAATTGCAAAAACAGCCCAAGAAACCAGCGGTTTGTGTGTGGCACGCCAAGGGGACAGGAGGTGACCAAGGGGAGCTGACACTGGGGCTGCAGGACACCTCCTGCCGTATGTCCCAGCAGTGTCCCCAGAGCAGGACAGGTGAGACCATCACAGCTCCGGGGGACTCCAGGCTCTCCCACGGGTCAGGAAATGAAAGGAAAACCCTTTCCTGTCTTTCCTTTGCTCCATGCCCCCAGGGAAATGAGTTTGTCCCTCCGCATTCCCACTCTGGATCCCAGAATCCTGCTGTCCGTGGGTTACAGCTGGGAATTCCTGCACAGGGAGAGAGATGAGGATGCTGGGAGGCAGAAAAAAAGGGAAACAGCCCTTCCAGGGCATAGCTGGGCTGCTCCATCCTGCCATTCCCACAGCTTTCCTGAAGCTCTTTTCCACTCAGATAATTCCATTTCCTTCTGCCTGCACTCACATGGAACAGGAGCCTTTCCCTAGGGGAAGCTGTCCTTCCTTCCAGCTTTCCAAGAAGTGTGGTTTTCTAATTTTGTGCTCCGTGCATCTGGGAAGAATTCTGGTTTTAAGGAATTTTGTCTGGTTTCTTTAGCTCTGAGAGATGGATGGTCCTGACTGCCCAACAGAGACTGACCCATGCCAGAGTCACGGAATGCCTTCCCATAAAAGCAAGGCACCTCATGGATTAGAATGATCCTGTTGGAATGGGACAGATTTGGGGTTAAATCCACCCTGCAGTGCCGGGCAGGGCTCTGTGGGGAGAGGATTTACAACATTTTCCTGCGTGAAATCCTCATGGATCTGTGCAAGGCAACCAGGTGGAGTTTCTTTGTGATGGATGGGGCCCTGGGAATTCTTCAGGAATTTCACAGCCAGGAGCTGAGGGTGTCTGAAGGGCTGGATGTTGGATTCCTCCCCCACACAGAGCACGAGCAGGAGGGACCTGCACCAAACCCCGCTGCTGGGAGAGGATGGAAAATATTTATCAGGTATCCCGTTGGTTTTTCCTGAGACCAAGGCAATCTTATTCTCACCTAGGAATTCTCTCTCATTTAAAAATACACCCTGCCCAAGGTTTCTGAGGCCCCTGTCTGGCAGCTGAGAGTGTAATTAATGATTTAAACAGGGTGCCGTGGTTAACGAGATTGAAGAACCAGAGCTGGCAGGCTCAGGTCTCCAGCCCTGCCTTGAGAGCATCGATTTTACACAGGAGAGGATCTGGGAGGGCAGGTCTTTGCCTGCTCCAAGAAAAGGGCTGGATTCTGCCCCTAGGAGCAAGAAAAGGGCTGGATTCTGCCTCTAGGGGCAAGAAAATAGGTGGATTCTGCCTCTAGGAGCAAGAAAATTTTGGATTTCTGCCCCCAGGAGCAAGAAATGTGTGGATTTCTGGTCTGGGAACACGAAAAGGGTGGATTTCTACCCCAGGAACAAAAAATGGGCTGGATTTCTGCCCCTGGAAGTAAGGAAATGGTGCATTTCTGCCTCCAGGAGCAAGAAAAGGGTGGAATTCTGCCCCTGGGAGCATGAAAAGGGTGGATTTCTGTCCCTGGGATCACAGAGACCAGCAGAGCCCTGGAAATGCAGAGACTGCACCTGCCTGGGCCCAGAGAGGAATGGGAAGAGTTTGTTTTCCACTTGGAAAAAGCTGCAAATCTTCCCCTGAGACTGATGGAAAACCATTCAGGGCTGGGAATGTCTGCTCTCCCAGCAGGGAAGAAACTGCATCATTCCTTGGGGTGAAATCCATGGAAACCAGGGGAAATTCCCTGGGGTTTACCTGGGGCTTGGCTTGCTGTCCTCAGCCCCGAGTTTTGCTGGATTGCAGAACTTCCATGGGAAGGGAGGGAGGGAGGGAGGGAGAGAGGGAGGAAGGGAGGAAGGGAGGAAGGGAGGAAGGGAGGAAGGGAGGAAGGGAGGAAGGGAGGAAGGGAGGGAGGAAGGGAGGAAGGGAGGAAGGGAGGAAGGGAGGAAGGGAGGGAGGAAGGGAGGAAGGGAGGAAGGGAGGAAGGGAGGAAGGGAGGAAGGGAGGAAGGGAGGAAGGGAGGAAGGAAGGAAGGAAGGAAGGAAGGAAGGAAGGAAGGAAGGAAGGAAGGAAGGAAGGAAGGAAGGAAGGAAGGAAGGAAGGAGACTGATGGTGAATCTGAGCACATTTGTGAAAAATAAGAACTCTGGGGTCAGAAATGGGTTGTTACCGACCCCCTGCACAAACAGAAATCTCCTCCAAGGCCTGGAGTTTTCCTGGTCATGCTCTCAGGTAACTGCGTGGCTCTGACAACTGCATGGCTGTAATTCCACGGTTGTAACTCATTCCATGGCTGTAATTCCATGGCTGTAACTCATCCCATGGCTTTAACTCATGCCATGCCTGTAACTCCATGGCTGCAACAACTTCATGGCAGTAATGCCATGGTTGTAACAATTCCTTGGCTGCAACAGCTCCACGACTGTAACAGCTCTATGGATGTAACAACTCCATGGATGTAACAACTCCATGGATGTAACAACTCCATGGCTGGAACTCTTTCCATGGCTGTGACGCAATGTTTTTAACTCATTCCATGGCTGTAACTCCATGGCTGTAATTCTATGGCTGTAATTCCAGGGTTTTAACGCATTCCATGGCTGTAATTCCATGGTTTTAACTCATTCCATGGCTGTAACTCCATGGCTGTAATTCCATGATTTTAACTCACTCCATGGTTGTCACTCTTTCCATGGCTGCAACCCAATGGTTTTAACACATTCCATGGCTGTAATTCCATGGTGGTAGCTCATTCCGTGGCTGTAACCCCACGGCTGTAATTCTACAGCTGTAACTCAATGTTTTTAACTCATCCCATGGCTGTAACTCCATGATTTTAATTCACTCCACGGCTGTAATTCCATGGTTTTAACTCACTCCATGGCTGCAATTCCATGGCTGTAATTCCATGGTTTTAACTCACTCCATGACTGTAATTCCATGGCTGTAACTCCATGGTTGTAACTCATTCCACGGCTGCAACTCAGTATTTTTAACTCATTCCATGGCTGTAATTCCATGGTGGTAACTCCATGATGGTAACTCATTCCATGGCTGTAACCCCACGGCTGTAACTCAATGGTTTTAACTCATTCCGTGGCTGCAATTCCATGCCTCTAACTGATTCCATGGCTGTAACAACTCCATGGCTATAAACCCACGGTTGTAACTCAATGGTTTTAACTCCATGGCTGTAATTTCCATGGCTGTAATTCCATGGCTGTAATTTCCATGGCTGCAACTCCATGGCTGTCACAACTGCACGGTTGTAGCCCGTTCCAGGGCTGCAGTTCCGTGGCTGTAACCCCACGGTTTTAACTCTGTGGCTCTAACTCATTCCATGGCTGTAACTCTGCGGCTGTAACTCAATGATTTTAACTCATTCCACAGCCATAATTCCACGGCTGTCCTGCCTCCTTCCTGCCCGGCACAGAGTTTCCTCCGAGCTGGTGATGTCATGGCAGCTAATGGGCTTTAATTGTGCCTCTCCACTCAGTAACAATCAGCTGAAAGCTCATTAAGCACCCGCCTGCGGCTGTTGAGAGCAGCGCTGGCTCCTCACAAACCCTCTGGTGAGTGTAATTTTCCTTCAGAGCATAGCAAAAGCAATTTGGGGTCAGAGCAAGGGTCCTGCAGCAGGGTGCTGGACCAGATCCAGCATTTATGGACTGCAGGATGTTTTCCTTGACTGGAATTCGTCCCAGGCAGCTGTGGGTGCTCAGCGGGTGAACAGGGAAAGGAGGGTGATGGTTCCCCAGATTCATTTCCACACTGATTTGTGCCTCTGCGATGTGCTGGGATAGAATCAGAGAGTGATTTAGGTTGGAAAAGACCTCCAAAGCTGACCAAGCACCACTTACCAACTAAACCAGTGCCCTGGGTGCTACGTCCAGGTGTTTCTTAAGGTTTTTCAAAGTTAAAGGGAGGAATTTGCAGTCAGCAACCTTAAAAACATTTCCTTTCGAGGACTTTTTCATGTTGTCTTTTGAATCCATGCAGATTTTCAGCACCCTGGTTGTGCTTAGAGGTTTCCCAGCCGCTCCTGGCTCAGGCTGGGAGTTCTTCCCCTTTATTTCCCTCTGCTGTTCTCACCTGAAGGATCCTGTTTGAGAGGAAGGACTGCAGAGACCCAGGAACAAGGCAGGAAAATGTGGAGCACCTGGTGCTCACTCCAGCTCCAGAGTGGTGTTGGGAGTATTCAGGGCTTGCACAGGGTCCCAGGGAATACAGGAAGGTCAGTAAAGCCCTGGGACAAGTTAAAAACAATGAAACTCAGGTAGGGAAAATGTCCTGTGCTGCTTCCTTGTCACCCCACAGTGTCTGGGGTTGTTTCTGGTGTGAGATCACTGGAAAAAGCCCTGGGAAGTCTCTGAGGGCTGGGATGTGCCCCTGGAGCATCCCCATGTACCAGATCCAGCATTTTTGGGCTGCAGGATATTTTCCTTGATTGGAATTCATGCCAGGGCAACCCTTCCCTTGCTGCAGGAGAATTCAGGGGAGAGCTCAGGATACCCCACCTGATGCTGGGCCAGCCTTTGAGGTGCTTCAGCCTGGACTTTGGGGTGCCCCCAAGGGGTTTTGGAGATCCCTCCTGGCACAGGAGAAAACCCCGAGCTCCTTCTCCAGCCTGGTTCCAACAGTTCCAGGCTGTTTCCAGCCGGAGCTGTGGGATTTGGTCCCCTCTCTAAGCACCTACACACACTGCCCCACCCTGCTGACCCCACGAGGTGCAGGTGCCTTTCAGGCTCAACAAAAAATGTGGTGTTTGCCTCTCAGCCAGACAACAGAGGAGAAAAATCCTTGGAAATGGAGAAAACATGGAATCTATTACAAATTACGTGAGTCTTTAAGGTCTTTAAGGTGGTGCCATGGCATCAATGACTCCCTGTCAGCCAGACCCTCGACAGGGATGCTCTGGACATCAGGAAATGGAAACGGAGCCTCCTGCGCAAGGATCCCATGGACTGTTCCCTGCTTACGTGGCTAATTGGGTTAGAGAGAAATAATTTAATGATCTGGAAGTGATGAGGGACTGGATGGCCCATCCCAGCCGTGGCACTGTGCCAAGGGGAGCACATCCAGTGCCAGCGAGATCCCACTTGGAGCTTGACAGGGAAGCGGGGCTGGGCCTTGGGCAGGGCAGGGAGCTCCAGGGCTGGTTCTGATCTCATTTCATGCCTTCATAGCTCCCAACTCACACAGTTCTCACTGAGGCTCTGAGCAGGAATTCAGTTGTTCATCCAGCTTTTCCTGGAGTTCCTGAGCCCTTCTGTGCCCATTCCATTGATAAAGATGGATGAGGAGTCTCTGCAGCAGGAATATCTTGATTTCCTCTTGTCTGAATTTCACCCTGAGGTTTTTTTGGAACCCAAATCCTAAATTGGATGGGTTATGCTGAGGTGTGGGGGGTTTTGGGGGGTGAAAAGGGAATTTCTAAGCCATATTCCTGGGGAATGGGCTTAGGTACCTGGAGTGGCTCTTTCTTACTTTGCAGGTGCCTCCCTGCAGCTCTGCAGGAAGCCATGGATCTCTTGGCATTCAGAGCTCTCCCAGCCTGCAAAGCCACTCATTTCTTGCTATTCCTGCATTTGGGAATCTTGCATTCCATTGAAATCTGAATTCCTGTTGTGCTTTTTGATGGGTTTTCTCACCCAAGCTGGATTTGTACACAGCAAAAGGTGCCCTGAGATGAAATGTGGGGTTGAGCTGTCAGGGAAAAAAATCCCTGTACAGTCTAGGAAAGGGGGATTGACCCCATTGTGGGACATGGAGAACCAGGGAAGAAACCAAAATCCTTGGATTGGGCTGTTGCTTGGATCAGTAACTTCAGACAGAGCCCTCAGACCAGGTTTCCTGATTGTCACAGAGCAGGATTTGCTGTTTTCCACCAAATAAGGTAAAGCAACAATCAATTCTCTCCGGGGCTATAATTATCTCTGTTCCCTGGGTTGTGCCAAAGCCAGGGAGGAACAGAAAACCAAGGAAAACAAGTCTTGAAATGTAATTTCCTTCATCCACCCATCAGAGCAGGCTTAGCTGGGAATTCCTGAGACCTCTGTGCTTGAAAATCCTGGGATATGGGCCTTCCACAGCCACCCCAGGCAATTCTCTGTGCCCAGAAATCTTCCATCACTGGATTGTTTTCCCAAATCTCCATTCCAGCCTCCTCTCTGCAAGATTGTCATGTCTTGTTCTGCCTGCCCTGCTCATGAAGCGCCTGCTCCACCCTTCCTCTTCCTGGAAATTCTTGTTCTGCTTCCCTCAACCTTCTCATTTTTGGACATCTGTCTTGGGTTATGTAACCAAAAAATGTGTATTCTATTTCAGCTGTTAAAGCAGTTGAGATGTTTTTTCTTTATCTCTTGTAACTCCAGGGGCAGGGGGCGGATGCCTTCTGATAATGGCCCAGCCGTTAAAGCAGCTGGGGCAGTGTTTGTTATCTCTGTCACCACCCGTCCATCCTCCAGGGGAGATCTGCTGTTAATGGGCCATGAAGGCTCACCAATGACATCACACATGACATCATCGGGGATATCTGCTGATAATGGGCCATGAAGGCTCACCAATGACATCACACATGACATCATCCCATTGGGAGATGCTCCACCCAGTTTGGGGGGAACCAACAGTTCCTACCTGGATAAAAACTGAGACTCAGAAACTCCAGTCATTCAAGGAATCCGGCTTTTTCCACTGGGCTCCAGGAGGAGGACCAGACCCATCTCGCCACCACTGGACTTTCTCTACTCCATCATCTCTGCTCCACAGAACCACATCTGGCACTGCAGGAGGATTTATTTGGACTGCTCCCAGCACCCTGACCAACAGGGTGTCAGATTGTATTCCTTTCAGGGATTTCCAGGACTTTTGTTTGCTTGCTTGGTTGGTTTTTTGTACTACTACATTTGTTGTTTTTTAACATTCCTAGTAAAGAACTGTTACTCCTATTCCCACATCTTTGCGTGAAAGCTCCTAATTGCAAAATTACAATAATTTGGAGGGAGGGGGTTTACATTCTCCATCCCAAGGGAAGCTCCAGCTTTCCTTGGCAGACACCTGTCTTTCTAAACAAAGACAACATCTCAGTCCAACAGCCCATCTCAGTGGTCTTTCTTGCTCTCTCCTGTGCTCTTGCCCATCACCATTACAATTTTTAGGGCTATTTTTTCAGCTGACCAAGGTCATCTGATGCTCATTTTGCTGCATCGAGTTACTTCCTGGATGCCTGGCTGTGGTTGTCCCTGGGATTTGGAACTTGTCTCCACTTCACAACGAAACTCAGAGCAGAAAGCAAAAGGTCCTGGAAGAGCCCTTGTTTTTCCAGGATTGCTAATTCCAGTGAATTTCAATTATAAACAAAATTTGCATCAATCATAGGCAAAAAAAGAAATATCTGTGACTGAACTCTACCCCTCCTTGGGTGGTGCAGCTGCTGGGTTGTCCCAGGAATGTTTTCCTGGAAAGAAACTCGAAGCTGTTCTAAAGAAGTTGCTTGGAAGTTGTTTGGAAGGTCTGGATCTGGGAGTGCTGCTGAGTCCTCAGCCCTGCCCTGGTGTTTTTGGTGACATGAGGAACATCAGATTCCTTGGGGCCGCCCCAGGGATGCTGAGTCCGTGTTGTGCTGCGTCTCTTTGCACAACAGGGACCATCTGATTGCCATGAGACTTTGAATCTGCACCATTTATGGCACCCTGAGAATGTCATCAGAGAGAGGCAAAGCTCAGCTCAGCTCCACGTCTGCACCAGGACTGTGTGGGCTGAACACGGGACAGGCCTGGGATAACCCTGGGGGCTGCAGGGAAGCCAAGCACAGCACATGTTCAGAGTGGCCAGTTGGGAAAGATGAAAGTTTGACAGGAAAAGTTTTACAGATATGTAGGTTTAACAAAAGGCTCTCTGAAAGTGAAAGCTTAAAGCGGGATAGAGATAGAAGCATGTTTTGATATAGAAAAGTAAAAGATGTTTAAGTTAGAAATTGCTGAGCCAGTAGTTACTTGACAACTAGGAAAGCAAGGGTTAAGTCGAGTTGGAAGGAGGTTTTATGGCTAGAGCAAAGGATATTTTGACCACAAACAAAAAAGATGTTTTTACCAAGTGAGAAGAATTTTCTACTGCAAGGAAACAGAAAAATAACTTTAAGTTTAAACTGTAGCATAATATTGTAAAGGTATTGTGTTTGATCCTGATTGGTTGTTATGTATTGAGATGCACAGTGGAGAAAAATATATAATGCATTGTATCCAAAACTAACGTGGCTTCAGGCATGCCTTTAAGCTGATGCTGGCAGTTTTTAGGGTTTGGCTCTGTATACCCACGACCCATGACTGCTGTAACATCTTCTATGCAATAAACAGCTTTTTAAGAGCTTCCTAGAGTCCAACATCCTTCGTCGACACTATCTGCTACAGTGGCCAACTTCAGAAGTCCCAAATGTCTGCATGATGGCACATCCAGCTGGTAGAAAAGCCAGGAAAAGCAATCCAAAAGGAAAAGAATGGAGAGGAAAAAGGACAAGGGAACAAGAGTGCAAATGTGCCCTTGGGCCCAGGCCCTGGGGAGTGACAGGAGGAGCTTGGCGGGGTGAGAGCAGAACACTCCCAGGACTCAGTGTCCTCCTGCTTCCTCTCTCAGGAGCTGCGTTATCTTCAGGGAGGTGTTGTCTCTTTGGGGAATGCCATTTCCAAGAGTGCGAGCAGGAATTTTCTGTGCCTTCAAACAACCCTTCTGGGTGTCTCAAGACTCAAATTCTTCCTTCGTTAACCATAGAGGGCTGGGAGAGCTCCTCATTCCCTTTTCCTTGTTGTGATTTCCAGGGACGAAAGCAGAGTCAGGAGCTCTGTGCCCTTGGATCTCCTCCATGGCCTCGTGCATGTCATGGTGCAACTTCCCAGTGCCGGAGTTAATGATGAGAAACTCTCCTTGTGACATCCCAGGAGGGCCGTTCCCTGGCTGGGGAGCTGCTGGCACATTTCTCCATGGATGTCTCCAGCTGGGGAGAACAGAACGTGCTCTGCCGCTGCCTTTGGAGACGCTTTGGGCGCGCGGCTCGGGATCAGGGCTCGGCACAGACCCATTCCCTGTGCTCCTGGGGCAAACTCCTCCATGGGCCTGCGTGGAGCACAGCAAGGCTCTGGTTCATCAGGCAATACCAAGGGAAGGGGCCAGGATTGTCCCTTGAGACTGGACCCAAACAGAACCTGGCAGGAGAAGGGTTTTCCTCACCTGAGTCCGGAATTTCTGCTGATCAGTGAAAGACTGGAATTTACCTTTTGGTAAATGGGGGCTAAAGCAAGGGAAATCACAATTTTATACATCCCTGGATTTTCACCAGCACCTCACTCAACAACACAAATTATTCATCCTCTGAAACAGAGATTTATTTTATTTTTGTTTACCTTCACCTACCAAAGAGCTGAGCTGGTGATGCTTGAGGTCTGTTCCTGCCCTGGACTTGCTAGGAGCTGTTTTGACTGAATTTTTCAAAGCTGTTCAAAAAGCCTTTCATGTCAAAAGAACAAATTAAGCAAGTTTTATTAACTGCTCTGCTACATCAGCTCTCATTGTTCTGGGACAGCCAAAACTTTGCAGCTTGGCCTGGTTGGTAGAAGAGCAAATCTCCTGTGCCCTTGGTGGCCTGGGGACACAGGGTTGGAATTAGAACAGCAGCTGGACTTGGTAATGGGAATTATCCTTTTGTATGTATTGATTTCTTATGTTGCTTTAACAGCAAAACCTTCTGGGGTGGCTGTCCAGGCCACAGAAGAAAGGACAAGAAAGGAGGAGGGAAATAAATGAATAAACATAATAAAATTCATCAGAGATTAATTATAACACACTTTTCTGATTTTGCTGGCTCTGTGCCTTCCGTTTCCTACTTCACGCCATGCCTGGGGCCAGTGAGGAGCCCTGGAAGCCCAAATTCCCAGGAAACACCAAATCTTCCATACCCCTGGTGGGGTGTCTCATCAGCACAGCCAGCAAACAAGGCTCTGTCTCCTTTCTTTGGGATTTTGGGATGTGGGAAATTTTCCTCAGGTCCAGGCCCATCAGCAGAGATGGGGAAAAACAGAAAATAGAACCCCAGAGTTTGGTGGACAGCTGGGAGCAGCTGCCACTGGAACCCAGGCTGTAACCCCCAGATTTCCCAAATTAAGGGGTTCCAATCCCTGCCCTGGGACAGGGACAGCACCCAGGGCACGGCTGGAGCTGGGCCAGGGCAGGCTCAGGCTGCAGAGCAGGGAAAGGTTCTTCCCCCAGAGGGTGCTGGGCACTGCCCAGGCTCCCCAGGGAATGGGCACGGCCCCGAGGCTGCCAGAGCTCCAGGAGCCTTTGGACAGCGCTCCAGGGATGCCAGGCTGGGATTGTTGGGGGGTCTGTTTTCTCTTCAGCTCTGAAAACAATCCCGAGTGGGGGTTTTGGGAAGGATTCACTCAGGATCCAGCCAGACTCAAGTCAGCCCTGTCACCTGGGAGAACACACCTCTTGGAGAACTCAGCTCTCTGCAGTTTTCCTGCAGTTCCTTCAGAGATATTTTTAACCCAGGAGTGAAGATGCCTGAATTTAATACGGTGATGCTGAGGATGCAGGAATGTTCCGAAATTCAGCTGTTCTGATTCTTGGGATAATGAGAAGCCAGGGAGCTGCTCCCTGGGTTATTCTTTAAAGATGATTTCGGTTGATTTTCCTCCAGGAAGAAGCTGCAGACACACAGATGCTCAGCTGATAACCCAGAGATGCTCTGGTGACACTCTCAGGGGCAGAAAGTCCCTTCCTTAAGAGTCCCCACCCCATGGATGCTGTGAATGAAGGGATGAATTCCTGAGGGGACTGAACTCCAGTATTTTTGAGCAAATTAAAGATGAGGAGATGTTAAATGTGAGATTTGTGTTTTGAAACCATCAGGGTGGGGTGAAGATGGTCCCAGACCTTCCCTCAGCCCCCAAAGTGAAATATTTACGGAATCACAGAATAAATTAGGTTGGAAAAGCTCATCAGAGCAGGTATTAATGAGCAGGAATCCTTTAATGCCATTCCTTGGGATCATCCAGGAGAGGAAGGAGAACTCAGCCTCCAAACTGCCCCTTTCCCAAAGACTTCCAACTCAGTTGAAATTATCTGGAGATGATTCACGATCCTGGGAATGTGTGGGAATTTCGGGGGTGTCCTCACTGCTGTGAAGGACATAAATGTAATTCTGAGTTCAAATATCCCCCAGGCAAGAGCTTTTCTTATGAGGAGAAACCACAGCTGCCAAAACCCTCTCAGAGTCGGTTTGGATTTCCCAATCCCTGGGAAATGGGAATGGTGGCTTGGCTTTCCCAATCCTTGACTGAAGCTCCATGATGCAGGAGGAGCACTCGGAATGAGTAAACAAAGAGAGCATTTTTCTTATATTAACATTACATCAGGTCAAAACCTAAAAAATGCACAAAAAACCACAAAAAACAACCCAAAATATTTTTCCTGCATCGTTTTGACATTGAATCTCTGGGAATGGAACTCAAGGATCACCATCTCCATTCGCAACACCAAGTGTTCTCCACTACAAGTCCATTGGGAAAAGGTGAAGAAATACTAAGTTTTTAAGGTTTTAATATAAATTTTGTCTAAAATTCTGGCAGAAATTCTTTGTTGACATTCAAAAAAACTCAGCAGTTTTCTTTATAAACGCTGCTGACACAAATGAACATCTTCAGCCTCCTGGTCTTTAATGGTCACCATAAGTTTTTAGGAAATCCTTCACTTTGCTGAACACATGAAATAGAGATTTAAAAAATATTCCATTGTGGGCATGGAAGTGTTGTCACTGCTGCCATGTCCCAGAGAAATCACAACTGAAGATCCCCTCTGGATCAGATTCCAGCAGCAGATCCAGCCCCTTCCTCCCGGTGGGATTTGGGATCCATGGGGTGGCTGTGGCTGTGCTCATGGTGTCCCGTGCCCCCCACAGTGCCCCCAAGGCTTGGGAGCAGGGGGGAGCCCACGCTCAGCTCCATCTGCCCCATTCCCTGCCCATCTCTGCATCCCAGGAGCTGCTCAAACCTCCATCCATGGAGGGGTTTGTGGTCTCAGCTCAGAGGGGAACCTGAATCCACCCCAAAATCCCAATCCATCATTAGGGGGAAAAGAGAATCCCAGAAATGCTGAAGTTGGGAAAGCCCTCCAGGCTGTGCATGATCCCTGCCTTGCCCCCAGTCCAGAGCCCTGACTGCCACATCCAGGCCTTGGATACCTCCAGGGATGGGCACTCCAAACCTTTCCATGGAGAAATTCCTGCTGATGTCCAACCTGAGCCTCCCCTGGCACAGCCTGAGGCCATTCCTGTCAACAAAACTGCCCTTCCCAAGGCTGCCAGAGGG
Source organism: Acrocephalus scirpaceus scirpaceus (assembly GCA_910950805.1). Classification (NCBI taxonomy): domain Eukaryota; kingdom Metazoa; phylum Chordata; class Aves; order Passeriformes; family Sylviidae; genus Acrocephalus; species Acrocephalus scirpaceus. Next base: position 5,792,620 of record OU383796.1, read on the forward strand.
CTCCTGCCCCTCAGGCGTTCCTATGTAATCCTTTCTCCTCCCTCCTCGATGGATTCAATTCTCCCGTGCATCCTGGAGAAGAAAAGCTCTCCATCACATTGAAATGCAGAGCTTCCTCATTAGAATTTAATTTGCAGCGATAGAGAGGAAATTATCCTGTCAGTGCCGAGAAAAGAAACAGAGATTGAGGGCAGGAGTTGGTTGATAAATTGTACCGAGGACTTTCAGAGGCTTAAAAAGAAGATTTGGCTGGTGGAGGTTGGAGCAGAGCTTCAAAATGACCCCCCATGGAAGGGACAGATGGCCCCCGTGACAGTGGGAGCCCTCCCTACTTTTTGTGAGTAGCTGGAGCAGTTGCCATGGCAACCCCCATTGCAACAAACCCCAGAAATGTCTTTGCAATTAATTCCTGAAAAACCTAGAGAGTGGGACGCGTTTCTTGAAGAGACTGAGACTCCTGCGTTGGCATTTTCCTGGTGGGTGTTGTTCTCCTGCCAGACACTCCACCAGCAGCGGGTGAGAGCTGCCCCGAGCTCTGAAATATCTCGGGAATAGGGAATTTGTCAGCTGGGAATGCTTTTAACCCTTTTCCAACCCTCCCAGTGGGAGATTTCACATCCCACAAACAGCTTGGGAGTGGAAAATCTCCATCCCCATCACCCTCCAAAGAGACAGAGGCACCACTTCCTCAGCAGAGGTGCCAGGGATACCAAACACCAAACCAAAAAGGCATTTTGGTGCCTTGTTCCCGTCTGGAAGCTCTGGAATGCCACAGTTCCACCTCCTCTGGCTGTGAGTGTCCCAGAGGCTGAGGGAAGGCACCTCCACAGGCAGCCAGACTTGGGCTGGAGCTCGGATCCATTCCAGGCTGTGGGAAATCATCTCTCCCAACCTGCCTTGCGATTTTCCATCTTTCCCACCTGGATTTCTGCAGTGCCATGCCCAGACCTGAACTTTTGCTCAGTGGAATTGCATTTTGCATATTATTATTAATTTTTTTTATTTGGAGTCACTTCCTTCTCCTTTTCAAATCCTCTGCTGCCTTTGAACCTCTGATTCCTCCCTGGGGATGTTTCACAATTTTTCCATGTCTTCCCAAAGTGTTCCTCCCTGTGCACTGCTCCTGTTGCCACATCTTTCTGGCGATGGAATTTTTCTTGTTCTCCCCAAGCCTGAATTCCAGAGCTCCCTCACTTTGATGTCTCCCTGGGCTTTGTTTCCCCATTTCCCCCCACTGGGAAAGGATTATCTCATCTGAAGTGTAGGGATGTGGAATTCTAAGGAAGGAATTTTGGAGTTTTTGAGGAAAAAAATGCCATCAGTGGTGAGAGACGTGTCTGGGGTGAATCAGAGCACTTTGTGGTTGTGGCTGTCCACACTGGGCAGCTCCAAATTCCCAAATCCCGAGTGCAGGTCAGGACTGCACCGAGGTGTGTCCCACTCCTTCCACACCCACATCCTCGTGGATCAAAAGCAGCTGCAGCTCCTCCAAGGAGCCTGCAGCAGCCTAGATTATCCAGGCCTGGAAAGGGATGGTACAGGTGGCCTGGAGATGCTCTTCAGCCACCAAGAAATGGGATGAGGCCACCATTCCTCATGAATGAGGAATCCAGAGATGAAACCCTGGGCCAACCTAAAACCTGGGAGAAATTCAACACTCCTTGTGTTAAACCACCCCAGCACCCCCAGCAACCCTCAAAACTGCTGGGAAAGGCTGTGGGTGGTTTGTGGGAGATTTGGTGGATTTGGAGTCCAGCTCCAAATGGGGCGTGGATGCTGGAATGCTGATGGAGGCAGGAGAACCTCGTGGAGGGGGAGGTGGCACAGTTTGGATCAATGTTCTGCAGCTCCAGGGCTTCTCCTTCCAGAGGAGCTCCAGCCTCCCCTGCTACCACCTTCCAGCCACCATTCCAAAGCCCTTTCCTCTATTATTCCCTTTCCTTAATGACAATTGTCTCAGTTTGGAAAGACAGGTGTCTGCCAGGGAAAGCTGGAGCTTCCCTTGGAATGGAGAATGTAAACCCCGCTTCCCACCAAAATATTATAATTTTGCAATTTGAGGATTTCAGGCAACGATATGGGAATAGGAGTAACAGTTCTTTATTAGGAATGTTAAAAATACAAATGCAGTAGTACAAAAATCAATCAAGCAAGCAAACAAAAGTCCTGGAAAACCCTGACAGGGTCAGGGATACGACCTGACACCCTGTTGGTCAGGGTGTTGGGAGCAGTCCAAATAAATCCTCCTGCAGTGCCAGATGTGGTTCTGTGGAGCAGAGATGGTCCTGTAGAAGGGCCCAGTGGTGCTGAGATGGGTCTGGTCCTCCTCCTAGAGAAAAAACCTGGATCCCTGCTGTTCCTGAGCCTCAGTTTTTATCCAGGCAGGAACAGTTGGCTCCCCCCGCACTGGGTGGAGCCTCTCCCAATGGGATGATGTCATGTGTGATGTCATTGGTGAGCCTGCATGGCCCATTATCAGCAGATATCCCTGATGATGTCATGTGTGATGTCATTGGTGAGCCTTCATGGCCCATTATCAGCAGATCTCCCCTGGAGGATGGACGGGTGGTGACAGAGATAACAAACACTGCCCCAGCTGCTTTAACGGCTGGGCCATTATCAGAAGGCACCCGCCCCCCTGCCCCTGGAGTTACAAGAGATAAAGAAAAAACATCTCAACTGCTTTAATAGATGAAATAGAATACACATTTTTTAGTTACATAACCCAAGACAACAATGTATCAAAAATATCCCATCCAGGAAAAAAAATTTCCTTGCCCTTTTCAGACTTACTCATTCCCAAGGGTTTTGTCCCAGGATAAACACAGCCACGGTTGGGGTTTGTTGTGAAAAGAGATTAACTCCAAAATCTGCTTCAAAATCTGCTTCCTGCCTTTGAAGGCTGCAGCCCAGCGTGGCTTTTATTGGGAATTCGTCATTAGGCTGAGTGACACATGGAAGGAATAATTGCTTGCCTAAAAGATGGTAATTAAGAAGGAAAATATTTGGTTTTCCTTGCTCTCTGAACTCAGCAATCCCAGGACTGGTGTTTTGCTCCCAAGGGATGGGGCCGAGCTGGCTCTGCTGGGGGTTTGGGAATGTGGGAGGTTGGAGCAGCTCCAGTCCCACCGCTGTGGCCACATCCCTGGGAATTGGGGGCATCCCAGCAGGAATTCCATGGGAGCAGGATGCGGAGATCCTCAGCAGGAGTTCCATGGGAGCAGAGTGGGGGGATCCCAGCAGGAATTCCATGGGAGCAGGGTGGGGGGATCCCAGCAGGAATTCCATGGGAGCAGGGTGGGGGGATCCCAGCAGGAATTCCATGGGAGCAGGGTGGGGGGATCCCAGCAGGAATTCCATGGGAGCAGGGTGGGGGGATCCCAGCAGGAATTCCATGGGAGCAGAATGGGGGATCCCAGCAGGAATTCCATGGGAGCAGAGTGGGGGATCCCAGCAGGAATTCCATGGGAGCAGAGTGGGGGGATCCCAGCAGGAATTCCACGGGGGCAGCCAGCATGATGCCATCGTGTCACTGTGCAATTCCCTCCCTGGAGAAATCCAAGGGATGGGATCCAGCTGTGATGGCCAAGGTCCCTCTGGGGCTGGGGAAGGAAGGGCAGTGCTGGGCCCGCCTGGGACATCCCAGTGGTTCCCATTTCCCGGCTCTCTGCCCTTTCCTTGCCCTGGTTCCTCCAGGCACATCCACGGTGTCCAACCCACCCAGCCGATGGGATTTCTGGAGTCAGGAAGGACACCACTGCTTTCACAGGCTGCTCTGGGAGGAAAGTCAGCAAATCCCTGACTTCAGGGCCAGACTGTGGACTGCACAAATCGTTTCAGGAAAAAATTTAGTCTGATATCCCCCTGGTCCAGCTTTTGCTCCTGGAATGGATAAAAGGCTCTGTTCTGGAAGGCTGGAGGGGGAAGTTGCAGAGGGAGGATTGGGATGGGGATGTTGGAATATGCAGCAGAGGCCCAGGACAGGTGGGACATGAGGATGGACAGGAGGGTGCAGCGGCAGCCTGGGATGCAGAGCCACACCCCGGGCTGTGACTCAATCCCACCTCCGTGTCCATCCCCCCGAGGCACTTTTGGGTCTCAAACTCAGCATTGCAGGGCCCTTCCCTAGGCCATCCCCCGGCTGAAGGTTTTGGACCATCACAGCCCCACGGGGCCGTGTTTTCTGTCTCTCCTCATCTCCCTGCTCTGCTCCTGGCTCTGCTTCCCGCAGCTCCCCAGCTCCCTCCAAGGTTTGCCGGCAGCAGCTGTCTGGAAAGGAAAATGGAAAACACGGGAGAGAGGATCGGCCTTGAGGGAGCAGGAGAAGCTGGAGAACAACGCAGCAGAGAGATCCTGCACCCCCGGGGCTCAGCCGCACCCCCGGGGCGCCGAGGGGCTCGGAGGGAGCTGCAGGAATTGAGAATCAGAGGCGAGGCTGCCCTGCCGAGCAGCGGGGGCGCTGCCAAGGCTGGGTTATGCAATGCCACCCTCTCCTCAGGCACGGTGCCAGGCAGCGAGGACAGACGCGGTGACCTTTGGGCGGTGACACATCGGGAGGGACGTGTGACAAACGCGGCTCTGCCCGGCCACACGTGAGGAACAGCGGGGCTGTCCCTGGCAGATCGCTGGGAAATGTGTCCTGGAAAAGGGACAGGGACGTGCTACGGTGAGGAGGCTGGCCCCTGGTGACTCCTGCCGCCGCTCAGGGAGGTGACAGAGGTTTGGGGGCAGTGATGCAGCTCAGCATCTCCCGGTGAGACATATCCCAGTCCAGGCACTGGAGAAATCGCTGGCAATGTCACTGGCGCTGCTGTGACAGCAGAATCAGGGCTGGCTTGGCTCCTGCAGGCTCCCACAGGCAGGAGGAGATGGGGACAATCTGTCCTCAGTGTGTCCTACCTGTCCCCTCCCTGTGGCCCTGCTGACCCTGCTCCATCCCGGGGACACCTCTGGTGCCACCACCTGCAGTGGGAAGAGGGAAAACACAACAGGGCAGCACAGAGATGGTGGGAATGGAGCCCCAAGGGTGTCCCTGCGGCCCTTGGGTCAGCAGTTTGGTGGCACATCCATGAGGTGTTGAGATAGGGGTGGCACCAGCACCATCCACCCCTGGCCCTGATCAAAGATCCCAGAGCTCCTACACCGATTTATGAGCATTTTCCTGACTGGATAACTGGGATTTTAGAGTCCATCCAAGCTGGAAGCAAAGAGGGAGGGAACTAAGCCAAGCTTGGTGGGTGCTGCAGTGTTGCAGGGCATGCCTACACTTTAATTGGTGTTTCCATATCAGGAAAAGAGTTTCAGTTTCACCCCTGAACTTTTAAGGAAGAAGAACCAGAAACTTCAATGTTCCTCTCACCATAGTTAGCCCAGTGCCAGGACAAAGGCACCTGCTGAACCCTTGAGCTGCTCCTCAAGGAGTGTGGCTGTTTTCTATCGGGCAGCACGCAAAAATCCCTCCTAGATCCTTGAATATTTAAGAGAGAGCATCAAGTCTTTTCGGGCTTTTGGGGTTGTCTTAGCAGGTGCAAGGGACCTCCCTGCACTGTGCACAGCTTTTACTCTTTTGTTTTGTATACTTTGTTATTTCTGCTTTGATTAAAACCTTTTTGCTTTTCTAAACACCTCCATCTCGCTATTTTTCATAAGGCATTTCTGAGAGGCTGCTGGCATCCCTCAGGGCTTGATACACCTCCATGGGGCTAAAAGCACCCTGGCCTCACACAGCCACACATCACTGCAGGACAACCAGAAATCCTCTGGCCTGAAGGTTTGTGGGCCTGATATTTCTGAGTCTGAGAAAATTTTTAGCCTGCTAACAGTTGCTAGCTTTTTCCCAAGGGAAAACTTCTCAACAAGGCTTCCTTCTCAAAACAATCTTATAAAAACAACTCTCCATTCTCAAAACAATCTTCCCCAGGTGGCGTTTTTCTATTTCTCTAGTTTAACAATGGAATTAGAGAAGTGTCATTCCTATTCACCAATCATGTTAAGTCTGTATCGGAGCAATTTATAAAATAGTAGGAAGAATTAGACAATAAAGTCTTCTATGCTCATGTTGCCTTCTGAATTCTTGGAGTCAATCATCTTTATTTCATGTCCTACAATGACAAAGGTTTCCCACTTGGAGTTTGAAATCCCAGGGAGATCTAGATGCCCTAACTGGGTGAGAAGTGGCCATTTCTCCCTGGAAGGGGAGTGGAGTGGAGGAAAAAACAGCAGCTCCAGGGCAGTTGGTGCTGTGGAGTCATTCCAGGTGGCACAGCCACAAACCCACTGGAGCCGCTGAAGGAATTCGGCGTTCGGAGCTCCTGGGAAAGTCAGCTGTGAATATTCAGGGATTGCTGCCTGCTCTGGTGCTGAGCCTTCACCCTGCTGATCAAATCCAGCTCCAGTCTCAGGTAGGATGGTGACACTCTGCTCCCCACTGGTGATGCCTCAGCTTTCATGTTTTTCAGGTTCTGTGCTGCCCAGGGTGCAGCTGTGAGCTCACAGTCAGGGTCACTCAGAGCAGGGACACAAAGCAAATCCTTCTCCTGCTGCACACCAAGGACAACTTTCAGCCCAAGAGCACAAACAAGGGTGGCTGGAGGGAGGAACAAGAAGGATGGGAGCTCACAGCCTGGAGCTGGAATTGGACAATTAAACCCCAATGTGCAAATGGACCAAAACTTATATAAATGTAAAATCTCATGACTAATCATCAATTTTTATGACCATTCTCAGCCCACCCTGGGTGCAGCCTTGCTTAGGCTGCTGTAATGCCCAGGGTGGATCCTGGAGACCTTTTAATAAACACCAACTTCATTCTCAAGCTCTCTTTCAGGTCAGCCTTCCCAAGGCATCACTGGGACTCTGGGAATGATCAAACCTTGCAGGACCTGCCAGGGCCTAAAGGGGCTCCAGGAGAGCTGCAGAGGGACTGGGGACAAGGCCTGCAGGGCCAGGAGCCAGGGAATGGCTTCCCAGTGCCAGAGGGCAGCGCTGGATGGGAGATTGGGCAGGAATTGTTCCCTGGCAGGGTGGGCAGGGGCTGGGCTGGAATTGCCAGAGCAGCTGTGGCTGCCCCTGGATCCCTGGCAGTGCCCAAGGCCAGGCTGGACATTGGGGCTGGGAGCAGCCTGGGACAGTGGCAGGTGTCCCTGCCATGGCTGGGGTGAATGCGATGAGTTTTAAGGTCCTTCCCACCCAAACCACTCTGGCATTCTCCAAAAACTCTTCCCAGTGCTGCTGCTGGGTGTTTATTAGTGCTCCAAGTTTTCCCTTAAAATCAAAGCTTCCCATTGAAGTCATTCCCAACACAAAGAGCAGAAAGAGCCTGAACTTAAGGCAAGAAGGAGGAAATAAAAAATAAACTCGTTTTAAGATGAAAACATCATCCTCATCCTTTTCTGGAGGGAACCAAACCCCACCTCTCCCCCTGGAATATGGACTGGGATGTGAAAATCCAGGATGTCCATTTTCTGGCTGGTGAGAGCCTTTCCCAGGCTGCAGCAAAAGCTTTCCCAGGGGTTTAACCCTCTGCATTCCTGATTTTTTTTCTTCTTTACTCATCTAAATTTAGCTCATCACTGCCCTCGGGCTGCTCCAGGGGAGGTTTAGGTTGGATATATGGGAAAATTCCTTCATGGAAAGGGTTGTAACCACTCCACCAGGGCAGTGGTGCAGTCCCTAGTCCTGGGGATGTGGCACTTGGGGATATGGTCAGTGCTGGCCTTGGCAGTGCTGGGAGATGGCTGGGCTTGATGACCTCGAGGGTTTTGCCAAGCTGATGATCCTGTGATTCCAGAAATATCCTTTGGTGAACCATCACACTCCTCATCAAGGATATCTTATCAAGCTGAGCTAAACCAAAGCAAATTGCTGGGGAATTCCAGGAATTTCTGACCAACATCCACCCCCTGAAATGCAGCTGGAGATCTGTTTTCCCTTCCAGCTGAGGGTCCTGAGAAACAGCAGCCAGTTCGTGCAGTGCTTCCCTGGAGTCCCTTCCAGGTCCTGCCTGCCTCCAGGTGCACTGAGGTGCTCAAATGTGGAGGAATTTGAAAGGATTTTAGCAAATACACCGAAGTGGGGAAGAGAAGAGAGGTGAAGGTCAGGGCACTGAGCTGATCCCAGCCAGGCAGGGGCAGGCAGCAGTGGAAACTCTGAGCCTGCTGCTTGATTTATCCAGGCAGGAATTTGCTGCAGCTGGGACAGGACTGTGCTGCTTTTTCCAACTGTTTGTGCAGTTTTGTTGCTCAAATGAGCAGAAATATGGAAAACATCAGCCAGGAGGAGACTTGGGAGTTCTCTGGTGCAGGTTTCTCCCTGGTACCTGTTTTTTCAGCCTGTTTGCTGCTCATGTTTGTCCTAAAATGGGTCTGAGTCTTCTCCAGGCTGAGCTTGGAGCTCATTCCTTTGCTGCACATTCCCATTCCCTCCCCTGAGGATTCCTGGGCACCCCATCCATGCTGGGCACAGCAGCCCCATTCCCAGGCCTGTTCTGCTCCCCTCCTCCCTCTTGTTGGTTCATTTTCCTCCAAGATCACGTGGACACTTGTGCCCAGCTCCCACTTTTCCTGTTTTCCTTCCCCTCTGCCGCCCAAGCCGTTCTTTCCGTGCCTCGTGGACACCAACACCTCTTCATGGTGCCTGGCCCTGGGTGGAGGTCTGGTTCTGCAGATCATTTCTCCAACTTGGAATTCCAATCCCGTGGTTTCTCCCAGTGCTGCCATCCCTGGATCCAGCAAACAAACCCCTCTGTCACTCCAGCTGTGCCAACGAGGCCTGCCCACAGCTCTTGGAGAGGCCAGCAGGGCACCATTCCCAATCCCAAGGATTCCAGGAGCTGCTCAGACAACGCCAAACCTCGTGGTGATTTCCGAAGCCCCTTTGCCCACGCCAGTGGCTGAAGGATTTCTCTTTGCAGGCCTTGGACTGTTCCTATGCAGAAAGCAAATTCCTGCATGAGGATGCCAGAATTCCATGCCAGAAATGCCTCTGGAGCTGATTTTGGCATGCTGCCATGGATTTCAGCACCTCTTGCCTTACACACACCTCGTTGAAAATTGGTGTGAGTGACAGAAGAATCAAGTTTTATTTGCATTTGTCAAATGAACGAAGAATGGGAAAAAAATCACCTGAACTGCTCCATGTTTCATGGAGGAAACAGGAAAAGAGGGATTAGGGGTTGGAATAAGTTGCAGGAAGCAAATTTAGCCTAAATTTCATGGGAGTAAAAATGTGTGGAAAATAATCTGGAAGAATGGCCAAGCCCTTCATTCAACCGAGCTGCCTTAAAGATCACAGAAAGGAAAGATGTGGTGATAGTGATGTAACTCCTCTCAAAATAATCCTTATATTGCCTTTAAATTTAAAATAATTATTATTTTGCCTTTTAAATTTAAAATAATTATTATAATGCCTTTTAAATTTTATTATTATATTACCTTTAATTTTAAAATAATTTTTAAATTGCCTTTTAAATTTAATGTTTTTAGTTTTCCATTAATTTCCCATTCAAAAAAATAAAAGCTTTTCTGATTCATCCTTTTATACTCCCCAAATACCATGTGCCTTGATTCATCCCAAGTTATTTTCCCACTTCAAACCATCCCAATTTTCATTCCCCTTCCAGGCAGTGCCATTTCCACCTGACAGATAGGAGGCTGTCTTTGAGCTGAGCCTTTTCTGTAAATCCTGAGCACATTTAGTCCTTTCAGCCTCCAAAAAAAAAAAAAAATCCCTGGAGGAATTCACTGCAGTTCCTCCTCAGCATCACGTTGCTAATGAAGTGTCTATAAAGAGATCCACAGCATTCCCTGCGAGCAGCGGGAGCTGGAGAACAACGGGAATGCTGCTGGAGCTCTGCCCCACGGGCCAGGATTATCCATGGCCATTCCCAGCTGCTCGGATTATCCATGGCCATTCCCAGATGCTGGGATCATCCATGGGCGTTCCCAGATGCTGGGATTATCCATGGCCATTCCCAGATGCTGGGATTATCCATGGCCATTCCCAGATGCTGGGATTATCCATGGCTGTTCCCAGATGCTGGGATTATCCATGGCCATTCCCAGATGCCAGGACTATCCCATCCCATTGCCACCAAAGCTGGGCAAAGCTCCAGCACCCCTGTCCCAACAGGCTCCCATATGGATTCTGTATGGACAGGGATGGGATGGGATGGGATGGGATGGGATGGGATGGGATGGGATGGGATGGGATGGGATGGGATGGGATGGGATGGGATGGGATGGGATGGGATGGGATGGGATGGGATGGGGTGAAAATCATCCCATAATTGGCCACCTTTGTTCAATGGCTCCAGAGGTGAAGATCCACTCACTGCCACATCCAACAGGGACAACTTTTTCCCTGTGTCCGGATCAAGCTCTCACCAGGCTCCTCTGCTCCATGGGTGACACTTTAAGTTACATCACTGCCATTTGTCCTGGTGCTGGAGTGACAGTGCCACTGTTGCCATGGCAGCTGATCCCCATCCAGGGATGGCACATGGAACAAACCCTTCTGTTTCTCCCATGGCAACCACAGGAACAGGGTTCCTTCTGTGACCCTGTCACTGCAGGGGCCATCCACAACAGAATCTCAGGATGGTTTGGGTGGGAAGGGATCCTAAAACTCATCCAGTTCCACCCCCAGGGACACCTCCCAGTGTCCCAGGCTGCCCCCAGCCCCAATGTCCAGCCTGGCCTTGGGCACTGCCAGGGATCCAGGGGCAGCCACAGCTGCTCTGGCAATTCCAGCCCAGCCCCTGCCCACCCTCACAGGAGAGAATTTCTCCCCCAGATCCCATCCATGCATCCATCCATCCATCCATTCATCCATCCATCCATCCATCCATTCATCCATCCCTGCCCTCTGGCAGTTTAAAATGGGAATGGGAATGTCTCAACTCATCTTTTACACATCTGCTAGGACGAGGAATGAGCTGGTTTGGAAAGGGTCACATCCTGTGCCTGGGCAGGGCAGTGTGGCCTGGCAGTGTCCCCTGGCAGGGATCCTGAATGTTTTTAGGATGTCCAGTGTTGCTGCAGGGCTGCAGTGCCAGGCTGGGCTCGTGCCTGACCTTGGACACTTGCAGGGATGAGGAACCCCCATCCTCCCTGGGCAAGCTGTACCAGTACCTCCCCATCCTTACATCCACGAAGGGCCTTGAAGGGCCGTGGCACAAGAAGTGTTGAGCTGACGGGATTTGTGAAAACCCAAACATTTTCCACTGGAACGCCTCCCCTTTCTCAGCAGAGGTTTATTTTGGACGGCCCTGGCTCGCAGGCTGCTGCATTTCTGCTGCTGCCGTTCCCCCGCTGCCTTCCCCTGCAGTGATGTAATGCTGGAGCGAGCACGCGTTCCCAGACATCTGCATCCGCAGCACGGGGACACGTGCGGGGACAGCGGGGGGTGAGCCACCTCGGAGAGGGCTCGGCCACCTTCACCTCGCTGTTCCCGCAGCCCCGTCCCCAGGGACTGCGGATCTTAGCCCGTGACGCACGGAAATCAGGAGGGTTTGGAGCCTGGAAATCGCTACAAATGGGGCTTTTTGCCCGAGCTGGAGCGGTGGCTCATGGAGGATGAAGTGGTTCAGCTCTCAGATCGTGTTTTGGCTCAGCTCTGCTAAAAATGTTCCCTCTTTTGGTCAGACATCCTGCTGTGGCTGTCCCTCCTCCCTCCCTGGTCTCTGTGGGGTCTGAAGGAGGGACCTGCACCTTGTCCCTGTCACCCCTTCTCCCCTGCCCCACCCCACTGAAGGGCTGAGGGATTTCTGTCCCCCCTTCCCTGTGGCTCTGTGTCCCATCTTTGCCCTTCCCTCCCGAGGTCAGGCCCCCACCACTCCTTCCCCCTTCCTCAGAGGTTTGGGGTCTCTCCCTGTCCCAGACCCTCTCCACCCCATCCAAACATCACCTGGCACCTCCTCTGTTCCTTTTCACCACCTTCCCCCCGGCACGGCTGCTGCTCTGGGATGGATTCCATCCCTTCCCTGCATCCTGCCTCTCTCCCGGGGCAGGGATGGGAGGGAAGGATGCAAGGATGGAAGGATGCAAGGATGGAAGGATGCAAGGATGGAAGGATGCAAGGACAGGAGGGAAGGATGCAAGGATGGAGGGAAGGATGCAAGGAAGGCTCAGCTTCAGGGGAATAAACTTCAGGCCAGGCAGGAATTCCTGCAGCAGCCTTCAAACCTCTCCAGCAAGGAGCTTTATGTCAGGAAAGACAGAGCCTGGCAGTGCCTGATCCACAAGGATCCAGCCTAGGAGAGGGATTCAGCTTTGCTGCCACCCCAGTAAATAAAACACAGAGCCTTTTATCATTTTAAGTGGCTCCTTTTTCATCTGGAGGGACGTGGGATTCCAACAGGGCAATAAACTTTAGTGCCCTGTAAAATACGTTTTTAGGCAGGTTAAAGAAACCAGGTCCAGATCCAGCTTGTTCTGAGAGGCACAAGGCACAGATCAGCGAGGGAAGGAGCTGTTCCACTCCAAATCCAAGAGGCACAGCAGGATTCCATGGATTCAGAGGCAGCAGCACAGACTTTACCCTGCCCCATCCCTTCCTGGCAGGACTTATTCCCCACAAAGCTTTGAGCCAGAAATATGCTGAGATTTCCAGCAAAGATCCCATGAAAATCATTTAAAACCAGAGGAGGCATTATTAATTTGGGGAAGGGGGGCATTATTCACAGTTATAAAAACCATGGCGGGTCAGGGAATAGGGAATGGGGTTGTGAGGGGTGGAAGTGACACCCCTGTCCCTCAGCACTGGGATTGCTCCTGCTCTCTCGGGCTGGGTGGGGTTACAGATCCTCTGGGATTGCTGCAGGATGGGAGATGCAGATCTCAGCTCCAAATGGAAACGTGTCTGTGCTCCTGAAGCCGAGTTTGCCAGAGGAAAACACAGGGATGATGAATTCCCTGTAGCCCTTCAGTGTTATCCCTCTCCACCTCCCTGCCCTCACCCCATTTCTTTCCCTGCCCTCATCCCATTGCTTTTTCTCCTTAGGACACTCTGCTGCAAAGCCAGGTTGCTGCTTTAGCCCATTGTAATTAACCTGCAGGACTTTTTAAGCTATTAATTCATAATTGAAAACTAATAATAGTGTGTGCTGGGGTTTGGCTGCCTTTTCCGATCAGGCCTTTGAGCTGACACAGGGACCAGGTGGGAAAACAGGATCTCCTCCTAATCCTGTGCAGTTCACTGCCATGCCAGGCACCCTGGCACTGCTGGAAAATTACCTTGGAATTCCAGAATGATCCCTCCAAATTCCCTTCCAGGAGATGGTGAAGGGCAGTGGGGTGCACCAGGCTCTGGGGCCCTTAATTAGGAAACTTAATTTACACAACCTCAAGCAGTTTACAAAGTGTTTTTTCCTTTAGTTCCTGATCTCAGAGGGCAAGTCTGTGGTGGCTGGGAGGGGAGGGAGAGCTGCTTGGCACGGGAAGCAGGGAGTGAGTGTGCTGGAGAAGCTCCTGGAGAAAGCAAAACCACATCAAGGCTGTCTGATCTGCCTGCCCCATCCTAAATTACAGCACCCGGAGAGGGACACGCCAGGGGATGGGTAAGAGCAATTCCAGCTTGAGTTGGAATATTTTCTTTTGCCTTGGGTGAATAAAATCCTTTTTTAGGCAGGTTAAAGAAACCAGGTCCAGATCCAGCTTGTTCTGAGAGGCACAAGGCACAGATCAGCGAGGGAAGGAGCTGTTCCACTCCAAATCCAAGAGGCACAGCAGGATTCCATGGATTCAGAGGCAGCAGCACAGACTTTACCCTGCCCCATCCCTTCCTGGCAGGATTTATTCCCCACAAAGCTTTGAGCCAGAAACCTGCTGAGATTTCCAGCAAAGATCCCATGAAAACCTGGTTTGGAAAATGTCTTCAGAGCTGGTGTTTAACGGGAGCTGAGTCAGGAAAGCTGGGAGTGTTTGTCAGGATACAGGCACGGATTCATGGACTCATGGACTCAGGGATTCAGGGAATGGTTTGGGTTGGAAAGGACTTTAAAACTCATCCCATCCCACCAGAGCCATGGCAGGGACACCTCCCACTGTCCCAGGATCCAGCCTGGCCTTGGGCACTGCCAGGGATCCAGGGGCAGCCACAGCTGCTCTGGCAATTCCAGCCCAGCCCCTGCCCACCCTGCCAGGGAACAATTCCTGCCCAATCTCCCATCCAGCGCTGCCCTCTGGCACTGGGAAGCCATTCCCTGGCTCCTGGCCCTGCAGGCCTTGTCCCCAAGTCCCTTTCCATATTTCTAGGAGGCTCCCTTGAGGTTTTGAGCTCAGCTGCCAGAAGGGCTGAGGGATGGAGAGCTGGGGGCAGCTCCTGGGACCCTCCAGCCCTGTGGGTCAGATCTCAGCCCCAGGGACCTGCTGAGGGCCTTTCCCTGATGGCAACAATGGCAGGAAAAATCTGCTGGGGGATTTCCAGTCCTCGGAGCACATTGGGTGGGGACATGGCCCACCTTGGGTTCCATCCCTGCCCTTTGTGCCCACAGCAGCAAAGCTGTGCCTGGTGAAAGCCCCACCAAGAAGAGCAGCCCTAAAAGAGAGGTCCCACATGGGCTCAGGGACAGCTCTGAGCAAGGGGGAGCTGACTGAATTTAAGGGTGGAGGTTCATCAGCTCAGCAAACGAGCAAAGACCTGAGAGTGCATCCATGAGCAGTGTGGCTGTCAGAGAGCAGCAGAAACTGTGGACAGGGAGGTGGAATTATGCAGGAAATGGGAGGAGGAGCCCATCAAAGAGCATGGGGTGGGGTTGCACTGTTGATTTGAGATGGCCCCAGCCAGCTCCCTTGGTGTGAAGGCAAAATCCTGGGTGGGTGCCCATTCCTGGAGGGGTTTAACAGCCCTGAGGATGTGGCACTTGGGGACACTGGTCAGTGGTGGCTTTGGCACTGGTGGGGGATGGTTGGACTTGATCTTAAAGGGATTTTCCAACTTAAATGAGCCTGGGGTTCCTTGAATAGGGATTTATCTGCTGTGCTTTGGGTGGGAGCAAAGGTCCCTGGGGTCCCTTGGCTGCAGGAGAATCTGAGGGCACTGAGGGCAGAGCTCAGGGATCTGCAGAGCTCAGGGATCTGCAGAGCTCAGGGATCTGCAGAGCTCAGGGATTTGCAGAGCTCAGGGATCTGCAGCTCCCATCCCTGCTCTGGGCCAGGGACAGCACCCAGGGCACGGCTGGAGCTGGGCCAGGGCAGGCTCAGGCTGCAGAGCAGGGAAAGGTTCTTCCCCCAGAGGGTGCTGGGCACTGCCCAGGCTCCCCAGGGAATGGGCACGGCCCCGAGGCTGCCAGAGCTCCAGGAGCCTTTGGACAGCACTCCAGGGATGCTGGGCTGGGATTGTTGGAGCGTCTGGATCTGTCTGGGTAGATCAAGGAGCTGGAATCCAGGATCCTGTGCGTCTCTTCCACTCAGGATAATCTGGGATTCTCTGAAGCACCTGAGGTTGTGGTGCATTCCTGCTTTTCCCCTCACAACGGGATGGTTTTCCAGCTAAAATCCACTGGAACTTGGACAAGCTGAGAACATCCCAGAGCCTGGATGGGCTGAGAACACCCCAGAGTCTGACCCGGACCACCCTCCTTCCCTCCAGCCAAACAAACTCTCCAACAGCTGTGGAGCTCAGAGGCCAAGGCAGGATCACTGCCAGCCCCCGACAGGAGGTGATCTATGAGCAGTTCTGTGTTTGATGGCTCATGGCAGAGGGAATTCAGCTGAAGGCAAGAAGGGAAACATCAGGAGAAGCAGGGGAGCCCTGCAGGAGGCAGCTCTGTGAGTAATGCTGCCTTCTGAGTAAAGCTTCAGCTGCTGCAGAAACAACAATAAATCCAGCCCCACTTCATCCAGGGGACGCAGCAGAGCTCACTTGGCCTGGCCAAGACAGAGCTCAGTGTTTCAGCACAAGAAAAGCCTCCTGGAGGTTTGTTATTGAGGCCTGGGAGAGCCCCTCTCCGAGGAAAGAGCTCCTGGATTTACGGTGGGAGGGTGGAGGGGCCTGCGCCCGCTGGGCCGTGTTTGGGGAGCGGGGCAGGATGAGGGGCTGGGTGGGACTGGGGGATGTTTCCATCTGGGCTTGTCCCACTCACCTTCCCTGAAGCTCCTTGGATCACTGTAAAGCCGAGACCTCCAGTTTGCTGCTCATTCCCCAGTTCAGGAAGGACCTGGAGGGGCTGGAGCAAGTCCAGGGCAGGGAACGGAGCTGGGAAGGGTCTGGAGCCCCAGGAGAGGCTGAGGGAGCTGGAAAGGGGCTGAGCCTGGAGCAAAGGAGGCTCAGGGGGGCCCTTGTGGCTCTGCACAACTCCCTGCCAGGAGGGCACAGCCGGGGTAATTGATCAGGTGATTGCTGTGCAGGCCCCAAATCCAAGCAGTGATTTTAGGGAATTTCCCCCTGTCCCAAAGCACAGGTTCCATCTTGTCCATCAACAGCAGCAGCAGATCTGCCTCAGGAACAAACATGAGGTCAGAGTTGTTAAAGAACATTTCCTACTGACAAATGTGCAAATGTGACCAACCCCTGTGCTGGCCCTGCTGAGGCTGCTCAGCCCCTGGGCACAGTTTATGGCAGAGGGGACCTGGAGGGGCTGGAGAGAGTCCAGGGCAGGGAACGGAGCTGGGAATGGGCTGGAGCCCCAGGAGAGGCTGAGGGAGCTGGAAAGGGGCTGAGCCTGGAGCAAAGGAGGCTCAGGGGGCCCTTGTGGCTCTGCACAACTCCCTGCCAGGAGGGCACAGCCGGGGGGGTCGGGCTCTGCTCCCAGGGCACAGGGACAGGAGGAGAGGGAACGGCCTCAGGCTGGGCCAGGGGAGGCTCAGGGACACCTTTGGGACACTGCGGGCTTGGTTTGGGTCACAGATTCATTTTTCTGTTCAAAATGGGATGATTTGGGGCCAAAAATGGCATCTCTGGGGGTCAGACCCTCCCTGATGGAAGAGCAAAGTTGGGTGAAGGCAGAGGTGACCTGGAGAATGGGTCTGGCTGGAGAATGGAAAGGGAGGTCCAGAAAGATGCACAAGACACTGAAGAGAATTTCTAGAATTAAAAAAAAAAAAAATCAAAAGGAAAAGAGAATGAGAAGGAAAATGAAAAGGAAGAAAGGAAAAAGGAAGCTAGAGGGGAAAAAAAAGAAAGAAAAGGAAAAGAAAAAATAAAAAAGAAAAGGGAAAGGGAAAGGAAGAGGAAGAGGAAAAAAGAAAAAGGAAAAGAAAGAAGAAGAAGAAGGAGAAGGAAGAAGAAGAAGAAGAAGAAGAAGAAAGAAAATGAAAAAGGAGAAAAAGAAGGAAAAAATAAGGGGGAGGAAAACCCTTATTGGTTTTCAGTCCAGAATTCTCAGATTTTGATTTTCTATGGGAAAAAACTATTAAATTTCTCCTGATCCTTGTCCAGGGAACAGGGATTATAATTTTTCTGCCTATCTCTGTCACTCCAGCATTTGTAATCTCTCAGCACTCCCTGCTGGGGGAGGCCTGGGCCTCCCACCCTTCCCGGAACAGCCAAACCCAGCGGGGTCCTGGGCACCAGAAGTGGGGAGAAAATTCCTAAATCTCCATGTCCCGTTGGATTTGGGGATTTGTGAGGCAGAGCCATAACCGGGTGATCGGGGGAGCTGCCGAGGAGAGCTTGGCTTCCTCCCTGGAGAGCTGTAAATCCAACTGCTGGCCAGGAGAAACGCCAAACGACCCCTCTGCTCCCCAGCCCGGCCAGGGAAGCGCATCCAGCGGGCACCGCGGTGGGAGAGGGGAGGATCAGCCAGGCCGGGACTGGTCAGAGGTCCCGAAAACACAACCTGGGCTTGTTTAGTCTGGAAGGGCGGCAGGGGAGACGTGATAACAGCTCTGAGCAATGTGTGAGGGGAGGCTCTGCAGGGAGAGCAGACAAAGTGTTCTCCACATCATAGGAAGCATGATTTAGGGTCATTTAGGGAAGAAAACCCTAATGGGAGAGTCAGGAAGTCCCAGCTTTGCTTGGAGGTTGGTTGGGTTTTTATCAGAGGCGGAGGGGTCTGGCCAGGCTGGTGCCCATGGGGACATGGGGGACATCATCTGGCGGGGGTGGCAGGGCCACCTCCGGGGGTGTCCCCAGCCCAGAAATCTTTGAGCCCACAGTTCCTCCTCAGAAATTTTGGGGGGTGAACCCCACCGGTGCCACCATGATGCCCACAAACTCCAGGACACAGCCATGGACCCCTGAGCTCCTCAGAGTCCTGGGGACAGAGAGGAGGAGGAGGAACCAGGCCCCGGGGGAGCCCCACCCCACATCCTGACAGGGCAAAGGAAGCTGGAGATGCAGAGGTGACGATGTCACAATGTCACATTGTCCCTGCAGGCACAGCTGCAGGATGCCAGCATGAAAACCCTCAAAAAAAAAAAAACTCTGGAAAGGGAAAATCCTGGCATTCCTAATTTCTGCTGCGTCCCTCTCACTCCCAGCCACGCAGGGCATCCCGTGGGGGCCAGCACTTGCTCCCAGCCCTCACTGGAGAAAGAATCAAGGTGTGGAACCAGCACAGAAAACCTGTGTGGGTTTGATGGGAAAGTGCTTTGGGAGTGAAAATGGAGCTGGATGATTCCTAAAATCATGGAAAAATGAGGGAGAGCATCAGATAATACATCCAAATAAAAACTGGAGTAGTCATTGCTCACTGGGGATATGGGCAGGACAGGGTGACACTGCCTGGGCCTGTGGCACTGGTGACAAATGTCACCAGCAGCTGGATTTCAGAGCCATAAGGGTTTGATGTGAAAGTGCTTTGGGAGTGAAACTGGAGCTGGGTGGTTCCTAAAAATGAGGGAGAGCACGAGAGAACATATCCAAACAAACTGGAATAATTATTGCTTGTTGGGGACACGGGCAGGACAGGGTGACAGGACAGGGTGACACTGCCTAGGCCCATGGCACTGGTGACAAATGTCACCAGCAGCTGGATTTCAGAGCCATGTGGGTTTTGGCAGTGAAACTGGAGCTGGGTGGTTCCTAAAACCAGGGAAAAACGAGGGAGAGCACGAGATAACAGATCCAGAGGGTGACACCTCCTGTCCCAGCCACCCACGGGCCTGTGGCACTGGTGACGAAGTGTCACCAGCAGCTGGATTTCAGAGCTGTGATCCCAGCTGGATCTCACCTTCCCGGGACAGCAAACTGGGCACTGCCCCATCCCAGGGCTGTTGTCCCCCTCGCCAGTGCCTCAGGGCAGGGACTCTGAGCGTTTCCTCAGCTCTGCTGTTCCCAAATCCCGGCCAGGAGCACAAACATCCATCTGCAGCTGTCGCTGGGAGCCCAGGACGTCACCGGGAGGGAGCTGGCTGCTCTCCACACCCAGGCACACGAGGAGCAAACAGTTGCTCCGGTTCTGAGCGGGGCTGCAAAAACCATCAGGCACCTCATTAATCTTGTGGTTAATTCTCTGCAGGAGGCTGGCTGCAAGGAGGAATAAATTCTCCGTTTTAATTACAGGAGGAATAACAAGAGTGGCCTTTCCAGCTCCTTTCCATGCCTTGCTGGTGGCAACCCATTGTCAAAGTTGTTGTCCCTGGGTGTTTTTCCCCCCTTTTTTTTGAGCCCTGCACACCCAGGGAGAACAGACTAGCACTGATTCCAGCACATCCTGAAATCAGTGCCTCCTAAATCCTGAAGAAACCCAGGAAAACCCCTGGACACCAGCTCAGCCTCCTCCAGCTCCACACCACCACCAGGCACCGCTGAGGCTGTAAATGCTGCAAATCCCCATCTCTGCCCTCTCCTCCCTCCCAGGGAGCTGGGAATGGCTCAGGGAGCTCGGGCTGGAGCGAATCCCAGTGCTCTGACTGATGTCTCCAAGCTGTCAGAGCCCTGAGCTCCGGGAAGGGCGCTGGCAGGGCTTGGCAAAGTTTACAGCCTCACTTTTCCTGGGCTTCATCCCAGCTTTTGTCCTTTGCTAGGGCTGCTCATTCGGAGCTGGCTCTGGATTCAGTCAAACTGCCCCAAGTCCTCGCTCTGCCCAGCATTCCCGGCTCCAGGCAGGGCTGGAAGTGCCCCAGACCTGCTGGGATGGCATCAGCTGGGCACTGCCCTCCTTCCAGCCCCAGCAGGAGGCATTTCTCCCTTTGGGGCCTTTCTTTCTCTTCCTCTGCTGCTCTGCTTCAAGAACTGATTTTTAGCTGGCAAAATAAAGTGCAGCCACTGCTGGAGCGGGGCTGAGCTCGACACCCTCTGCCCTGCCTGGCCATGGGACCATTCTGGGGGGTGAGACACAGCCCAGCCTGCCAAGCTAAGCTCCACGGGGCCAAATTATCAATTAATTAATTAATTAATCAATCAATTAATCAATTAATCGATGCAGCCATGGCTGCGTGGGCTCACACACAGGCAGCAGCTGTTCCTTCTGCACAGACACAAACCCTGAGAGTGAGGACACAGAGTGAAGACCCAGAGGGGCCCCAGCACTGAGCTGCTTCTCTGAGGAGCTCACGGGACTGTTCAAAATGTCCCCAGAGCAGCCCCAGCTCATCCCGGGCAGCCCTCATGCCCTGGAGCTGCCTCAGAGGATCAGAATCGCCAGGAAACTTTCGTTAATTGTGCTCAGCCTGTCTCCAGAAGAGGGGAGGGAACATCACCCATGAGTTCCCTGCTGCTGGGCACCCAGGAATGTTTTAGGGTGGCTTTGAGGTGGTTTGGTTGGCAACAGGGAGCAGGAGGGCTGCTCAGGGCCTCACGTGTGCCCAGCTCTGCTGAGACCATGGATTTGTGAGGCTTGGTCTTCAATCAAGCATTTCCTTGGTGTTGGAACCCTGGAGGCTGAAAATTTCAGGCTTTCTGTTCTAAAAAACATTGACCCTCAGGCAAGCACCGCGTTTGACTTGAGGCCATGGAACAGGCTCCCGAAATTGAGTGATGGCACTGGGGCTGTAAGTGTGCAGTTTGAATAGAACTGTGTGATCTCACAGGGTGAAAAACTCAGATTTAAGGTTTTAGTAGATAAATTCATGGGGCAAGATGGAGCATTTAAGGCGTTGTCTGAGTCCTTCTTTTTCACCTTCTTCTTCTTGGTTTGGGTGTTTTTTTCTTACTGGGTGAAAGGATCTGCATTGCGGACCTCGGGTGTTTGGTTATTGGGTCAAAAGTATAAATAATAGAGGTGTCACCTCATTATTGGGTGATTATCACTTAAAAGACCTTGGAAAGAGTTAGAGGCATTGCCATCTTGTACCTTGTTAGCTAGAACTCACAACTGGTGAGACTGTGCTGTGGATAAGAATTAATAAACATCTGAGTCTGAACTCAAAAACTGTGTCCTGTGCATTAATCCCCGCTCTAACACAAAATAAAAACAATAAGAATCCTCACACCTTGGCACTTTCTCCTTCTTGCCTCTTGCTTCTGTTCCGCAGGCGCTGACAACAGACTCGGGGTTCTGCGGGGGGCAGAGCTGGTGGGGAACTTTCTGTTCCTCTAAAAGATCATGGAATCATGGAATATTATAGAACATCCTGGGTGGGAAAGGATCCACAGGGATCCTGGATTCCAGCTCCTGTCCCTGCCCAGACCCCCCAACAATCCCAGCCTGGCATCCCTGGAGCGCTGTCCAAAGGCTCCTGGAGCTCTGGCAGCCTCGGGGCCGTGCCCATTCCCTGGGGAGCCTGGGCAGTGCCCAGCACCCTCTGGGGGAAGAACCTTTCCCTCTTCCCCACCGTCCCTGGCTCAGAGGCTGCCAGAAGCAACCTGAAGAGGTTTAGTCAGGGTTTAAAGCTAAACCAGCACTAATTTAACCCTGAGTGGGTCTGAGCTGAATATCCTGTGCTGCCTCCTCTCCTCACAGATGATGCCAACCAGTAAAATGCTGTCTCAAGGTAGCCTTGGGCACAGCTTTGTCCCAGCTCTGTGTCCCAGAGCATCCCTGGGAGCATCTTGGGCATGGAGGGCAGCCTTGGAAGGGCCTGGCAGAGCAGGGAGGGTGGTGGGTGTGGGTAAAATCATTCCCTCTCCTGACATTTTACAGCTCCAAGCTCACCTGGATCCCCAGTGGCAGCATCAGCTGGAATCTCTCCTTTTCCTCCCAGCTGCGTCCTAAGGATCTGTCAGGACCCTCGTTTTTGGGAGGCTCTGCTCAGCTGCAAAAGGGAAAGGGGCTGACCAACCCTTCCCTCAGAGCAGATTTATATCTGTTAAATTCCAGCCCAGCTGGATGAAGGATGCCTGGGAGACAGAACAGCCCGAAATGTGAATATCTGGGAATTCAGCAGCTCCCAGCCTTTCTGCAGGGCGTTCATAAAGGCAGGGATGGGTTAAAATCCTCTTTGGGCAGGGACAAAGGATCAACAGAGAAGAGGAACTGAGAGGGATGGAGAGACTGGAAGGGGAAAAACCAAAAAGCCAGTCTGTTCCTCCTGCTGCTGCAGGGTTTGGGGAGCATGGCCAGAGCTCTCTGCCCCCTGGGCAGGGCTGGGAGGTGCCCCTGGGCTCACTGAGACTCCCTCAGTGCCAAATTCCCCTCCTCTGGGGTGTCCACCCTGCCAACCCTCCCTGTTCTTGTTCCCCCCCACAAAGCTCAATTTGAAGGGGAAACCTCAAAAAACCCAAAAAACAACAAAAAAACCACCCCAAACAAAACACCCCCCCCCCAAAAAAACCCCTCCAAACAAAACAAAACAAAACAAAACAAAACAAACAAACAAAAATCCCCAAACAAACAAACAAAAACCAAACCAACATGGGAAACCTCAAAAAAACCCAAAAAACAAAAAACAACAACAAAAAAACCCCAAACAAAACACCCCCCCCCAAAAAACCCTCCAAACAAAACAAAACAAAAAAACAAACAAAAATCCCCAAACAAACAAACAAACAAAAACCAAACCAACATGGGAAACCTCAAAAAAAGCTACCCCAGGGCACATTTTTCTCTTTTTCCACTCTCTCCTTTGGCACACGTGAGTGCCTGGGTGTGCAGGATGAGCTGGTGGGTTTTAAAATGATTTCCAGGCAAAGCAAGCAGAGGAATCTCTGTGCTCACCAGCTGTTCCTGATTTCCCTGCTGCTCCCAGCACCCTGGGAATAAAAGCAGGAAACACCAACCTTGGGGGCAAACAGCACCCAAAAATGCTGGGAGGAGAATTTACCACTGGCTTTTTCCCCTCTCCTTGGGGATTCAGGCACACACGATGCTCCCAAACCCCTTTTGCTCCTCAAATATCCCCAGGAACAAGGCACAGCACTGAAATCCCTGGAGTTTTTCCCCCTCTTGCAGCACATGGGACATGCCCGAGCCAGAGGTGGAACACCAGGCACAGGTTTTGGCATGGAAAAGGAAAAGAGTTTTATTTTTCCAGGGCTTTTTTCCCACTTCTTTGGATCCACCACGTTAATCATGAGGCTCCGTGGCCACCGCAAGTCTCACCAGAGAGGGGAAAGCGTCTCGCACACGTCTGGAAAAGGGGAGGTTGGAGCTTTCCTCCGCTGTGTGTCCACAGACACCTCATTTCTGAGCACCACGGGGGTTTCTGGCCGCGCTGGCCCTTGGGCCATGGCCTCCTTGCCTCATCCCAGGGAAGCAGGCGATGATGATGTGCTGATCCCAAGCTCCAGTGAAAAAGGCAATGATTTGTTTTGGAGCAAACATGGAAAACTTGAGTCGTGCAGCCTCAAAGCCCAACGGGCAAACAAACAGGAGAGCAGCAAACAGAGGGTTGTTTTTGCCAGGTTTTCTTGCATAATGGCTGTTTTTTTCCCAGATTGGGCTCGCAGGACTTGGGTGCTGCCGTTGGACGCTTCCAAACTTCCCCATGAGCTGGGACTTGGCTGGGGCTCACCCGGGAGAGCCAACCCTGGAGCAAATCCTGTCACTTCATCAGCTATTTTTAACAGCAGCCAAGATCTTGGCTTTTGAGTTGTCTTTATGATATTTAAGGAGGAGGTGTGGGGGGGTGTCACTCGTTACTTCTGAAATTTTGGCTTGACAAATCAGATTTTTTGCTTCTTTCTCGCCTCACAAAGGAAAAGGGAGGATAATTTTCCTAACTCCCCTCCTGGGATGAATTCACTGCAGGGTTAAATGCTGCAGTGCTTCACACTGGCTTTAGGAAGTCAGGGAGAGGGCCAAGGGTTGGATTTTTGGGGAAATGTTCTGTGCTGGGGTGGAAAGAGGGGGGGTGAGGCCTGGTTTGAGATTGTCACCATGTCACCGTGCCATGGACACCAGCCCAGCCTGGCACTGCCCGTGTTAAACACCTGCAGGAGCCCTGAACAGCCACAGGATGTGGCCTTGGTGATCTGAGCTGTGCTGGAGGCAGGAGGGACATTCCTGTCCTGGGGAGCACCAGGAACAGCCAGGCCAGGCCAGGGAGGGACCGTCTTGCTCTGGGCTGGGCTGGGGTGGCCTCACCTCCAGTGCTGGGGGTACTTTGGGTGCCTCAATATAAAACTGAGCCTTTAGAGGGTGTCCAGAGGGTGGGGAAGTGTCGGATTATGCCCTTCTCTGACCCAGAGACGGGGCAACTCAGAGGCATTTTAAAAACTTTTATCCCATTTTCAGTCTCATGTGAAGGGTGAGACAAAGAGATGTTACAATTCACGCCACCGCAATCAGAAGCCAACTATTTCCTAATTACAATACATTATAATTACAGATACGTACTATGTCAGTTTTCTGTCAGGCTTTGAGAATTCTCAACAGGTCCATTTCCCACAGGGCAGGGTCTGGAGGGGCAGCTGAGGGCTCTTGGTGTGCCCAGCTGGAGCAGAGCACACTGAGGGCAGAGCTCAGGGATCTGCAGCTCCTCCCGAGGGGCAGCTCCCATCCCTGCTCTGGGACAGGGACAGCACCCAGGGCACGGCTGGAGCTGGGCCAGGGCAGGCTCAGGCTGCAGAGCAGGGAAAGGTTCTTCCCCCAGAGGGTGCTGGGCACTGCCCAGGCTCCCCAGGGAATGGGCACGGCCCCGAGGCTGCCAGAGCTCCAGGAGCCTTTGGACAGCGCTCCAGGGATGCCAGGCTGGGATTGTTGGGGGGTCTGGGCAGGGACAGGAGGTGGAATCCAGGATCCCTGTGTGTCGTAGTAGGACACAAAATAGATTGACCCCACTGAGTTATCAGAAGACAAATGAAGGTTTATTTACAATTTCCATAATTTCTTTTATAGCATGCTGTGTTACGAAAGGGACCCCATTGGTCCATAGGATTGACACCTCTCTCCATTGGTTAAGTAACAGAAATAGGAAACAAAAGACTTGGGAGAGGTTTTGTTATGGGAAAAGTACATAGTTTACCTAAAAATGTTTTGAGAGAAAAGCAGCTGTTTACAAAAGTGTTTTTGAAAGAGAAAGAACTGCTGAAAGGTTTCCCTTGGGAAAACCAGCACAGCTGTCAGGCTCAGAAATATTGAGCTTACACCTGTGGATCCTTCCAACTCAGGAGATTCTGTGACTCTGAGCAGCTCTGTGGGGTGACAGTGGCCGTGTCCCTGCAGGAGTCAGGGATAACAAACCCGGCTCCTCGAGGATGTTCTCAAGGATTCCTTTCCTCCCCTGTTGATTTCTCAAGATGTTTTCAGGAACTCAAACCCCCTTGGCCTCCCTGGTGCTCCAGGCTGCAGAGGGGAGAGCAGAGAGCAGTTCCAGCTGTGTGCAAACCCCTCTGGGGGCTTCAGCATCACTTCCATCCCTCTGTCCAATCCCAGGGCTCTGAGATGATCCCTGGCAGTGTCCCAGGCCAGGCTGCACAGGGCTTGGAGCAGCCTGGGACAGTGGGAGGTGTTCCTGCCATGGCTGAGGTGGCTTTCAGGTCCCTTCCCACCCAAATCACTCTGGAATTCCATGAAGCAACAGCAGCTCCTGGCCCAGGTCTTCCCATGTTGGTCCAGCTGTGCCTTTCCTTGGATATCTGCAGCTGATTGGATGCAGGAGCCTCCAAATGCAGATGCTGACCCCGAGATCTGCCTTTCAAACCCTCCTCCCCTTCATTTCCCCAGTGCTTGTTTGTCATTCAGAAAACTAAATTAAAAAGGCTGATTTTTTTTTTTTTTAATGTAACCCAATTTTGACGGGAAAAATAAGTGAATTTCTTCATGCACTTGGGGGTTCTGGAGCTGCCCAGTCACCAAGGCTGCCCCATGAATCTCCTGCTGCCCTGAGGCTGTCACCCAACACCCACTGAGAAAGTGGCACCAAAGGAGAGAAACACCTTCAGAAGAAATTCCCAAATTGTTTCTCTGCAGGTAATAGGTTAAATACAGATGGGGATTCGAGATTTCAGAGGAAATCCAGCCATTCCTGGGATTTTTTTTTTCCTCTTTTTTCTGCTCCTATGTGCTCAGGGAAGGGTTCAGAGACAGTGAAAAATTCATTTTTTAATGGGACACTTCTCACTCCTGTTCCCACCTCTCTACACATGAAGACGGTGAAGTCCTTTGCTTCCCAGCACTGAAAGAATTCCAATCAGGACCTTCTCTTCACAAAAATATCAATTTTTAACTGCCTAATAATAATTTCTTTTGCTTCATTAAAGGCTGCAAATGAAAGAAAAGGTCCCAGAGGATGCTTAAAACTGGAACTCTTAAAATTATTTGAAAAATATAAAATACATCATTAAAAAGACCCAAAACAACTTTTCCAAACTGGAAGAAATCTGCAATTATCCCAGGCATCCCTGATTTTTCCTTTTTATTTTTATCTTTAGGGTTAAACCAATGGTGCTTTATCCCTTCTCAAGGAAAAAAAAAAGAAATAAATACAAGAGGAGGGTGGCAGGAAATGGAAAATTCCTCAGAGCAGCCCTGAACAGGTGGAATTCTGCTCAGCTCTGTTGGTTTCTGTGCTGCAGAATGCTTTTTCCTTTGCAAAAATATCAATTTTGACTGTCTAATAATAATTTCTTTTGCTCCATTAAAGGATGCAAACGAAAGAAAAGGTCCCAGAGGATGCTTACAATTAGAACTCTTAAAATGACTTGAAAAATATAAAATGTATCACTAAAAAACCCAAAACAACTTTTCCAAACTGGAAGAAATCTGCAATTATCCCAAATTTTTCATTTTTTCTTTTTATCTTTAGGCTTAAACCAATGGTGCTTTGGCTCTTCCCAAGGAAGAAAAAATAAAAGAGATAAATGCCAGAGGAAGGTGGCTGGAAATGGGAAATCCCTCAGAGCAGCCCTGAACAGGTGGAATTCTGCTCAGCTCCGTTGGTTTCTGTGCTGCAGAATGCTTTTTCCTTCACAAAAGTATCAATTTTGACTGTCTAATAATAATTTCTTTTGCTCCATTAAAGGATGCAGGTGAAAGACAAGGTCCCAGAGGATGCTTAGAATTGGAACTCTTGAAATGACTTAAAAAATATAAAATGTATCACTAAAAAGCCCAAAACAACTTTTCCAAATCTGCAGTTATCCCTGATTTTTCATTAATTTTTATCTTTAAGCTTAAACCAATGGTGCTTTGGCTCTTCCCAAGGCAAAAAAAAAAAAAAAAGAGATAAATGGAAGAGGAAGGTGGCTGGAAATGAGGAATTCCTCAGAGCTGCCCTGAGCGGGTGGAACTGTGCTCAGCTCCGTTGGTTTCTGAGCTGCACCAATTAGTGCTGGCTGAGGATCCTTCCCTGCGTTTCTCCCCTCTGATTTTTTTCTTTAATTGCTGTTTCTGGCTGTAATTGTGCAGGAGGCCCATTAATATTCCCCAGTAAATCAGGGATTCACTGGAGCAGCTGCAGGGTCCTGGCCTATTAAGGAGCCCTGAAACTCCCCTTGGAAAGCTCTGCTTGGAGTTATAATTTTAATTTCCATCATTTATGCTGAGATTCTCTCTAATGGAGCATCCACCCCGGGCTGGTTTTGCTTTTTAAGGGGCAAGGGAGGGAGAGAACTTCAGCCAAAACAATTCAGCAGTTTTGAAGAACATAGTTAGAAGGAAAAAATTCTCTTGTTTTCCCCAGCCTGGTAATTCCAGCCAACTTTTGTCTAAAATTTGTGACCTCCCCGTGCTTCCCATGGGGGTCTGTGGGGGGATTTTATTCCCATTAGAGGCATCCAGATCCTACAGCTCCAACAGCAGACTCTTGCCCTCCAGGATTCGCCAGTTTGGGGTCTTGAACAGGAAAATTTTGGAGTTAAATCCACTGGGAACAAGGGGCAGGGTGGAGCATGGAAAGTGGGAGCGGAGTTAAAGACACAGGGATATCCACAGGGATTTGGGATTGGGAAAGGGGCAGGGGATGGACTTGGAGCTGTTGGAGTGGAAATGGAAAGTGGGAACAGAGTTCTAGATAAAGGGATATCCACAAGGATTTGGGATCAGGAAAGGGGCAGGGGATGGAAACAGAGCTGGTGGGATGTGGAAATTGGAAACAGAGTTATAGATATAGAGATATCCACAGGCACTTGGGATTGGGGAAGGGAAAAGGATGGACACGGAGCTGGTGGGGTGGAAATGGAAACAGAGCTAAAGGTACAGGAAAATCCACGGGGATTTGGGATTGGAAAGGGCAGGGAAAGGACTTGGAGCTGGTGGGGTGGAAATGGAAACTGGGGACAGAGCTATGGATATAGGGATATCCACAGGGATTTGGGATTGGGAAGGGCAGGGGATGAAAATGCAGCTGGTGGGCTGGAGATGTGATCCAGGATCAGCTGCACAAAGGGATTGGGAAGAGGTGCACTGGGAAAAACTCCTGGAATGGGAGCCAGGGCATGGGGAGGGAGCATCCAGGGAAAGAGAAGGGTGTGAGCAGTGCCAGGGATTTAGGGATGCTCCAGCATGGTGGGGAGAGGGCAGGGAAGAGCCTGCAGTGTCACTGGATCATTGAGTAGGAAAATGGGTGAGATTCCCCTACATAACCAAGACAGGAGACGTCCAAGCCCTGCTCCTTTCCTTCTTTTTAGCACCATTTTCCCTCTTTTCAGGACCATTTCTACTCTTTTTAGGACAGCTGGAGATAGGCTGGATGCCACTTCCATGATTCTGTGCTGTTCATCTGCATTTTATTTTGTTATCAGTCAATAAATCCCTGTGTTCACAGTCCTGGCTTGTGAGGCAAAACACTTCAAAGTCATAAAAATAACTATGGGAGAAAAAAATCATAAAATATGAAGCAACATTTGAGAATTCCAAGCTCGGATGTTCATGTTTTCCAACAACAAATCTGCTCGCAGAGGATTTTTTTTCCAAGAGATGTTGCAATTTGTATTTTTGGCATTCAGAAAAAGTGTTCCAGGAACAAAGTCCTTGTGAGCTCCAGCCAGTTTTATCCTCAGATTATAAATGGGAAACTGAGGCCCAGGGATGGTGAGTTCCCCATGGTCCATGAGCCCAGAATTCCCACTGTTATCCCAGTAAAACCAGTTTAAACTGAATAAAACTCCCCAGCAGAGGCGAGCTCTGCCTTTTAGCTCCCATCACATGTTAAAGTCCACTTTCAAACCCATTCCTTTCCAAATCCATTCCTTGCTCCTACTTCAACTGGGGAGAAATGGGAAT
Organism: Acrocephalus scirpaceus scirpaceus; assembly: GCA_910950805.1. Taxonomy (NCBI): domain Eukaryota; kingdom Metazoa; phylum Chordata; class Aves; order Passeriformes; family Sylviidae; genus Acrocephalus; species Acrocephalus scirpaceus. The sequence goes on from OU383796.1 coordinate 5,822,045, forward strand.
TCTCACTGACCATGGAGGAAATTGCTTTCCCTTTTGTTAGGAATAATTAGGAATGCAACTTATCCCCCCTTCCCTTAATTATGGGCGCAGGAGGATCCATTAGCCTCGTTAAATATTTATTGTTCCAGCTAGGTAGGAAGGAGCACAGCCCTGGAAGCGCAGCCGTGGAAATCCATCCCTGTTTTCCAGAGTAATAATTTCATCTCGGATCATTTTCCCCACTCAACCTGCAGCACAAATCCTCCAGGATTTTATAAACTTTTACTGCTACTGGCTTTGGGGCTGCAAAACCCTGGAATTTCAGCCTCTTGGCTTGCAGATCAAGAGTGAAACTGAAGTGGGGAAGCTCCCCGCGCAAGGCTGGGATTTATTCTGTGGGGTTGTCTATAAATCAGGGACGGTTTAATGTCCATCCTGCTCGTTCCCGTCTGGAGTTTGTGGTGGAGCCATCCAGAATCTGAGTCATGTGTGAAATATTTCTGTCCATCTGCTCCAACAGGAGGAGAACAACCCTTCCAAGAGCTGCCTTTGTCCACAATAAATCTCCAAGGGAAGCCCAGCAGATGTGGAGGGTGGGTGCTCCACACAGACCTTCGGCCACGTCCTGCATTGTTCACCCAGGACCTCGGCTCTGAGGAGGATTCCCAGAATTCTTGGATTGCTTCAGCTTGAAGCAACTGAGAAAACATCTTGGGCTGTTTGACCCGTTGGGTTGTGAAAATAAATATTTGGAAGGGAGGAATTTCTGTGGGATATTTCCCAGATCCAAGGGGTCGTGTGTTGCTCTGGCTCACGAGGTGACAGGTCCGTGTCATGTCCATGGTAGAGGGACCTGGGGACAGGACTGTGGTGGCTTTTTCAGCAATTGCTGTTCCTCAAGAGGAGCTCCAGGGCAGAGAGACTGGGGTCACCCAGGGAGAGAATTTATCCCATCTGAGAATGAGGAGAAGGAGGGAATTTCATGGATGAGGCACCGATTGCTGCTGCAGGAGCTCACAGCGATGTGACCTCACAAAAACCACTTTTCTGTGGGGCTGGGCTGGGTTTAGGGCCAGATCCTGGCAGGGCCTGGAGAGCTCTGCATGGCCACCCTGAGGGTGCCCTGCTGCCCAGCCCATGGCTCTCTGCCCTGGAAAGGAGCTTTCCCAGGATCATTTCCAACTCCCCCTCTCCTCTTCCCTGGCAGGGGCAGGTGATTGTCAATAAAATCAGTGTCAGGATTCTGCACGTGGCAGGGAGGCAGGGCTGGATTCTCCTTGTCAGAGGAGACCAGGGACAGACAGCACTGAGAGAGGAGGAGGTGGAGGTGGAGGAGAAGAAGAAGGAGAAAAAGGAGAAAAAAAAGGAGAAAAAAAAAAGGAGGGAAAAAAAAAAGAGAAAAAAAAGGAGGAAAAAAAATGAGGAAAAAAAAGAGAAAAAAAGGAGAAAAAAAGGAGAAGGAGAAGAAAGAGAGGAAGAGGAAGAGGAAGAGGAAGAGGAAGAGGAAGAGGAAGAGGAAGAGGAAGAGGAAGAGGAAGAGGAAGAGGAAGAGGAAGAGAAATCTAGAAGCCCCAGCAGTGCTGGAGTTCTGTCCTGATGGATTCTGTGTGTCCAGAGTGAGAAAAGCTCCATTGTGATGGACTTGGAGGCTCTGTGGGTGTGGGGATGATTCTCTGGGCTGGGGAGTCACAGGGGTGAAACTGGGGACTCAGAAACACGGGAATGGGGGAACACATCCATTCCTTCTCTGGATGACATGAGACAGGATAGGCAGGAATTCCAAACTGTGCAGAGCTCAGGCTGCCTCAGAGCAAAGCTGGGCCTTCCCTCGGTCCCTGTTCCAGCCTGGGCAGGATGGAGGGGCAGTCGGGAACTGCACATGTTGGGAATGAAAATCCTCTCTGGAATGAAGAGTGCTCTCACTGCTCTGTTTCCTCTGGCAGTGAGAGGAGAACCCTTACAAAACCTGAGAAATCCTGAAAAACCCTGACAAACCCCTACAGACCCCTAGAGACCCCTACAAACCCCTAAAGAACCTGACAAACCCCTAAAGACCCTAACAAATACCTACAGAGCCTGATAAACCCCTACAAAACCCAAAGAACCTTGAAAAAACCCTACAAACCCATGAAACCCCAACAAACCCTGACAAATCCCAAAAAACCCTGACAAACCCCTTCAAACCCCCACAAACCCCAAACTATTCTCCATAAATGAACACGGGATGTTCCCCTGGGGTCACCTTTACTGTTTGGTAGGTGAAAGGGCCAGAAAAAGGGAAAGGAAACCCCCGGGCTCCTGACAGCCCTGGGTTTAGGTTTTCCAAGGTTTCCTTTCCAAACCCCTGCTCTGCAAGCAACACTCAGGTTTATTCCATCAATCTCCCAACACCTGAGCCAGCTGGGCCCAGGCAGCTAGTCCCAGAAATTCTGGGAGAATTTGCAAATCCTGGAGAATCAGGAACTGTTCCCTCATCCACGTGAAGCCAGAGCATGGATTCCATTGATGCCACATTTAGAGGGGGTGTTTGTTGTCCCTGGGCTCTGCACAAGTTCTGTTTCTGGTTTAAACCTCTTTTTAAAGGGTTTAAAGCTGAACTTCAAACCTGCTCTTGGCTCTGCTGTCCGCAGGTTTTACCCTCAGATTATAAATGAGAAACTAAGGCCCAGGGATGGTGAGTTCCCCATGGTCCATGAGCCCAGAATTCCCACTGTTATCCCAGTAAAACCAGTTTAAACTGAATAAAACTCCCCAGCAGAGGTGAGCAGCTGTCTTTTATCTCCCATCATGTGCTAAAAGTTCTCTTTCAAACCCATTCCATTCCAGATGCATTCCCTGCTCCAATTTCACCATGCTGGAGCACATGGAGCCTTCTTTGCCCCAGGGTCACTGCGGATCACCAGGGGCTTGGGATTGCTCTCCCAGCCCGATCTGCGATGCCTGGGAAGAGTTTGGCTTTTTGTGTCTGTTTAACAAAAAAAATGAAAATGATCCTGTCTGGGATTGTTGTGCTGTTTGCCTTTGGATAGGCAGGATTTCAGCCTGGCACCGGGAGGGTTTTGTAATCACAGGATGGTTTGGGTTGGAAGGGACCTTAAATCCCACCCAGTGCCACCCCAGCCATGGCAAGGACACTTCCCACTGTCCCAATGTCCAGCCTGGCCTTGGGCAATGCCAGGGATCCAGGGGCAGCCACAGCTGCTCTGGCAATTCCAGCCCAGCCCCTGCCCACCCTGCCAGGGAACAATTCCTGCCCAATCTCCCATCCAGCGCTGCCCTCTGGCACTGGGAAGCCATTCCCTGGCTCCTGGCCCTGCAGGCCTTGTCCCCAGTCCCTCTGCAGCTCCCCTGGAGCCCCTTCAGGCCCTGCCAGGGGCTCGGAGCTCTCCCTGGAGCCTTCTCCTCTCCAGGGGAGCACCCCAGCTCTCCCAGCCTGGCTCCAGAGGGGCTCCAGCCCTGGAGCAGCTCCAGCTCCTCCTGATGCCGGTCCCAGGGCTGAGGCAGCTCTGCAGGTGGGGTCTCACTTGAGTGGGGCAGAGGGGAGGATCCCCTCCCTCACCTTGCCACCCACGCTGGGGGTGAGCTTGGGGCAGGAGCAGAATTTCCTGCTGGTTCTCCAGCCTGTCCTGAGAAACCTCGAGGGGCTGGGGTGTTTTTAGGGATCTGTTTGTTTGTGGGCAGTTTCTCCCTGTCCCCACCTGGTTTGGGGAGGGGGAACCCAGCAGAGCTTGTCTGAGCATCTCAATCCCTGTCCCCTCCTCCTGACCTGACGGACCCAAACAAAACACTGGCAGGCAGAGCTTTTTTTGGGAGCAGGGCTGTTGGCACACACACGGCAAACACACATCAAAGACCTCTGTGCCTCCTGAAACCTGCCCCTGCTTTCTCCTGCCTCCAAGGGCCGCTTCCTCCTCCCTGGCCAGGTGACAATTTCCTTCCAGGACCTGTTGCTGGGTGAAACAGCAAGATTTTATCAGCTCCCACTGCGCTCCCCAGGTGTGGCAGGCACAGCTGGCTTGGCTCTGCAGCTCCCAGAACGCTTTCTAAGCACTCCTAATTTAATTTTCCAACAGTTGTTATCTCTCATCTGCAAACACCTCCAGTCTGACGCTCCATATCCTGCGGGTGAGGGGAGCAGCAGTGAAATCAGCATTGCTAAAGTGGAAGTTTCCTGCTGGAGCTGCAAACAAAGCCGCCAGGGCTGCTGTCCTGATGTGACTCCAGATCCTGAATCCTTCCAGCAACTTGGGAAAGCGCTCAGAGCCCAACATGAGATCTTCCTCCTCCAGGTGACTCTTTCCAGCTGTGCTATCCCAGTCCTCACTGCCCCCAGGAATGCTGCTTTTCCCTGTGGTTGGTGGCAGTCAATGAGTTCTTTCACATCTTCAACATCCCAGGCAGTGTCCAAGGCCAGGTCGGACAGGGCTTGGAGCTACCTGGGACAGTGGGAGGTGTCCCTGCCCATGGCAGGGGGTGGGATTGGATGGGATTTAAGGTCCCTTCCAACCCAAACTGTCCCAGAATTCTGGGATTCACAGGGGCTGTTTTCAGCTCACACTGCTGAAATGTGCTGCAGTCCTGTGAGGAGTGGCTGAGGGAGCTGGGAAGGGTCTGGAGCCCCAGGAGAGGCTGAGGGAGATGGGAAAGGGGCTCAGCCTGGAGCAAAGGAGGCTCAGGGGGGCCCTTGTGGCTCTGCACAACTCCCTGCCAGGAGGAGACAGCCGGGGGGTCGGGCTCTGCTCCCAGGGCACAGGGACAGGAGGAGAGGGAACGGCCTCAGGCTGGGCCAGGGGAGGCTCAGGGTGGACAGCAGCAGGAATTTCCCCATGGAAAGGGGGCTCAGGCCTTGGAACTGCCCAGGGAGGTTTGGAGTGCCCATCCCTGGAGGTGCCCAAGGAATTCCTGGATGTGGCAGTCAGGGCTCTGGGCTGGGCACGAGGTGGTGTCAGATCACAGATTGGATGTGATGATCCCAAAGGTCTTTTCCAGCCCAGCTGATTCAGGGATCCTGGGATTCTGTGAGGTCCCAGCTGGCAGCAGCTGCCCGAGGAAAAGCTGAGAGACAGCCTGGGCTTTGCTTCCCGACATGGAACACGCTGTGCGAGACAGATCCTGGTGGGACTGAGGTTCACACATTCCCAAAGAAGTTTGGATGGAAGATCCAAGTGAGATGACACTTTAACTGGAAATAACAGCAGCAGAGAAATCAACAGACTCCAGGCCTTGGAGCCTGTTCCTTCATTTCCATCAAATCCAGCTTATTGCTCCAAAACTGTCTGGAGCAGAGCATTGTTTTCTTTTTTTTTTTTATCCCAGAAGACACCACAAGCAGTTTCTGGTTCAAATTATGAGGTAATAAAACAAACCCCACCACAGTGCTGTTTGTTACTAATTATGGGACTTATGTTTTGGTGTCAGCAGCTCCCAGCTTCAATCCACTGGCAGTAATAACAACCCAAAAGCAATTCAGGTCGGATTTTACAAGCCTTTAAACACATTATCTCTGATTCCAGTCAAATCATCACTCCTGGATGATATTCCTATAAGCCACGGTCAGCAGATGTTCCTGAGTGTGAATCCAGCTGTTTTCTCTGCTGATGTATGGACAGATGTGACTTTATCATTAATCTTATCCCAGGTCCAGGGGTGGAATTTGAATTTTGGGAGGCAGGATGGCAGCGGAAATGGACCCAGCAGGGTATTTAGACAGGAGGTAAGAACTGGATCATCTCATATGATGGGAGTGGGGCATTGGATGTTTCCAAGGATAAAATGCCCTGGAGCCCTCAAGGTGGCTTTAGGAGCAGTCACAGAGCCCTGCTGGACACTGGACACGGGTCAGAAGGGCCAGATTCTGATGTCTTGATGGAATTATAAAATCATCAAGGTTGGAAAATCCTTCTGAGATCGAGTCCAGCCGTTAACCCAGCACTGCCGAAGCGAGCACTGACCACGTCCCCAAGTGCCACAGCCACACGGCTTCTAAATCCCTCCAGGGATGGGGGACCCCAAACCTCCCTGGGCAGCTGTGCCAGGGCTGGACAATGCATTCCATGGAGAATTTTTCCCAAGTACCCACCCTGAGCCTCCCCTGGCCCAGCCTGAGGCCGTTCCCTCTCCTCCTGTTCCTGTGCCCTGGCAGCAGAGCCCGACCCCCCCGGCTGTCCCCTCCTGGCAGGGAGTTGTGCAGAGCCACAAGGCCCCCCCTGAGCCTCCTTTGCTCCAGGCTCAGCCCCTTTCCCAGCTCCCTCAGCCTCTCCTGGGGCTCCAGACCCTTCCCAGCTCCGTTCCCTGCCCTGGACTTGCTCCAGCCCCTCCAGGTCCTTCTTGTCCTAAGGGACCCCAAGCTGAGCCCAGGATTGGAGATTCTGGCCTCGGCAGTGCTGGGTTAGCAGTTGGACTCGATGATCTCAGACGGATTTTCCAACTTTAATGATTTTATTATTCCAACCATGGACACAAAGGGTTGTGCAGATGGATTTGGGATTTGGGGCTCCTCAGGGAATGTTGTCCCTGGGGTCACAGACCTTCTGCCAGGACGATTTGGCTCTGCAGGATGAGGCATCTGAAACCCAGCAGCCCATGCTGGGAGGTACCAGGGGGACACAGGATTGGGAAAAAATCCTTTTATTTTATTCCAGAAATGGTCATTGCTGTCACTCCACACTGGAAAGCTTTAACAATATCAACCTCCCTGCTGTATCCACAGAATAACCAACCCATGAGTGCTGCCAGAGCTGGCCTGGAAGCCATGGCCTGGTTTCACACCTCGGTTTTCCCTCTTGGATGGCTTCAGTTGCTCCACCAGCCCCCCCACAGCTCCCTCAGGGGGTTTTCAAGGCACTCCATGGGGTAGGAACAGATTTCCTGGAAATCTTCCAGTCCTGATGGCTGTGGGCACAAATGAGGCCCTGCAGATGTCCATGTGCAAGGAAAACCGTTCCAGCTGCTCCCAGGACACCCCTGCTCCAAGGCCTGGGCTGAGTGAAGCTGGGGATAGCAGGGGACAAAAACCCAAAGGGAAACCTTCATGTTTTCCCTCTCCAGGTTTATCCCTGCCATTGCTGGCAGCCCGCAGCACCACAGGCCACCGTCCCTGCCTCCATCTGGCCTGGAAAAGGCTCCTTTTAGCCCAGAATCCTAGGATTTGCTGCCAAACCCTGAGCAAGGCCAGCTGGTCCTGCCAGGCTGAGCTGCTGGAGCAGAGGAGGGGATGGAGCATCCCTGCCCTGAGCCTTCATCCCTGTCCTGAGCCTCCATCCCTGTCCTGAGCCTCCATCCCTGTCCTGAGCCTCCATCCCTGCCCTGAGCTTCATCCCTGCCCTGAGCCCCCATTCCTGCCCTGAGCCTCCATCCTGGAGGGAAGGGAAGGGAAGGGAAGGGAAGGGAAGGGAAGGGAAAGGGAAGGGAAGGGAAGGGAAGGGAAGGGAAGGGAAGGGAAGGGAAGGGAAGGGAAAGGGAAGGGGAAGGGAAGGGAAGGGAAGGGAAGGGAAGGGAAGGGAAGGGAAGGGAAGGGAAGGGAAGGGAAGGGAAGGGAAGGGAAGGGAAGGGAAGGGAAGGGAAGGGAAGGGAAGGGAAGGGAAGGGAAGGGAAGGGAAGGGAAGGGAAGGGAAGGGAAGGGAAGGGAAGGGAAGGGAAGGGAAGGGAAGGGAAGGGAAGGGAAGGGAAGGGAAGGGAAGGGAAGGGAAGGGAAGGGAAGGGAAGGGAAGGGAAGGGAAGGGGATGCCCACATGTTTGCCATTAGGCAGCCTCAGCCTTTCCAGGGCTGGATCCACAGATCCCAGGGAAGCAGAGCTGCCAACAGCATCACCAGGAATGAGTTCAGCTCCCTCTGGCAGCCAAGTCTGTCTGGCTCGGGAGGGTTCCTTGGCTCTCCAGCTCTGCGCTGGTGGTTTGAAGGAGCTGAGCAGCTCTGCAGGGAGCTGATGTGCTGCTGACTCCCAGCCTTCTCTGGGGGGTTGGAAATTCCCAGGATGGGCCCCTCAGGACAGATCCTGGGGAATTTTATTTGCAAAAAAAACCCCATCCTTGGTGCTCAGTGTTCAGGATAAAACCTCTCTTTTCTGGGAGCTGAGCTCAAGGGTTTTATTTGCTGAGGGAAAAGGCACCTTCTGTGGAAAAAATGTTTTCTGCTGGGAAGATAAGAAGTGATTTCAGGTCAGGAAAGTGTTTAGGTGGAAAATTCCTCCCTGGTTGGAAAGGTTCCCCTGATCTCTCTGGAGACTGGGCTGAGTTGGGAAGGGAAAAGCAGCAGCAGAGATTTGAACCCAGCTCTAAAAGAGGCTCCCAAAGCGGAGCAGCTCCCTCCCCATCACCCCAGGGGCTTCACAGAAACCCGGATGGCTCCGGAGCAGCAGATTGCACGTGGGAAGAGCAGGATGGGGAGAGGAAGATAAATGTGGAGATGGACTGTGGAGAGACACACCTGAGCTGTCGGTTCATCTTCTGGCAAAACAGCTCCATGCTTTCTTCTCTGTCCTTTCCATGGGGGGAATTTGGCCCAGGGTGACTGGAACAAGGGTGGCTGTGGCACGTGACAGAGCAAAATCACCTTTATAGGGACCCTGTGCATAACCAAGGTTGTTGTCTGCCACACTTGCTATTCCAGGGCTGCTGAAAGGGAATGGGAAGCTGAGAAATCCCTCAAATCTGTGGTTTCTCCCCATTTTCTGTGCAGGAGCAGAGTCTGCTGCACAGCTCTGAGGAACAGGGAGAAGCCGTTCCCATCCCACCGTTCCTTCCCACTGACCTGGGGAGAACAAGGATTTTTAGAGAGATTTTTCCTGGTTTGGGACATGAAGGTGGTGCAGTGCCTCCTCCCACAGGACAAGGACTGTCCCCATCCCTGGAGGGTGCCTGAGACCTCCAGTCATGAGCTTCTCACCTCCTCCGAGACTCCAAAGCTTTTCCTCACCACTGGGCAGCAGTGGAGGTTCCAGAACTGCTTCCCAAAATTGCCTGAGGAAGAATGGGTTCGGTTTTGCTGGTTCACGGACAATTATTGGCATTGTTGGTCCTGTCCTGAGAGCCATCTGTGCACTGGCTGGGACAATCTGGCTGTCACCCTCACCAGAGAGCTGTTGAGTTGCCCAGGGGAGCAGGAGAGCCTGGGAGAAATGTCTGAAGAACTCAGGAGCCACGGACATGGATGAAAAGGATATTTCCTGGAGCAAGCCCACAGCCTGGAAGGCAGGAGGCCTGGGAAGGACATGGTGGCCCTGGAAGGAACCATGGCACTGCCAGCACAAACAACTGGGTCTCAGCAATTTGTGCCAGAGGTTGAGCACAGCATCCCCTCCCCAGGTCCTGCCAGCTCCTGGAAATGCTCCAAAACAGGGCCCTGTTTGTGCCTTATCATGTCTGGAGGCTTCCCACACATCCATCCCCCCTGGTGGAGGGATAGGCCATTCCTCCCTTGCCAGGGTCCATGTCTGAGCTGCTGGAAGGAAGTTCCTGGTGGGGTTTCTGGTGACAGGCTGCTGGTTTGATATTCATGCACAACTGTCCACATCCATGTGTCTCCACATTTATGGATGTGTGTCCGTGTTCCTAGATGTGTGTCCATGTTCATGGATGTGTGTCCATGTTTATGGATGCTGCCCTAGGTCACAGTGTAAGCTGTGCCCACAGTCTGTGTTCCATCCCCATCCCCAGGAGCTGCTGGAACCAGCTGGGGCAGTGTTTCCCTTCTCTCCTGTCCATGGCCCAGCAATGCCCATGGCTCATGGGGAACTCCCTGCGGGAGCTGTCTCTGGTTCATGGGCCAGCAAGGAGCCACTGCAGGGCTCAGAGAATGAGATCAGCCATGGGGAGATGCTCCGCCCAGGGGAGGAGCCAAGCATTCCCACCTGGATAGAATCTGGGATTTGGGACAGCACAGGGAGCCCTGACCCACTGGATTCGCAGAGGACAAGAGCTGCCAGAGCTTTCTACAGGATCACTGCTTGGACAAGAGCATTTCATCTGCACTGCTGCCACCACCCTGACTAACAGGGTGTCAGGCTGTATTCTGACTCTGTCAGTGATTTTTTGTACTATTGCATTTATTTTATTTTATTTTACTTTCTTTTACTTCTTTTCTTTTCCTCCTATTAAATTGTGTTTCTGACTTGGAGTCTCTCACTGGTTTTGCTTCCAAACCAGTATAGATGTGTGTCCACATTCATGGATGTGTGTCCATGTTTATGGATGTTCCCATGTTCATGGATGTGTGTCCATGTTCACGGATGTGTGTCCGTGTTTATGGATGTGTGTCCGTGTTTATGGATGTGTGTCCGTGTTTATGGATGTGTGTCCGTGTTTATTGATGTGTGTCCATGTTCCTCGATGTGTGTCCACCTTCATGGATGTGTTTGCACTGCTCTCTCCAGGAGGGTCCCCATGACCTCTCCTTCCCAGGAACACACCCCAGACTTCCCCGGATTCTCTCTGCCACCCCCCAGGCCCTGAGGACAGGGACATTTCTCACTGCTCCAGAGGTTTCCAATACATTCCATTCGCAGGCACACGTTCATTGGGGTTGTTTTTAATTCCTCCCAAGGGACACTCATGGAATTGTGGTCTGTGACACTCCGTGTTTCATGGAGCAGCTTCCATCTGTCCACAGGAGGTGTCAGGAGATCTCCAGGCTGCTCCTTCCCCTGCAGTGTCCATGGTCAATCCCTGCCTTGGACACCAGGACTGCTGAAATTTCAGTTCCCATTCCAGCCAGTTCTCCCAGGTTCTGCTGAACATCCGTGGCTGGGTGTCCTCCACACTGGACCTTCAAAACAGTGAGGGCAAATCAGATTTATTTGGGAATGTGAAAGGAGGGATATTTGGGACATAGTGAATTCCTGCATGCCCTAGAGCCCCTGAAGATGTGGTAGGACAGAATATTTTAGAGAAAGTTCCGGAGTGTTCCAGCCTCTTCCTGGTTCAAATGATTCAGAATCACATCAAGGTTGGAAAAGTCATTCCAAGATCATCAACCCCAGCCTTCGAATCCCACCATTCCCACCAAACCATGGCACAAAGCATCTGCTCGGGTTTTGAACGCTTCCAGGGATGCTGACTCCACTTCTTGCCTGGATAAAGGACCTGTCAGGACCATGACCCAGGAGAGGGTCCCAAAACAACGTGTGAGCTGTGCCACCAAAATCCCCCTTCTGTGCCCTATTTCATCACCCTCAGCAGGAGAGGCCAGGAATAGCTCAAAGAAGGGAATTTTCAGGAAAAAATGGGAAAGTGAAGGAAAAAACAGGCTCTGCCCATCAGAGCATGGTACAGAAGGGTCTCCTGAAGCTGTCATTCCCAGAACTCAGATCCCAGAGGCTCCATGAACCTGGTGAAGCTGAGCCCTGCACTGGAGGGCACAGCTCCCTCAGGCACTGGAGAAGCTCCCCTGACTCCAGGGCCAGCTCTCCAAACCTTTTATTGCCTGGAAAGGGTTGGGACATTTGGGAGTGGAGAAAAGGCCACCAGAACCCACAACGTGCGGGATCACCCAGCCCTTCCCAGGGCTCCCAGCACAGCATCCCGGAGGAAAAGCAGGAAAACAACGGGGTGAAGGTGGGATCTGCAGCAGGGAAAGGTAATGTAAAGCCAGGGGTCTGAACAGTATATGGGAGACTGGACAGAGCAATGCACGATACAACCAATACGGTTAATGCATGCATTCTGCTTTATTGTTACAAGATGGTCGGTTATATACAGTTTCATGTAGTTTATAGTAACAGGTGCTCTCTAATTGGTATTTGGATACAAAGGAATGCAAACAGTCTAAACTTTAAGACTGTCACAGAAAAATTGCTACAACTATACTAATTAATACTAAGTATACCTTAATCTAGTTTTCTGCTGCGCCACAGCTCTACTCACTACTGGTTAGGCCCAACTCTGAGGCCTAACCTAGGATAGCTCAGGCCCAACCCCAAAGTAAATCATGCCCTTGTTCACTAAGAATCTCTTCTACAGTAATGTTTCCTTTTTTCTGCTGTTTTTCAAATCATCTCCCCAATCCATCCCCCTGGCAGGTGAGGAGATGACTTTTATTGTCCCGCTGTGACAGCGCCGTGACAGCCCTGCTGGGAGAGGAGGGAAGGGAGGCAGGGGTGGCTCACACACATCTTTGAATTAAATGAGATAGAGAGAAAAAAAAATTGTTTTTTCCACATTTTCCACCGTCCATGGCCAAACTCCAAGCTGTGGTTAAAAGTCAGTCTTTATTTTCCAGCTCTACAATTTGATTTAATAAAAAAAACCCTTTATTTCTTCCCCTCAAACATTGTATCTTTCATTATCTCTTCCTCAATAAAGCACTCCTTGGTGGAATTTCAGGATAATTATTGGCTGCTTTATTCCTTCTAAGCACTGCTCAATCACAGGAGTCCCACAATCAGTGACAAACACATCCTTAAGGATGGAAGGAGCTTTATTTATAGCAAAGATATGATTCACGCTCCATTTTTATATTCCAAGTGCTTCAGAACATGGAAATACGTGGGGAACAAAGATCCTGCAGCCAGATTTCCTCAGAAGCAAAAGAAAAAGGGCAAAATACTGAAATTATTTTGATTTCAACTTGAGATAGACCATAGGAAAGCCTGGCAGGTTGTCTTTGTGCCACCAGGATGGACAGTCCAACCATGGGAGTTCTCCTGATGGATTCAGGGTGTTCCTAGAAACAGTTCAGGGATTCAGGGAGTTCCTGGGAAAGGGGAATAGCTCAGGGATTCAGAGTGTTCTTGGGAATGGGGAACACTTCAAGGGTTCAGGGGATCCCTGAGAAAAGCTCAGGGATTCAGGGAATTAGTGGGAAAGGGGAACAACTCAGGGATTCAGGGAATTCCTGGGAACAGGGAACAGCTCAGGGATTCAGGGGATTCCTGGGAACAGCCCAGGGATTCAGGGTGTTTCCAGGAAGGAGAACAACTCAGCTGTGGCCACTTCCACTCTCCTTTCCCAGCGTCCACAGCTGCAAATAAGCTCCAGCAATCCTTCCTGCCCACTTACATCATTTTTCAAAATGATATTAGGATCCATCTCACCCTCACTTACAAACAATGCCAGACAGGAATACTGGATCTGGGTGCTGCTGGTCTGTCCCTGATGCTCAGAGCTCCAGGAGGTTCCTTCTGGGGCTGGATCTTGTGATTTGCTTCCCTGAGACTGTGCCTTTGGAAAAGGGAAGGAGTCCTGGATTCACAGAATGGTTTGGGGTTGGAAGGGATCTTAAAGCTCATCCCATCCTGTGGGCTTGACATTTTTGAGTCTGAGAGATTTTAACCTGCTAGCAGCTACCAACTTCTTTCCCAAGGGAAAACTTTTCAACAAGGTTTCTTCTCAAAACAATCTTGGAAAACAATTATTCTTTCTCAAAACAAAACACCAGGTGGTGTTTTTCTGTTTCTCCAGTTTAACCAATGGGATTAGAGAGGTGTAATTCCTATTCACCAATCATGTTGAGTCTACTGATATACCTTATAAAAAGGTGGTAAGAATTAGACAATAAAGCTTTCTATGCTTTGCCTTCTGAAATATTTTAGAGTCTTTCATCTTTCTTTTGTGTCCTACAGCAACATCATCCAACCCCAGCCATGGCAGGGACACCTGCCACTGTCCCAGGCTGCTCCCAGCCCCAATGTCCAGCCTGGCCTTGGACACTGCCAGGGATCCAGGGGCAGCCACAGCTGCTCTGGCAATTCCAGCCCAGCCCCTGCCCACCCTGCCAGGGAACAATTCCTGCCCAATCTCCCTGTGGGACAAAGCCAGCAGAGCACAAGGAGCCCTGGAGCAGCAGCGCTGGGGGTCAGAGCCAATCACACACTGAGTGTGACTGAGATCTGATCAGCTGCCACAGGAGACAAACGGGGCTCGGGCACCTGTAAACAGCAAAATCACTGGAAGGCACTGGAAGGCGCCGGGCTGCTCCACGTGGGTGCTGGGGACACCCACGGAGCTGGGAATGGTCCCTGCAGGAGGGATGTCATGCTGAGACACAGCTCCAGCAGCAGAGGGTTTGCCTGAGGAGGATGCAGCACCCCTGGGGCTGCCAGGATTTAACTGTTCTCTGCAGGATTTAATGCCCAGAGAGGGGAAGGTCTGTCAGGAGCGATTTATTTGGGGTCATCCTGGGCTCAGTGGGTCACAGATCTTGCGGGAAGCACCAGGAAAAGTCCAGGACAGCACAAACAGGAGGGGCCCGGCCCATCCTGTCCCTGCCGCAGCCCTGGTGTGACCTGGGCAACTCCAGAAGCTGCTCCAGCCGCGGAACCTCTGCCCGGGGGCTATGGGTGCGCTCAGGGCGCTCCTTCCCATGCGAGGACGCTCCCGCTGGCCGTGCCCAGCCCCAGCGGTGGCCGCGGGGACGGAATGTGACCACGACCACAGCCAGGCTGAGCTCCCCCGGCGACAGCCAGAGCTGCTCATTTATTTTTGCTATCCCCGTGACATCCGCAGCGCAGGGCTGCGAGAACCTGGGAGGCCGCCGGAGCAGCTGCTGTCCCCCGGGAGCCGCGGGGACAGGACCCGCGCTCCCCGAGCAGGGCGGAGACTCTTCCAGCAGATTCCTTTCCCTGCTCAGGTCCCTGTCTGAAACATCCACCTTCCCCTTCCTTCTCCTCAGCCTTTATCTCCTGGGAAAAGGTATTTCTGCTCCTTTCGCAGCCCCGGCAGCCGCGCTGGCAGCGGGAATGCGAAGCTGAGCCGTGCTCGCCCCGCTCCCCTCGCCCACGGTCGCTGCTCGCTGTCAGCTGAGCCTCACTCATGCAGCCCCAGATGGTTCGGCGTGGGTGGGGAGGCACCCCCAGCACCCCAGAGCCCTGCCCGGGGCTGCAGCAGGAGGGGGTGGAGGCTGGCACACTGAGAGTGTCACCCTGCTGCTGTCACTCAGCTCCCGCAGCCTCGGGCGCCCCTCGGGCCGGGCCCCAGCAGCGGAGGTCTGGGGGCTTTGGGGGTGTCTCACACACAAATCTGTGTTTGCACGGGTTTCAGCAATTTGGCAGGGTTCTCCTCGCCCGAAATCCGGGAGGAGAAGCGATGTGGCACCGAGGGCGAGGGGCAAAGCTGGCACCGGCAGCAGCGGCCTCGTCCCCCCACGAGGGACCCTGGGCACGGCCGCAGCGGGGTCAGGGGTGGGAGCTTGGGGCATCCCTGCCGGGGGAGAACCAACACTCGGCTCTCCTCGATCCCCAGCGTTTTCCACCAGAAGCAACAAAAGGAAGCTCGTAAATCCTCCAGCCCTTCGGTGCCTGAGTCCTTAAATCCTGCAAATCCCGGCTGCAGCCTGGCAGGAGCAGCGACTGCAGCGGCACCAGGGTCTGTCCTCCCCACGCCCAGGAGGGCACAGCACAGAGATTTCCCTCTCCAGCCCATCCAGTGAGGATGGCAGGGCACAAAGGGACATTTGTTGACACAAATGCACCGGGATCAGTCCCCATTCCTGCCCCACCCCACCACGTTTGTCTCCAAATCCTGCACATCGAGGGTCACTGCTTGCACTGGGAAATGTCCCTGCCACGGAGCTGCTGCAGGGCTGGAGCCCCTCTGGAGCCAGGCTGGGAGAGCTGGGGGTGCTCCCCTGGAGAGGAGAAGCTCCAGGGAGGGCTCCGAGCCCCTGGCAGGGCCTGAAGGGGCTCCAGGAGAGCTGCAGAGGGACTGGGGACAAGGCTTGCAGGGCCAGGAGCCAGGGAATGGCTTCCCAGTGCCAGAGGGCAGCGCTGGATGGGAGATTGGGCAGGAATTGTTCCCTGGCAGGGTGGGCAGGGGCTGGGCTGGAATTGCCAGAGCAGCTGTGGCTGCCCCTGGATCCCTGGCAGTGCCCAAGGCCAGGCTGGACATTGGGACAGTGGGAGGTGTCCCTGCCATGGCTGGGGTAGCACTGGATGGGATTTCCAGTCCCTCCCCACTCAAACCCTTCTGTGACCCCGTGACTCTGTGACTCTGTGATTTTGTGATTGATTCTATGATTTTTTCATTCTATTTTTCTCTGATTCGAAGGCTGGGATGGAACTGAAGCCCTGTGCAGGGATGACCCCACATGTTCAGTGAAGGGTTCAGTGCATTCCCACCCCTCCAGCGTGAGCCACACCCCAGTGAGGGGTGTCCAGCGTGGCTTTGGGTGCCACAAGTACCAGTTTGTCACCAGGCTGGGTCCCTCTGTGACAGTGGCCATTTCTCCAGGCTCTTGAACTCCCTTTAATGGGGCACAGATGCCCCTTAACAGGACTGGGATTAGGGGTGAGGTTGGGGTGTGAGGTTTGAAGAGGGGTCAGTGACTGGATTTGTGTCACTGTGTCCTTTTAGCCACAGGGATGTGGATGGGAAGCGGCGTGGATGGAAGGAGCTGGGGGCTTTCGTCCCCCACTGTTTTTCTGCAGTACAACTGTCCCCAGGGGGCTCTGGGGACAGAGACAGGACTGGCAGCCACCAGGATTTTGTTTATTTATTTTATCTCAGAGGCTTTGCAGGTCACTGAGAGGGGTGGGGAAAGGCTGGCACAGGTGGCTGCCATGTGACAGCACTGCTGCCGTTTGGAGACAAACCCCAGGGCTCATGGGGCCGCCTCCATCCCTGCTGACCCCTCCCAGCCCAGTGGGGACAGTGGGACCTGGATGACCCCACCCTGTCCCCTCCCCAGACACCAACAGGGCCAGCACAGGGTGGTCCTGGGGCCCAGCCCGTCCTCCCTGCCACATCTCCAGCTGCATCCATCATGGAATCTCTTAGCCTGGAAAACTCATCCAGTCCATCCCTGACACCCCATGAACGCCCCACTGCTACGGGACGGGGAATTTCTGCCTTGGAGCCCCTCGGAGTGGAGCTGTTTGTGTCTGGCACTGAAATTCCCTGCTGGAATTGGCACCAAAGGGAAGGAAATGTTCACAGTGCTGCATTCAGTCCCCTGCTGTCCCCTGCCCCGGGATTGCCCCTCCCGCGGGACGTGGGGACCGGCACATCCCGGCTGGAAGGACAGAGGGAATGAGTCAGGCAGGAGAAGAGGGGGAGGGAGGCGGCCCGTGAAAAGTCCCGGTTGTTACAGGGGGGAAGAAAAGAAGGGGAAAAAAGGGAAAAACAACCCAGCTCCAGCAGGGTGCTGCAGAGGGGACCCCGCAGAGCAGGGGCACGTGAGGGCAGCCGGTGCTTCCCGAAGCCTTTGGAGCCTGTCCCGAAGGTTTCCCATCTGCCTGGGCCCTACGTGCCCGAGGGAGGATGCTCTGGCACGGGAATTGCCAGGATCTGGGATGAGGCTTTCCAAAGTTGGGACAATGATGTGTCCCAGGGCTTCGCTGTTGGCTGCGGCGGTTGGAGCTGTAGGATCCCTGTAATGGGAATAAACCCACCCTGCAGGCCCCCATGGGAAGCACAGGGAGGAATTTGGGGAGAAGGAAGCCAGAAAAAATGGGGGAAATGGAATCCAGTGGAAAGAGCCAGAAGCCTGTCAGAAAAAGGTTTCCAATCCTTACTGAGCCCTCAGGGATCTCTGGAGCTGGGGGGCTGCAGGCCTCCTTCCTTGAGCCAAATGAGGGAATTCTTGAGGATTTATGGCCCCGATCCAAGAAAAAATGACAATGGATGTGTTAGGATGAGAAGCACGATGGCTTTGAGGTGTGGGCTGGAGAAATGGTCACCTGAGAGCAGCCTGGCAGGGCCACCCCACAGCCAGAGTGTCCCAGGAGGTGGGCAGCCCTGCGGGATTGCGGGATTTAGCTGGATGAGGCTTGGCTGGAAAAGGGAGGGTTCCCAAAACCTCTTGGAAAGCCTGGGAATGCCGGTTCCTGCTATCCAGGAGGGATAAGGAGGGGATTCACTTCGGGAGGACAGAGCAATGTGGGGTGACCCCATGGGCTGAGGCACACTGGGGTGCCCGGTATGTCCCCGCTATCCCAAACCATGATACAGGACTGGGATATGGGACTGGAATGTGGGACTGGGATACGGGATTGGGATATGGCATTGGGATATGGGACTGGGCTATGGGATTGGGACACGGGACAGGGATGTGGGATTGGGACACGGGATTGGGATATGGGATTGGGATATGGGGCTGGGATACAGCATTGAGATATGGGATTGAGACATGTGATTGTGATACAGGATTGGGATATAGGATTGGGATATGGAATTGTGATACAGGATTGGGATATGGAATTGGGATATGGGATTGTGATACAGGATTGGGATACAAGATTGGGATATGGGATAGTGATTTGGGGTTGGGATTTGGGATTGTGATCCAGGTTTTTGTGAGCACACATAATCCAGTCTGGAGGGGTGGACAAGGTCACCGCCAGAGTGACAGCGGGGTGGGGACAGCAGCAGGACATGGTGTCCCAGCAAGGACAGCTCTGCTGTCCCCCAGAGCCCCAGTGACCCCTGGGCTGCTGCTCACCCTCGCTGGGAACACGCTGCAAACACCAACACAGCCCTGCTTTATTCCCTGTTCTATTGAAGACCAGTTTTGGGGTTTTATCCCCAAAATCTCCCGCCAGGCTGCAGGGCCTGGAGGAAGTTCAGGAGCATGTGCTGGAGCTGGAGCGGGGTTAGCTGGGGCGAGGCTGCTGTTGCCTCGGGAGCTGCTGCAGATACAGATACAGCCTGTTCCCACTCCCAGCACAGATATTTATAGATACAGATGTTCCTCCAGCAGCAGGGTTCACGCTGGAGGGTTTAAAATATTTTTTCTCTTTTTTTTTCTCCTGTCTTCCTTCCCATCCCTCCTTTGCTCTTCAAAGAGGTGCTGAAGGGAGAGACGGCAGCTCAGGGGAGGCTGAGGAGTCAATCCCTGCTGCAGGGGTTGCAAATGAAGGCTTTAAGTGGGTTGAGGTGTCCCCGTGTCCCTGTGCAGGGCCGGGGGCTCCTGCTCAGAACCTCCAAAGCGTC
Organism: Acrocephalus scirpaceus scirpaceus; assembly: GCA_910950805.1. NCBI lineage: Eukaryota > Metazoa > Chordata > Aves > Passeriformes > Sylviidae > Acrocephalus > Acrocephalus scirpaceus. Next base: position 5,840,885 of record OU383796.1, read on the forward strand.
CCCGGGATCAGGGCCGGGTTTGGGGCGGGAGCTGCAGCTGGAGCGCCCCAGGGAGCGATTCCAGCCCCTGAGGGATCCCCAGGGAGAGATTCCCGAGGGCAGGAGGGGCTGAGTGCGGGGCAGGGTCCCTGGGGCACCCCCGATGTCTCATAGCCCCTCCCCGGCTTGGAACAGCGGCAGCCTGATCCTACAGAACAGGGGTGCATGGGGCTGAGTGGGACAGGACCCTGTGCTCCCCGCTGCAGGGGGGTTGTCCCCTCTGAGGGGTCCCTGTGTCCCCTCCTCGCTGTCCCCTCCTGTCCCCTCCGAGGGGTCCCTGTGTCCCCTCCTCGCTGTCCCCTCCTGTCCCCTCCGAGGCGTCCCTGTGTCCCCTCCTCACTGTCCCCTTCGAGGGGTCTCTGTGTCACCTCCGAGGCGCCCCAGTGTCCTCTCCTCGCTGTTCCCTCCTGTCCCCTCGCAGAGGTCCCGGTGTCCCCTCCTGTCCCACTCCCCCGGGCAGGGCTCAGCCCCGGCACTGCCGGCACCCGCATCAGCCCCGCACGGCTCCTCCTCCACTCAAACCCCTCCAGGCAGGGATTTTCCAGCCCGGCTCGGCTCATTCCTCCTGTGGCTTCAACCCCACCTCCCCCCCAGCCTCTTCCTGCCCCGAGGAACATTTTGGGAAGGAGAAAAGCCCAGGGGAAATGAATCCACCCCCGAGGCCAGCAGCGCCGGGTGTCGCTGCTGTGCCCCCGAGCGCTCTCCTTGGAGGCTGGGCAAGGGCTCTGCTCCGCAATTAATTAATTATCCATGCCCTGTGCTCCGGCTGGGAGGCATTAATGGCTCCAGATGCGGATCGCGGAGCTCTGCGTGGCTCTGTAAACATGCTGCAAGTCCAATTTGGGTTTCCTCGGGTGCCTCATTTAAATGAATTATGTAAACGCTTTCCCCTCCTCTTTTGAGCAGGAGCCAGTCCGGCTGCTGCCCGATGTGTTAATCCCAGGAATAAAATAAAAAACAACGGAGGCCATGCATTAAAGGGAATAAAATGATGCTGGGGAAGCGCCGGGATCGCCGGGGCCGGGGTGGGACCGCTGTCCCCACCACCCAGACCTGGGTGTCACTGCGGGTCCCTCCCTTCTCATGGTCCCAAAAGCTTGGTGACCCCAGGAGGGTCCTGTGCCCAACCCCGGGGTTAAAGCCAGTTCAGTTTGGGAACACAGTGGTCGCAGTCACCTCCCGTGTCTGCAGCACGGCTTTTCTGGGTTCCCAAGGGTCCCACGTTACCCTCAACCTCCCCATCCGTCCCTCTGGGGCGGCCCCCCAGGGACAGCAATTAGAGCAATTAAAGCCACCTGGGGAGCTAATGAGCGCGGTGGGGCGGTCCCAGAGTGTCCCTGGGCTGATCCCGCTCTCCAGGCTGGAGCCGTGACTCGGGGCAGGGACAGGCAGGGAGGAGACCCAGCCCAGGGCTGCGTTTTTTGCTGAGCTGGAGGTGGCAGATGTTCGCTGATGAATTATTCACCCGGAAAATTATCATGGAAATAGAGTGGGTTGGGTTAGAAGGGATCTTAAAGCTGATCCAGTTTTACTCCTTGCCATGGCAGGGACACCTGCCACTGTCCCAGGCTGCTCCCAGCCCCAGTGTCCAGCCTGGCCTTGGGCACTGCCAGGGATCCAGGGGCAGCCACAGCTGCTCTGGCAATTCCAGCCCAGCCCCTGCCCACCCTGCCAGGGAACAATTCCTGCCCAATCTCCCATCCAGCGCTGCCCTCTGGCACTGGGAAGCCATTCCCTGGCTCCTGGCCCTGCAGGCCTTGTCCCCAGTCCCTCTGCAGCTCTCCTGGAGCCCCTTCAGGCCCTGCCAGGGGCTCGGAGCTCTCCCTGGAGCCTTCTCCTCTCCAGGGGAGCACTCCCAGCTCTCCCGCTGCTGCTGCTGCCTGTGGGAACTTTCCCCTTGCAAAGTGACAGTCACCAAATGAAGTTTTTAGTCCCTCATGGCTCCGGTGCCAGGTGTGCTCTCCCAGATCTCTCCGTGCCACTTCCCTTTTCCATCAGAGCCGTGACACCAAGCCCTGGCTGGGGAATCCCAGGGACAGTTCTGAGCCACCCGAGGGCAGGGGGGTGCCACCTCCAGGGGACATGGGACACTCCTGCAGCCTCTGCCATGACAGGCTGAGCTCAGTGGTGGTGCCCAGCTGGCAGGGAGCTGCTTCCCTCCCCCCCTCCCGCAGAAATCTGGATAACTTGACTCAGATAATGGATTATACTTGCTAAGAAGCAAATGCAGAACCCACAACTCTGTGGAGAGTTCAGAACATTCCCAGAGAGTGAACTGGGGGGCTTAGACTGCCCATGAGTCCCACTTACCTCATGTTTAGTCCTGGGGGATTTTGTGCCATCAATCCATCTTTTTAAGAAATTTATATTTATTATTTATATTTATATTTATTCCCATTAAAATACAGCTGGGAAGGCAGAAGCAGCCAGGCTTCCCTGTGGCTGGAGCTCCTCGGCGTGCCTTGCACAGCTCAGGATGAAGATGGGGAGATAAATCCGGAGGGACAGGACAGATGCCACAGGGAACAACGTGCCACTGGGGTGTTGCTCTGCTGAAATCCCAAATCCAGGAAAGCCAAAGGCAGCACAGCCAGGGTCACCCCCAGTGCCCTGCCTCAGTTTTCTGGGTCCTTTCGGGGTGCACAGGTCATGGCATTGGGGTGGACCTGCCAGGGGGGTTCTAAATGAAACAGGGAGCAGAGAACATTCTCCAGGAAATAAATGATGAAGGGATGCATGACAGGAAAATAAATCTGGTGATCCAATCCTTCCCAGAACCTTCCCTGCAGGGTGCAGAGTGAAGGGTGCAGGGACACCGGGGTGCAGGGTGAAGGCTTAAAGATGAGTGTGAAGGGTGAAGGGTGAGGGGTGCAGGGCGCTAGATGCAGAAGGTAGGGTGCAGGATGAAGGTTACAGGGTGCTAGGTGAAGGAGGAGTGCAGGGTGCAGGATGAGGGTCACTGGATGCAGGGTGAGTGCAGGATCAGGGCCGGGTGCTGGGTGAGTGGCGGGTGCAGGAAGAGGATTCTTGGGTGCATGATGGGCATCACTGGGTGCGGGATAAGGATCTCTGGGTGCCGGATCGGGGCCGGCGCGGGTGCAGGTGTCGCACCGCGGACTCGCAGCGCCATCGCGTGGCGGAGCCGCCCCGCACGGGAACGGGATGCGGAGTGGGATGGGAATGGGAATGGGAACGGGAACGGGGTTAGGGTGCACCGCCAGGACGAGCTGCACAGCCGGGGACCCGGGGATGGGCTGCACGGGTGGGCACTGTCCGGCCCCGCGGCTGCCGCAGCGCAGGCACCTCCTGCCAGGGAGAGCTCCCAGCCGGGACCACCCCTGCCCTGTGTCCCCCAGCACCGTGTGTGCCCCACCGTGGAGCTCACCCCATCCCCGTGTGCCCCTGGGCACGGTCTGCACCCCACATCGTGCACCCCCCTTTGCTCACCACCCCCGCGGCTCTCGGGGTGTCACAGGCTGGCAATGGGGTCCAGGGCTCCAAGTTTCCATGCCCCAAAGTGATGCCGCCCCTGCCTGCACCCCCGGGCAGCCAGCTGTGTCCCCAGCCCGGTGTCAGGCCGCTCCCTCCTCCTCCTCCTGGGCACCCACACTTCAGGAAAGACTCCAAACGCACCGTGTTTATTCCAAACGAGACTTTATTAACGAGGCAAAGAGTTGGGGCCAGGCCAGTGCAGCCCGTGGGAAACCTGACCTGTGTCCCGGAGGGGACAGGGACCTTCCTCCTGCCCCGAGGAGCTGGGGCCACCATCGGGGCTGGGATGCAGCGGGACCTCTGCCTCCAGCCACAAGTCCCCGGGATTTATTTTCCTCCAGGCTGTCTGGGGACACAACACCAGCGGGGTGCTGATACCCAGCCAGACACCAGAGACCCCAAAAGGCACCACGGTCCCAGGGCACCAACAGCTGGTGAGAACCAAACCCTCCCAAGGCAAGGCAGTGGTGTCTGCAGGGTGGAGAGGGTCTGGAGGCACTGCCAAAGGCACTACACGAACACGGAGATGAGAGGTTTAAAAACACCCTCAGGTCTCTCTCAGCCCTTAATTTTCTCTGCTTGGCACTTCATGCCTTTCAAATTAAAACAAAAGAGCTGCAAGAAGGCACAACCCAGCACAGCAGCTCCTGCATGCAGAACTGAGGCTGAGGCAGAGCTGGGGCTGTCCCCAGCCTCGAGGGACAAAGCCACGGTGGCAGCAGCACGTCCAGGGCCACCTTAGCTGAAGTCCCGGTCCGGCAGCACCAGCGGAGCCACCAAAGTCCAGAAGTAGAGCAGGAGCCCGGCCCAGCTGGAGCAGATCTTCACCCACACGGCCGTCCAGGGGCTCCTCAGCACCTGCGAGCTCTCATCCGGGCTGAAACAGTGAACAGGAGGGTGGCACCCTTCACTGTGACACCCTGCCCGTGCCCCGGCAGGGACGGGTGCCACCCAGGGAACACGGGGGTGTGACCCCACCGCTGCAGCCTCAGCTCAGCCCCTGCTCCCCCTCCTCCCAGGGGAGCCCGGGCTGCAGCAGAGAACACTGGCAAGCCCGGGCACAAAAAAAATAAAGCCCAGGCACAACCCCAAAAATAATTAACGCTGCTAAGGGAGCACGTCCAGCACCTTACACACCTCAGCACACGAGCACCAGCACCCCAGGACGAGGGGACCTGGAGGAACGGGGACAGCCCTGGGTGTCCCCCACCCCAGCTCTCACCTGTACCAGTTGGTCAGGGTCATCATGATGTAGAGGGCGGCCAGGAGGAGGCAGAGGTGGAAGAAGGTGTAGTTGTAGGAGACGCCGTCCTGCTCGTTGTCATAGGCGCGGCGCACCCCGCCCTCCTCCGCCGCCCCGCCCGGCCCGGCCCCGGCCCCGGCCCCGCTCTCCTCCGTCAGCATCAGCTTGTTCACCTGCGGGTGGTCCGAGCAGCGCAGGCTGTGGGCAGAGGGGCAGGGGGATCAGCTCCACTTGGTCACTGCCCCACTGCGGGGCTTTCGTCCCTGGGACCGTCCCCGGGGCAGTTTGGGGGAGGCAGGCAGTGGGGAAACCCTAAAAATTATGACTGTGGCCCTAAACCAATGCCCCTCGGCAGCTCTCCCGGAGCCCCTTTAGGTACAGGACAGTCAGGGCAGTTTGGGGTGCACAGGTTGTGGGAAAACCTAAAATCTCTGTCAGCCTTGCCCAAAGCCCACCTCCGGGTCTCTCAGAACCCCTTTAGGCTCTGGGAGGCTGCCTGGAACCTCATCCAGCTCAACAAAGGGAATGAGGGGCAAGGTTTTGCCTTGCCAGGCAAATGCCAGGCTCCAATATGGAATGGGATCACTCAGCTGGAAAACAGCTCTGGGAAAGGCCCTGGGGGTGCTGCTGGGCACCGGGGGGAGCACCTGTCCCTGCTGCAGAGGTGAGAGGTGTCCTGGGCTGCAGCAGGCAAAGCACGGCCAGCAGCTCGAGCACCCAGTGATCTGCTCTGATGAGGCCACCCCGTGGCACGGGGTTTGTCCTTAGGGCCATCCCCAGGACAGGCAGAGCAATTTGGGGCTGTGGGGAAACCCTAAAACCTGTGACTGTGCTCAGGCCTTTGCCCCTGGGGACAGGGATGGCTGGACAAAGCCTTTGGTGACAAAACCCCTGGAGCAAGGTGTGACCTCCCCTGGTTCTGTGCTCCAGGGGACAGGGCTGTCCCCAGGGACACCAGCCAAATGCTCACCTGATGAAAAGGGTGCAGAGGATGAAGATCACCAGCCCCACGATGCTGGGGGCGTCCCACCAGGTTGTCGGCGCCTCGGTGGCTGTGGCTGAGCCGGTGCCATTCCTGATCAGCAGTGTAGGGTTACAGCGCTGGACTGGGGGACACATGGGGGGTCAGGGACACGGAGGGACAGACAGACACCCACTGCCGTGAGCGTCCCTGCCCCACCCATCTCTCTCCCAAACCCCAGGCAGGGTCTGGCTTACCTGGCACATTGGCCAGGGCGGACCAGGTGACGTAGATGGTGTAGAGGGTGATGAGGGACGCCTGCAGCAGCCCCGAATGTGGCTGAGCCTCCTGCAAATAAAACAGTGGCTGCTTGGGGTGCTCCTGTACCCCAGGGTGACACAAACCTGGCCTCCTGGGTGCTCAGGGCGCCCCTGTACCCCGGGGTGACACAGCCCTGCCCTCCTGGGTGCTCAGGGTGCTCCTGCACCCCGGGGTGACACAGCCCTGCCCTCCTGGGTGCTCAGGGTGCTCCTGCACCCCAGGGTGACACAAACCCAGCCTCCTGGGTGCTCAGGGTGCCCCTGTACCCCATGGTGACACAGCCCTGCCCTCCTGGGTGTTCCTGTGCCCTAGGGTGACACAGCCCTGCCCTCCTGGGTGCTCAGGGTGCTCCTGCACCCCGGGGTGACACAGCCCTGCCCTCCTGGGTGCTCAGGGTGCTCCCATACCCCAGGGTGACACAGCCCAGCCCTCCTGGGTGCTCCTGCACCCCGGGGTGACACAGCCCTGCCCTCCTGGGTGCTCAGGGTGCTCCCATACCCCAGAGTGACACAGCCCTGCCCTCCTGGGTGCTCTGGGTGCTCCTGTACCCCGGGGTGACACAAACCTGGCCTCCTGGGTGCTTGGGGTGCTCCTGTACCCCATGGTGACACAGCCCTGCCCTCCTGGGTGTTCCTGTGCCCTAGGGTGACACAGCCCTGCCCTCCTGGGTGCTCAGGGTGCTCCTGTACCCCGGGGTGACACAGCCCTGCCCTCCTGGGTGCTCCTGTACTTGGGGTGACACAGCCCTGCCCTCCTGGGTGCTCCTATACCCCAGGGTGGCACAGCCCTGCCCTCATGGGTGCTCCTGTACCCCGGGGTGACACAGCCCTGCCCTCCTGGGTGCTCAGGGTGCTCCTGTACCCCGGGGTGACACAGCCCTGCCCTCCTGGGTGCTCAGGGTGCTCCCATACCCCAGGGTGACACAGCCCTGCCTCACCTGGATCTTGGGCAGGATGGACACAACCGAGACGATGAAGCAGAAGATGAGGTTGATGCTGATGAAGGCCTTGCCCTCTGTGCAGCCCTCGGGCTTGGTGTAGTAGACGTACAGCAGCACAATGGCCGCGATGGAGGCGGCGTAGAAGATGAAGGTGATGATGCAGAGGGCTGGGGGAAGACACCAAAGAGGCTGGAGCAGAGCCCCCAGGCCCAGCCAGCTCAGCCCCACCCGGCCCTGGGATGAGCTGAGCCCCAAAGCCCCAGGTGAGGCCAGCACACCCACCTGCATACCAGCCCTTGGCGTTGCCCTGGTCCGCATTGCGCAGCCACCGCTGGCTCCAGGAGTGCGCCAGGTCAATGAGCAGCACCAGCTGGATGAGGATGAAGAGGAAGGAGCCGACCACACCGAAGTAAAACCAGACTTGAGAGGAGGAGAAAAACCAGCTGAGAACAGGGCAAGCAAGACCCGGGGGCACAGCCCTGGGTTTAATCCCGTGCAGAGGCGCCAGGGAGGGCACAGGCAGCTCCTCACCTGAGGTGAAGGTGCCGTCAGGGATGTAGAAGGCCCCCACCGTGATGCCCACCAGCACCAGGAACTTGAAGAACCAGAAGCTGTGGGAGGAGAGAGGAGGCACGGTGTGCACCCAGCAGGGACAGGTGTGGACATGATTTCCTGAGCCTGAGAGAATTTTTAGCTTGTGCTAGCTCTTCCCAAGGGAAACTTTTCAACGGTTTTCCCTTTTCCCAAAATATCTGTCTGTAAATAACTGCTTTTCTCAAAACTTTTTAAGTGAACAATACTGTTTTCCCTTAACAAACTCTCTTCAGGCGCTATGTACTAACCAATGAATTTGAGAGGCATCAAACACTATGCACCAATAACGTGCTTTTTAGCACAGCATGCTATAAAAAAAGCTGAATGAATTGTAAATGAAACCTTCATTTTCTCTTCTGTTTTCTGAGAATTTATCGGAGTCAACTGCCCTTATTTCGTGTCCTACTGCGACAGACAGGGGGCCCTGCCTGCCCCTACCCCAGGGAGCAGGGGGAGCACACGCACCCGTTCTGCAGGGCGGCCCGCGGGTCCTTGCTGCTGCGCACGCACACCATGAGCACGGCGAAGAGGCAGAAGAAGGCGGCCATGGCGAAGCCCATGCGGTACACGGCCTTGTGGCCCAGGAAGCTGCTGCAGTCCACCTTGGTCTGAACCCCCAGCACTGACCCGCTGCCTTCACAGAAACCAGGGAGCTGAAATAGCAATGGGGGCGTGAGCAGCAGCTCAGCACATCCTGTGGGGGATTGATGGTTGTGGGAAGGTCTGGATCGAAGATCTGCTGGTTGGATTGAAGATCAGCTTCTCCGTTGTGAAGGCCTCAGGGTGCCCAGAGCAGCTGTGGCTGCCCCTGGATCCCTGGAAGTGTCCCAGGCCAAGCTGGACGGGGCTTGGAGCAGCCTGGGACAGTGGGAGGTGTCCTGCCCACAGCAGGGGGTGGAAAGAGATGGGCTTTGAGATTCCTTTCAACTCAAACCATTCTGTGATTCCACACAGCCCTGGTGCCACCAAGGATGGGCCAGACCATGACTGCTCCAATGCCACTTGCCTGAGGTGACACAGATAAAGCCACGCAGCTGGTCAGTGGAAAGCTGGCATGAAATCAGCTTTTCCCTAAAGCCCAGCTCAGCTGGGAGAGCTCTGCTCCCTCCACCTGAAGTCCCACCTCCCTGACTTGCAAGTCATCAACTGAACCCCAAAAAACAGGATGTAGGAAACTTTTCTGTTCTGGGAGACATCTGGAAAAACTAAAAATTGCATTAAATGATCCTGCTGCATTTTCCCCTCTGTATAAAAACCAGGGCCATAATGCCTTCTCCCAGTGATATGCTCAGGAAAAAGAGGAACAGAAGCACATTTTGACCCAAAAATTCACTTTTTTGGTTCAGTCCCAAGTCCCCACCATGAACTGGGTCATTTCTTCCCAGCGACCTCCAAGAGTTCTTTACCTTGTGCAACTCCTTCTCCACGCCCGGGATTATCATGATGATGGACACGAGGGTGCCGAGCAAGAGGAAGAAGGTGAAGAGGAGGCGAGAGATGGTGGAGTTCTTGGCCGAGGGGCAGCAGCCACAGAGCAGGCATGGGGCAGAGCCACAGAGACATGACACCTGCAAGGAGACAAGCCCATGATGAGGGGGAGAAACTGGCCCCAAAATACGTGCCCACTTTGATCCTTAAGGAGATCAGACTGGCAATCCACACTGTTGCCTAGAGCTACTCACACCACAGCACACAGGACCTCACAGAAATGGCACCAAATTCCCCCCAAAAATTACTGAAAACCAAAAGAGCTGCCGGAACAGCCAGTGTGGAAAATGACACCCAGGGTCTGGAGACACCTTCATGTTTTTTGCTTCATGCAAGGATCTGGTCAAAGCAAGGCCCTGTCCTGCAGGAGCCTCCTTTTTGTACAAAAATGAGGTTTCCAAAATAATTTCAGGCTGCCCTTTCAGTCAAATCCAGAATGGGAAGATATTGATATCAGCACCATGGGGAAAGCAACTCATCCTGCTGTCCTTCCCGTCTGCAAAGGCCCCTTTACAGGAGGGGAAACTGAGGCACAGCATCCCCAAGAGTCCCCAGAGGGTCCTGGATTCCCAAATCCAGCACAGGCAGTGCTGCCAGGTGCACCCCATTCCAGAGACTCCTGTTGCCGTGCCAGAGCAGGGTAATCCTGGCTAAGGAAACCCAAACTCACTGATACCAAAACACTGGTGTCTTGAGTTGCAATGCAAGATGTAGCCAAAAGTGTGTATTCATTTCCCATCTGTTGAAACCAGCTGGGGAGGTGTTTTTTCTTTATCTCGTTTATAACCCATTCCACATAACTCCAGGGGGAGGGGGCAGGTGCCTCCTGTCAATGGCAGCTGTTAAACCAGCTGGGGCAGTGTTCTTTATCCCTGCCAGGACCCCTCCTCCCTCCAGGGGATCTCTGCTGTCCATGGGCCATCCAGGCTCACTGCAGGGCTGATACAATGACATCATCCCATGGGGAGATGCTCTGCCCAGGGGGAGGAGCCAAGCATTCCCACCTGGATAAACCCTGGGATTCAGAACAGCAGCACAGCCTGTGTGCACTGCATTCCCAGAGGGAGCCCTGACCCATCTCAGCACCACTGGGCCCTTCTACAGGATCATCTCTGCTCCACAGAACCACATCTGGCACTGCAGGAGGATTTATTTGGGCTGCTCCCAACACCCTGACCAACAGGGGGTCAGGTCATGTTCTGACTCTGTCAGGGTTTTCTTTTTTCTTTGTTTCCCTTTTTTGTACTACTACACTTATATTTTTAATATTCCTAGTAAAGAATTGTTATTCCTATACCCAAATCTTTGCCTGAAAGCCCCTTAAGTTCAAAATTATAATAATTCAGAGAGAGGGGGTTTACATTCTCCATTCCAAGGGAAGCTCCAGCTTTCCCTGGCAGACACCTTTCTTTCCAAACCGAGACAACTGGTGGGAGCTTCCTACACAGGGACAGCGCAGAATAAACCTTGTTCCCTTGGAACAACAACTCTTCCTCTCCTGGACTTCAGCACATCAGGCAGGCACCGCAGCAGGCAGGGGAAGGGCTCCCCACTCTCATGCTGCTGAGGGATGTGCATGAGTTGTATGTTTATTATGGCCACATGCTTCCACATCAGGGCCTGAAGTTGGTATTAATTAATGATGGCTTGGTATTGACTCGAATATACATTTCTCATTGCTGGAATCTCCGTAAAAAATGGACGTGGCAGAAAACAAAACCAGGTGTGGAGCTGCTGTGTGAGCAGGACCCCAGGCCTGTGGCTCCTTCAGCACGAGCAACCACTTTGATGTCCCCAAATCACCAAAGGTGGCTTTGAATATTTTTTAAATGTAAGCACACCATAAATTGAGAAAAATCCCTTCCTTCCTGACTTAATTCTCTTATCCCATGCCAGCCCCACATCCCTGCCCCATTAACAGCTGTGCTGAGCTGATGGTACCCACAGGAGCTGAGGTGGGTGAGAGACCCAAGGTATCCCATGGGAACTCTCATCCTGCCCCTCCACGAGCTCTCAGGGGCATCACGTTTTCCTGTTTTCAGCTTGGAAGCACAGGAAAATGGCTTTCAATTAGAGACTGCTTCATTTCAGCCTCATTAAATGCACCACGTGCATCAGAGTGCATTAAAATGCGACAGCGTTACTGTATTTCCCTTCAAATTAAAAAAAAAAAAAAAATAGGGAGCAACAACAAAAATCCCTTTAAATGCAGAATTACTGCATCATCTTGATGGAGCAAAGCACCTCAGTGCTCCATCCACACCTCCAGCCCCTCCTCCCTCAGTGCCAACTGAAACACAAAGCACCACTCCCAAAATCAGCAGATCTGGACAGGAAAGTCATGAGGTTTGGTGTTGTTTAGGAAGGTGTGGGTTTGGGGGTTCAGACCATCCCATCCCACCCCTGCCCTGGCAGGGACACCTGCCACAGTCCCAGGCTGCTCCCAGCCCCAATGTCCAGCCTGGCCTTGGGCACTGCCAGGGATCCAGGGGCAGCCACAGCTGCTCTGGCAATTCCAGCCCAGCCCCTGCCCACCCTGCCAGGGAACAATTCCTGCCCAATCTCCCATCCAGCGCTGCCCTCTGGCACTGGGAAGCCATTCCCTGGCTCCTGGCCCTGCAGGCCTTGTCCCCAGTCCCTCTGCAGCTCTCCTGGAGCCCCTTCAGGCCCTGCCAGGGGCTCGGAGCTCTCCCTGGAGCCTTCTCCTCTCCAGGGGAGCACCCCCAGCTCTCCCAGCCTGGCTGCAGAGGGGCTCCAGCCCTGCAGCAGCTCTGGGGCCTCCTCTGGACTCTGTCCAAGAGGCACAAGGTTTTTCACAGGCTCTTGCAGGCACTGAGGTAACGGGATATGACATCCTCATCCCACTGCTCTGCTCCGTAACACGGGAATCCTGTGGATTCCTTTTGGGACATCCTTTTAGGATAACTCCCTGAAAGCTCCTTCACAGTGAAACCGAGGAACCCGTTGTGCCACACACCAACTCCTTCAGCTGCCTGGGCACTCCTGATTTCAGTGTTTTTCTCTAAAAAACAACGGTTAGCAGCAAGAACACTCCCAGCAGTCCTGGACACTGATTCTCCTTCCGAAGATTTTTAAAGTTGCCCCAAAATGTGAACACGGTGAAGGGACAAAGAGCAGGATGGAAAAAGCCAGAGAGGGAAGCGGCTGCAGCAGCAGGAGAGCCGGGGGTTAATGAGGAAGTGTCGGTTTTCAGCTGCTGGTGGATGATTAAACTCTCCAGTTTCGATATCGACTTCCTCCTTGAGTGCAGCTCACCTCAGTGACTCAGGGCTGCTCCATCCCTCCCCTGCCCCGAGGCTGCGAGAGCGTGCCCGGAGCTGGGCAAGGCAGGGAAATGCCACATGGGCCCAGATACACCGATAGGGCAGCAGCACCCAAATATACCAGTACAGAACAGCACCCCAAATACACTGATACAGCAACAGCACCCCAAAAACAGCACCCCAAAAAAAGAACCCCAAGTACACCAATACAGCAACAGCACCCAAAACCAGAACCCCAAATACACTGATACATCAACAGCACCCAAAACCAGAACCCTAGTAACAGCACCCAGCAACAGGACCCCAAACCCAGCACCCCAGATACACTGATACAGCAACAGCACCCCAAAACCAGAACCCAAAGAGCAGCACCCAGCAACAACACCCCAATAACAGCACTCAGAAACAGCACCCCAAAAATGGCACCCCAACAATTTCACCCCAAGAACAGCACTCAAAACCAGCACCCAGCAACAGTACCCCCAAAACAGCACCCAAAAATTTCACTACAATTTCATCCCAACAACAGTACCCAAACTCTACCAGCCCAACTACACCAACACCAGCCACAACTGACCAAACTGCACCAGTCCACACCACCACCCCAAAACATCACCCCAACAAACCAACTCAACTACACCAGCCCAAATACATCACCCCAACCAGACATATACAACAGCACCCCAAAACAGCAGCCCAACTCCACCAGCCCAACAACACCAACTCAGCCCAACACAACCAACCAAACTACACCAGTTCAACACCACCATCCCAAAAATACCATCCAGCAACATCACCCCAAACACACCAACCCCCACCACCAACCCAACATCACTCCAACACCAATCCAAAAACACCCACCCAACACCACACTAATAACACCAACCTACAACACCAGCACAATTACATCATCCTGATCCACCACCCCAACAACAGGCCAACTACACCAACACCAGCCCAACATGACTGACTGAACTACACCACTCCAACACCACCAGCCCCAAAACACCACCCCAACACCACCAAGCCAAACCACCAACCCAACTACACCACCCCAATTACACCATCCCAACTCCACCACACCAGCCCACACCACCACCCCAACATCACCCCAAGAACACCAACCCACTCCACCAGCCCAGCTACACCAGCCCAATTACATCATCCCAACCACACCAGCCTCAACAGCCCAACTACACCAACACCAGCCCAACACGACTGACCAAACTACACCAGCCCAACAACACCAACCCAAAACCACCTGCCCAACATCATCCCAACAACGTTGACCCAAACCACCCCAATTACATCATCCCAACTACACCAGCCCAACAGCAACACAAAAACACCCAACCAACATCAGCCCAACTGTATCACCCCACACCATCACCTCAACAACACCAGCCCAACATCACCCCAACAACACCAACCCAACAAGACCAGCCCAACATCACCCCAACAACATCAACCCAACAGCACCAGCCCAACATCACCCCAATATCAACCCAAAAACACCCATGCAGCACCACTCCAACACCACCAAGCCACAGCACCAACCCAGCTACACCACCCCAATTACACCATCCCAACTACGCCACCCCACAACCCCATCTGCAAGCTGCCTTCACCCCGGCAGTCCCCTGTGGAGTCCCTGAAGCCGCTTGACATAATTCCTAGGATCTGGCCTTAGCAGGATAGATTACAGTCACCTGCCCAGCCTGAGAGAAGGAACTTCCCAATGGTGCTCTGTACTTGGTGGTTTGCCCTGGTTTCTCCCCTCCCTAACGCCCCTGGCCCATTGGTTTCTCCTTTCCTCTGTGTCTCCATTGGTTGTGGGACCCCGGTGACTGGCCCCATTTTCCCTATAGGTCACTGACCTTACCTGCCCTTTGCACCACCCCCGTGCCCCAAGGTCATTGGCTGCTGAAGTTCATACTTAAGCCTGGGACCGGGCACATGATCTCCTCTTTTTGCCCTGGATTTCCCTTCAGCACCTGGAAATAAACCTGGCTGGAACTGATCTAGTGCTAAGGCTTTCTTGCCTCTCCTTGCTGAGCTAGCCTTGTGGCGTGCGTGGATGTGCCAGCTTCACTGCTTTGCCTGAGTTTCCCCAAGCGGCCTTTCCACCGGGGCGGCTTATTGGGGTTTAGGCATTAGCTGTGCTCCTAAAAAACATAATGTTACAGTCCCCGGAATACCAAGAGTGAGTCAACCCAAAGCCATGCAGAGCAACCGGCCAAATTAACGAGCAGGCAGGTTAATTAGTACCAAACCCACCACATCAAGCACAGGCTCATGGAGCTGGTGGCCTTCCTGCCTGGCAGGTGGCTTTGGATTGGTACCATGAGGTTGAGTGTCCCCAGGGAGTGCCTAAGGACCATCCAAGCCCCCAGGGTTTGCTTTGGCTGGGGCCGCCTTCTGCTGGTAACCCCAACCCTGTCACCCAGGAAAGCAGCTCAGAATGACCACACTGCTCATGGCAGCCGTGGGCAGAGCCTGAAAAACCACAGGAGGCAGGGAAAGAGAAATTCTCCTTCTGTGATGCAAGGTTTCGCTCAGGAGCAGCTTGTAGGGTTTTAATGGGAAAGCACTGAAGAAAGGGCTTGGCAGTCTCGTGGTGCTGTGACTCAAGGGATGCAGGCAGAGCAGAAGGAGTTAGTCAGGATGTTCTTGTTAAAAATAACAATAAAAAAATACAGACATGGGGGGTTGTTCAGTTTGGTTTGGGTTTTTTTTCAGTGTTGTGGTTCTTCAGCTCAGACCTGCTAGAACAGCCCCTTCATCAAGCAGGTCCACTGGAAGACACAACAAAATTAAACAAAAGCTTGTTAAAAATAATAATATTTTAAAATTGAACAGACTAGGGGGAGTGTTTCGTTCAGTTTGAGTTTTTTTCAGTGTTGTTCTTCAGCTCAGACCTGTACAAAACCAGCTCCTTCATCAACGACTTCCACAGGAAGGAAGAGGAAAATGAAACCTATACAGTGACTCTACTCTGTTACCACAGTCTGAGCCACAGGGTTTTGGGGAAAAAAAAAGCCAGAATTCATACAGAAACCTCTACAGCCCTGCTCTAGAGGAACTCCCTGCTTTCCCAATACCTGCCCATAAGGAAAAGCACAGGAATGTGTTACAGAGGGAGGGCCTTGCAGACCACCCTCCCTCTGATCCCTCATTTCTAAACATCCTGTTCGTTAAACCTCCAGCATGCATTAATCAGGTTGCAAAACAGGTCCCATTTCCAGGTTTCCAGGCTGGCAGCTCCCAGGCTGGTTCCACAGCCCTGCCCTGGCCCCGTGCCCACAGGTGAGGCACCACCAGGGAAGTGCTGATGTGGGCAGGTGCCTGCGTCACCTGAAACACACCCCACGTCACAGGGCACAGCACCCCAAATCACACAGCCTGGACCTGCCTGGGCCATGGCACCCCAAATCACACAGCCTGCACCTCCCTTGAGCCATGGCACTCCAAATCACACAGCCTGGGCCTGCCCTGGGCCATGGCACCCCAAATCACACACCCTGCAGGTGCCCTGGGCCATGGCACCCCAAATCACACAGCCTGGGCCTGCCCTGGGCCATGGCACCCCAAATCACACACCCTGCAGGTGCCCAGGGCCATGGCACCCCAAATCACACACCCTGCACCTCGCTTGGGCCATGGCACCCCACACGTAGCCCCTACACCTCCTGTCCCAGCTCCTTCTCTTACTCCATCCCCACTGTGGGGCTCAGCAGAGGGAACCTGGCAGGACCCCCAGCCTCTCACTGAGTGGTGGGGCCAGGATCCCCCACTTCTCACTGCTATGCCTTCCCCCCACCCCCAGGAGCCCTGGGATGCACCACTCACCCCATTCCCCTCCCTGTTCCCCTCCACCATGAGCTCCAGAGTTCTCTGGAGTGAACCCTCTGTGTCTCCCAGGGATATCCCGGCTGCTCCGAGAATCCCCCACATCCCTCCAGCCACTGAGGGATGAAATCCCCTCAATCCCTTGAACACCCCCATACACAGGGGGGCACCCCTGGGTGTGCTCCACATCCCACATGTACACTGGGCCCATCCTTCGGGGGTCCCCTGCATCCCCCCGGCTACACAGGGCGGGGAACATCCTATCGGGGGGCTCCTGCATCCCCCCATATCCAGGGGTGGATCGTGCCGCGGGTCCCCGTATCCCCTGCGTACACAGGGTTGCAGCCCCGGGGGCACCCTGCATCACCCTCCTGGCACTCCTTGGACCCCTCCGCGGCCGGGTGTGGCGGGGCACATCCCCGGGGTGTCCCTCAGCCCTCCTCGGGCCTCCCTGGACCCTCCTCCGGGCCCGCCTTGGGCCGCGACCGCCGCTGCGGCAGCGAACAGCGCCGGTGCCCCGCGCTCCCCCCGCTCCGGGCGGGCACTCACGCAGCTGAGCAGGGAGCAGACGCCGAGACAGGCCCCCATGGTGCTGCCGCCGCTCCGGGCTCCCGGCTCCCGGCTCTCGGTCCCGGTTCCCGGCTCCCGGTTCCCGGTCCCCTCCGCCGCCGCCGCCGCCGCCGCCGCCCTGGCTCCGCCCGGACCGGGGAGCTCGGGGCGGCCGCTCCCGCCGCGCCTTCCCCGGGGCGGCCCCTACGGCGGCAGCGGGGGAGAGCGAGGGAGGATCCGGGCCCCTCCCGCCCGCAGGGGAGTCCCTCCATGGCTCCTCCATCCTCACTCCATCCCCCTCTCCATCCCTCTCCATCCCCCTCCCTCTCCCTTTCATCCTCCTCCATCTCCCCTCCGTCCAAGGGGACCCCACCCACACCATGGAGTCCGGGGTGGGGACATCACCAGGGCTGGGGGGATGGCCAGGAGCCGTGTCTGGGCTGGAAGCAGCCCGCGGGAAGAGGTCATGGAATTCCAGAGGGGTTTGGGTTGGAAGGGAACTTAAATCCCATCCAGTGCCACCCCAGCCATGGCAGGGACACCTGCCACTGTCCCAGGCTGCTCCCAGCCCCAGTGTCCAGCCTGGCCTTGGGCACTGCCAGGGATCCAGGGGCAGCCACAGCTGCTCTGGCAATTCCAGCCCAGCCCCTGCCCACCCTGCCAGGGAACAATTCCTGCCCAATCTCCCATCCAGCGCTGCCCTCTGGCACTGGGAAGCCATTCCCTGGCTCCTGGCCCTGCAGGCCTTGTCCCCAGTCCCTCTGCAGCTCTCCTGGAGCCCCTTTAGGCACTGGGAGGCTGACTGGAGCCTCAGAAAGTTCAGCAAGGTGAAAGGGCAAAGTTCTGAGCCAGACTCCAATACATGGTGGCCACCCAGCTGGAAAAGCTCTGGAAAAGGCCCTGGGTGCTGCTGGGCACTGGGGGGAACACGAGGCAGCAGCGTGTCCCTGCTGCAGCAGGTGAGAGGTGTCCTGGGCTGCATCAAGTCGAGGGAGGAGATCCCTGATCAGCACTGGTGAGGCCACCCCAGAGTGCTGTGTCCAGTTCTGGGCTCTGCAGAAAAAGAGAGACGTGGGCACCCTGGAGGGACTCCAGCAAAGGGCCAGGAAGGTGATGAAGGGTCTGGAGTATCCCGGGTATGAGGAAAGGCTGCGGGGCTGGGGCTGGTCGGCCTGCAGACGGGTTTGGGGCATCTCACTAATGTACAGAAACACCCACTGCTCTAGCACTGCTGTCCCTGGAGAAGTTTCTCAGGTTGGCTGAGCTTGGCTTCCCCTGATCTGTCATCCTTAATGTGCCCGGAAATGCTTCCCAGGATTAGCTCCTCCATCAGCCTCCCAGGGATTGAGGTGAGGCTGATGTGTGCACAGTCCCCTGGGTTCTCCCTGCCCTTTTGGAGGGTAGAGGTGACATTTGGTTTCCTCCAGCCTTCCAGACTCTTCTCTCTACCCCACGATCAGTGAAAGGTTGCTGAGACTGGCCTCACCATGCCACCAGTCCCTCCCTCACCACTCGGGGCATCAGGACTAAAATATGCCCAGTTTGCTGCGGTGTGCCCTGATCTGAATCCTCTCCCATCGAGGATCTGCCCCCCTTGGTGCAGTCTTTCCCCATGGGCTCTCTGGATTCTCCGCAGATCAGTCTGGCAGGAGGCAAAGGCAGCATTACTTTTCTCTGCCTTACCCCTCCCCGTGACACCGGCTCTCCCACCTCAGTGGACCCATATTTTACCTAATCTTGTCTTTTTCTCCTGTGGGAGCCCTTCTTGCTGGATTTGACATCACACTTCCCAGCTCCAGAGTTCCCAGCACTCCCAGCAGCCCCAGCAGCCTGAACCCACTCCCCTGCAGGGCCAGAGCTGGGGCCAGGCTCGGGGGGCTGGGGGTGGCACAGAGCAGGTTTTTCCTGCTCTCCCTGCCCAGCCAGAGCCTGGCATGGCCTCCCAGAGCAGTGAGTGCTCTGCCGTGCATAATTCAGGGGCTGGGATAAACTGGGAGGTGCCAGCCCACTTCCAGACCCTAAATTTAGACAGAAGAGAAAGTACGTGAGTATGTGACAGCAGCAGACTTGGGGGCACAGGGCTGGGGCCACACGTCCCCTGTGTCCTTGAGGAGGAGGACGGTGTCACACTTCTTGCTCCACAGGCAAAGCTGTGGGGTTTGGCCCCTGATCAGCAGCTGGCACAAATTTATAAAGGACTGTCTGAGCCTCTGTGGGCTCCCAAAATCTGCTGGCAGGGCAGAGCCCTGCAACAGGAGAGGTGAGCACCCAAAAACTGCGCTCTGACCTCAGCTGGTCTCAAGTTTCTCCTTTCCGGAGGCGCTGTGGCATGTGCGGGGACATCCTGCCCCGGGCACGGGTCTGGCAGTGCCCCGCGGCCCAGGGACACGATGGGCTGGCCCTGACGCGGCCCCCGGGAGCGGTGAGGGGGGTCTGGCAGCTCCGTCTCCTCCTGGCTGGCTGTCAGAGCCCTGTGACATCCGCAGCGGGAATGTCCTTCAGGCCCTGTCCTCCCGGCAAGGACAAACGGGCCGCGCAGGTGTTTGTCCCCTCGGTCCCGCTGTCCTTGCAGGCACATGAGCTCGCTGGCACGCCAGGAGCAGGAATCCTTCCATGCACCCTGGAGGCGCCAGTCCCCTCCCCGTCACTGTCGTCCGGTCCCTAGGATGGTGCCACCAGATGGCAGTGCCGGCGTGAGGCACCGCCGGACACCGGGGCCGGGCACCGGGCTCAGTCCCTGCCGCTCCTGGAGGGCCACGGCTGCCAGCAGGGACAGGGTCCCCCCCGCCTGGCAGCGGTGTCCCCACCGGAGGCCATCCTGCTGCCACCGCCCCCAGCGTCAGCCCCCCGGCGCCCCCGCCTCGATGTCCCCTTCTCGGGAGGGGCTGTGGGCAGCGAGGGCTGCCCCGGGCCGGGCGGGACCCAGCGCGGTGACAGCCTTGTGACAGCAGTGTCACAAGTGACAGAGCCGTGATGGGCCCCGGACAGACCGGCTCCACCTCACCCTGCACACAGCGGGATGAGGACTGGGAAATGTGGGATGTCACCAGAGCTCAGGGACATGGGGCTGCCTCCAGCCACGCCAGCCCGTGTCCCACTGCTGGCAGCATCCCTGTATCCCACAGAAACACTTTTTTTTTTTCTCCTCCTCTTTCTCCCCTCTACTTCTTCTCCTGCATCCCTCAGCATCCCTCAGGCATCCTTCCCCTGGTGTGATTCATTAGGGCTCAGGGCACCCAAAACTTCAGATATGGATCATTAGGGCTCAGGGCACCCAAACCCTCAGACATGGATCATTAGGGCTCAGGGCACCCAAACCCTCAGACATGGATCATTAGGGCTCGGGGCACCCAAACCCTCAGACATGGATCATTAGGGCTCGGGGCACCCAAACCCTCAGACATGGATCATTAGGGCTCAGGGCACCCAAACCCTCAGACATGGATCATTAGGGCTCAGGGCCCCATTTTTGCCCCTGTTGGGGGATTACAGGGCTGGGGGGAGCAGCTTGCCAGGGATGCCCGGGCAAACAAACACTCTCATGTGACTGTATCTGGGACAATACCAGCTTAGCTGTGGATGCAGCCAGCAGGAATCCTGCTGCTCCCGAGCCCTGCTAGTCATGGATAAACCTACATTAGAGCAATTAATAATAATTAATAATGGGGTCTGCATTTGGAAGAGCAGCTACACCCAGCAATGCTCTCCAGATCATTCTAGACAGGGAAATGCAGCCATGGCACAAGGTACAATTTTGGGGTGATGGCTTTGGGGTTGACAAACCCTTGGTCTGTGGGGTTGTCCTGCCTTTGGCATCCTGGGGGCTCTGGGGTGGGATTTAGGGCACACAGGACCCTTCCCCTCAGCCCCCAGTTGCAATCAGGCACACCCCAGCCTTGAGGGTTGGGGTCCCCCTGCCCACCCTGTGCTGCAAGGAGGGGCAGGAATGGACCCCCCCATGCTCTGCTGCCTCCCTTGGGGTCTGAAACCCCCAGGTGAGAGCAGGGACAGGCACAAAGCCAGGCTGGGAGGGGAAGGATGAGTGCAAAAGGGCAGAGGTGGAGGCATCCCCCTTCCCCTGGGCCCGGGGTGCCTCTGCGGCAGGCAGGGAATTAGTTTTGCACTCAGCTCCTCTGTGATAAACAGAGACACGGGAGCAACAGGCGATTGCTGGGCCTTTAATTACAGCCAGTCAGGGTGTCCAGGGTCACAGAGCTGGGGGAAATGAGGGGGATGATTTTCAGGAGGAGCACTGCAGGAAACTGCTGAACCTTCTCTGCCTGAGCTCCTTTGTTGTCCCTTTCATTCACCAGGATCCTCCAGCCTTCCCAGCACAGAACAACTCAAATCCCAGAATCATGGATAACAGAATATCCTGAGCTGGAAGGGACCCACAGGGATCATCAATCCCAAATCCAAACCCTGCCCAGACCCCCCAGCAATCCCAGCCTGGCATCCCTGGAGCGCTGTCCAAAGGCTCCTGGAGCTCTGGCAGCCTCAGGGCCGTGCCCATTCCCTGGGGCATCAGCCCCTGAGAGCTGCCCAGCACAGGAGCCTGATGGAGCCCCAGAAAACCCTCTGGGCTTCCTGACAGCCTTCCCACCCTCTGGCATTGCTTCTGGGAAACTCACTGAGCAACTGGGACCCTCTTTCAAGGACCTTTTGCCAGTTTGAGATGTTTTAAAGGCCACTGGGGTGACACAGAGGCTGAGGGGCCATCACTAAATCTGTCCCTTGTCATCATGCATCTCCCCAGAGCCTCTCCCATCCTGGAGGATGAAGGGCTGGAAGTGCTGTCCTTGAATCCTGGTTTATCCTGGGCTCCCAGGCACAGGGACAGGCTGGGAAAACTGCGGAGTTTCCCCACCGAGCTCGGACAGATGCTGTTTGTCTTTCTCCTGGCAGTGTCCAGGTGCCTGCCTGGTGATGGATGGTGGTGTCACAGCAGAGATTCTGTGCTGTCACAACCACTGCATCTCTCATGGGGTGGAAAATCTGGGGGGTTACTCCACCGTGAGCTGCATTTCCTCCCCGAGGATCTGAGTCCCAGAGGTGGCGGGGTAGGGAGCCTGCAGGAGGGAGCAGCAGCCTTGCTCTGAAGGTGTCCTTGGCACACCTGGCAGGAGGAGCTGGTCCTTCCCTTCCCTTCCCTTCCCTTCCCTTCCCTTCCCTTCCCTTCCCTTCCCTTCCCTTCCCTTCCCTTCCCTTCCCTTCCCTTCCCTTCCCTTCCCTTCCCTTCCCTTCCCTTCCCTTCCCTTCCCTTCCCTTCCCTTCCCTTCCCTTCCCTTCCCTTCCCTTCCCTTCCCTTCCCTTCCCTTCCCTTCCCTTCCCTTCCCTCCCCTTCCCTTCCCTTCCCTTCCCTTCCCTTCCCTTCCCTTCCCTTCCCTTCCCTTCCCTTCCCTTCCCTTCCCTTCCCTTCCCTTCCCTTCCCTTCCCTTCCCTTCCCTTCCCTTCCCTTCCGCCTGCCCCTGCTTGGATCCTCAAGACTTGACCCCCTCAATTTTCTTTCCTGGTGTCCAAAGCCACCTGATGTCACCCAAAGCCACCCAATGTTACCCAAAGTCACTCAAAGTCACCCAGTGTCACCCAAAGCCATGTAAAGCCACCTAAAGTCACCCAAAGTCACCAGCTTTCCTCCAAACTGTCTCCCGAGCCCCCCTGAATCCCTCCACGCATTCCCCATGGCCCCTGGGACATCCAGTTGAATGCCCAGGAGCCAGGGCAGTGCCGTGGGGATGTAAATTTGGGAGAGCTGCCCAAGGCACAAGTGGGTTTTGAGCCCCTTCATTTGCAGCCTTAACGATTCTCCCACTCGCAGAACAGCTAATGAGCCGTGGGGATCCAATTAGACTCCTCTGGTCGGCCTTTCACCTCCTTCTTGCCAGTTAAAACCAAAAGGAGAGGAGGAAAGAAAAAAGCCCCACAAGTGGCGGCATGGAGACAATTAGATCAGTGTCTGCTTAATGAGTTCATGGATCCAGCGGAAATATCCCTCCTTGACAGGAGAGGCAGGAGCCGAGCTGAGCGCATCCCCGAGTGCTGTCCCCACTTTGCAGGGCCTTTGTGGGGTGCACATGAACCCTGCCCAGATTTGGGGTTCGCTGCCTGCACCCCGTGGGCCCCCGGAGCCGCTCGGCTGTTCTTTGTTAGGCACAGCGGCCAGCCGGGCTTCTCCACCGTGTTTTTCCAGGATCAGGGATCCTAACAAACTCCAGATGCTCCAGATGGGTGGGAGAACCGCAGGAAACCTCGGGGTGGGCGCAGAACCGGCGCTCCAAGGCGGGGAGAAGCGACTGGAACCCGCCGGGAGCATCGGCGGTCACCTGGGCGGCGCTGAGGCATCGCGGGGTGACAGATGCCACCAGCACGGAGCTGGCGGTGCCCCCCCGGTGCTGGCAGCCCCCCCGGGCCGGCGTGGCTGCGGCGGCGCTGCCGAGCCCCACGTGGCCGTGCCGAGCAGATTTTGCTTGGCTGCCTGGGCTATATTTAGCCGCCTGTAAAAGGGGTTAGCGAGCAGCGCTGGAGCCAGTGGCACAGCTAAGAATGTCAACGTAAGAGCAGCCAGGGATAAAAAAAGCCCAGCCCGGGCGCGGGGAGCTTTGCACAAATCCCCGTGGCTGCGGGAGGTGGAGGCGGGCAGGGCTGTGGGCAGTGCCCGCATCTCCCGGCGGCACCGGGCCCCGGCCGCTCCCTGTCCGCCCACCTGGAGGTTCCTCACGGTTTTCAGGCTGGTTTGCGGCGTCCCTGCCCTCAGCTGCACAGCCAGGGCTTGGAATCGGGTGGGTTTGGTGAAAGCCCCGAGTTCTGGGGGTGGCTGTCCCCCTGTGTGCACAGGGGACAGTGGCAGGCAGGAGGCACAAGGTGCTCCCCCGGGCTGGGAGGTGTTTGTGAGGCTCCACATCCCATCCAGGCATCTGGGAGTTACTGGAGCATGGAGAATAGATTTGAGCGCTTCTTATTTTTGCCCATGAACACATTTTTTTGGGGATGCTGCCTTTCTGCTCGGGCAACTCCTGCACACCTTTCCTCCCAGTGCTCCTCATCTGGCCCTTTAAAGCAAGAATGGGACAAATCCCGTCCCAGCTCTTCCCAACCCCATCCCAGCTCTTCCCACCCCATCCCAGTTCTTCCCAAACCTATTCCAGCTCTTCCCAACCCCATCCCAGCTCTTCCCAAGCCCTCCTGTGCTGCTCTGAGCTGTCCTGGCCTTGCCTGGGCTCACTCCTGCCTGTGCAACCCAGGCTGCTGCCCAGAAATGTGGGATTTCAGCCAGCATCAGAGCCAATGCACAGTCGAGGTGGTTTCCTGAACTAATTCCCAGAAATAATTTGCACATTCTGCTGGTCCACTGGGGCAGGGGATGAATATTTTGGTGGCTGAGCCCCGAGAGAGGCACTTTGAGTCATTCGGTGCCCCTTTTTTTTCCACAGCTCCTGTGATCAGCTGGTAGCAGGATGAGCCTCAGGCTGGGATTGCATCTGGCTGCAGGATCCACCTCACCTTGGGGTCAGGAAGGAGCTTCTGCTGCTGCAAAAACAGCAACAAATCATTCTTTTGGTTAAAATTTTCCATTCTGTCAGGGACAGCAAGGCTGCAGATGGGTTGCAAAGACCTGTGCAACTCACTGCAGATATTCCAGCTGCCCTGACGGCTTGAATCAGGGAATAAAAACAGGAGAAGCAGCCCACGTGCTGTCCCCCTCCAGGGCAGGATGCTCTGGGCTGTCACACACTGCAGGGGGAAGATCTCCCAAAGCTCCCTGATGTCCTGGGGGCAGATGGAGCTGCAGAATCCTTGTGCCCTGTGAAGGACAGGGCGGAGCAGCACACTGGGATGCAGATGGCAGAGTCCTGGAGCACGGAGGGTGCCTGGGAAGGGCACTGCTGCAGCACCGAGCTGTCCAGACTCTCGGCTCAGTGTGACGCCCCAGCCTGCCTGGTGACAAATCTCCTCCCTGGGAGCTGTTTGCTGGCATTTTCCCTCTGCTTTGAAATCCTCCAGGCAAGGAAATGCTCTCGCCGCCTTTGGCGCCCAAGATCTCGCAGGCAGGAAGGTTTTCCCCGAGGGCCGAGCACGTTTCCTGCAGATCCATCCCTCAGGAGCCACCTCCATCACTCCAGGAGGCCGCGTCCTGCTGGAGCTCATGGAAAGTCCCAGCCCCCAGCCAGGGAACAACCTGCAGGTCCCCAAACCCTGTGACCCGTGTCCCAAAATAGAACCTTAACCGAGGGACTGACGCAGCCCCTGGGCTCAGGAATAACCTTCCCTGCACGTCACCTGTGTCCCCAGCGGGGAGGCAGGGGCTCAGCTGGGCTGCAAATTGGAAAGATGCGGCTAAAAGAGGAACAGCACAGAGTTGCTCTCCCCCAGCAGTGACTTTTAGCCCAGATCAGAGCCCGCAGTGCTGGGCAGGGGAGTGGAAAACAGCTCTGCTCCCTCCCTGCTGCCTCCTTGCCGGGAACTGCCCCGGCCCTGCAGCAGCCCGAGGGTCGGTGGGGTTTATTGACCCTCCTGCCTCAGGAGGATGAAGCAGCTGGGCAGCAACAGCAGGAGGAGAATAGACTCTTCCAGAGCCGTTTTCTCCCAGTTCTGAATCCTGGGTTTTTCAGGGAAAATAGGATTTAGAGCAGGTGGCAGAGCAGGGAGAGGTCTGAACCCATCCTCGCTGGCTTCACATCCCTGATGGATCAGTCAGGGACTCTCCCAAAGCTCGGGGGGCACAAACAATATGCTTTAGGCCCCCCATCAGGGAAGCTCATTCTGCTGGGAGCACCCTGGGAAGAGGATCCCAAGGTGTGCAGAGCCCCAGGGCAGCAGCTGAAAGAGCAGAGGAAGAACAGAGCAGCCTTTGCCCCCACGTTGGTGCAGCACCACGGCCCTGCTCTGGACCAGCTCCCAGTGGGGGCTGCAGGAGCAGGGAATAATTTTGGGATCATTTTTCCCTTCCCAGCTGCTGTCCGGAATCCCTGAGGTTTGTACCCGGGAGTTCTGGGAGCTGCAGCTGGGGCTCTGTGCTGCTGATGCTCAGCATGCCCTGGATGTGGGCGGGTTGGGAGAGGTTATTCCGTGTCAGCGCTGCACTGGCAGGACCTGGAGGGACTCACACACCTCTGGCGTGCCTCAGTTTCCCCAGCTCCCCCAGCCCAGCCATCCCAAAGGATCGCGTTGGGAGAGGGAATTGTTCTGCCTTGGAGGAAATGTGGTGTGGCCGCCCTTCAGCCGTCCCAGGGCAGAGCAGCCCCCGGGGCCGCTCCGGAGAAAGGGAGAACTCTCCAAGGTGCTCCGAATCGCAGCGGGCTCTCCTCGCGTCCCTCCCCATCCCCTCCCTCGCTCCCAGCCGTCCCCTCGGCCCGCGACAGCAGTGTCACATCCGATCGGGTGCCAGGCAGGATAAACATCGCCGCTGCTCGGCCCGAGACTCCTCTGGAGAGGGGAGACAGTCAAGGAGAAAGCGGAGCGTGAGCAGCTAAAAATAGCGGCTGGCGAAGGCTCCGCTCCCCGCCGGCCGCGCGGGAGCTGCCGCTCGCCCGTCACCACGCGTGAGCGAGCAGCGGCACCCGCGTCCCTCCCCGGCTGCCGGGGCGGCGGCTGCAGCTCCTCCCGAGGCCTGGGGGTACGGGGCTGCCAGACCACGAGCACCGGCAGTGTCCTGGTGGCGCCGGTGGCTCGTGTCGCTGTCCCCCGGCTGGGGGGCGCGGGGGTCCGGGAAGCGTGGCCGGTCCCGGGCCAGCAGCAGCGGCCGTGCCTGGAGCAGCCAGCGGGTGTCCCCATGGCCCGCCAGCTCCGGGGCAGGGACGGCATGGACACCTCGCTGCAGGTGCTGAGCGTCGCCGCTCGCCGTCAGCAGCAGGGAGAGGAGTTTGGCCAGAGCCGGGGGTTTGGGATCACGGCCCCAGCCCCGCTCCTGCCGGGAGCAGCGACCCCGTGCAGGGATGAGGAGCAGCGACCCCATCACCCGCGGGGTGCTCTCCCAAAGCGCACCCCGCTCCCCCAGCCCTGGGGACAGCCACCTTCAGGGCCGGGGGTGACATTTTGTAGCCTCTCACCAGCCCCACACGCTTCCCCAGCTGTAGGGATGCCGATGGAAGCGCTGGGAGGTGCTTACTGCTCCTGTGTGAAATTCCAGGCGGGTTAAATTCCCGCTCTGCCTCCCCCACCTCGCTGCCCTGACCCAGCTCAGGGGTGGGGGTCAGAGCCCCCATCTCACACCTCGGCGTTGGCCATGTCCCCCCCTCAAGGTGACACCGGTGTCAGGCCAGGTGGCATCAGCTCCACGCCCAGGCTGTGCCCAGTGTCCTCCCAGCGGGGCCAGCCGCGGTGCGGGCACAGCGCGGGGCTGTGCCGCCATCCGCTGGATTTGCCAGCCGCATTCAGGGTCTCCCAGCCCCCCGCCCCCTCCCCCATCCGCCACATGCCACGCGGGTGCAGCCACAGATTATTTAATTATTTTTTTTTTTTCCCCAAAGATGCCGAGCCTGTCACTGATTCTGGCTGCACTAAATAGAGCTCTGTGGGTTGGGGTCAGACTGTCCTGGTGGGCGAGCAGAGCCCCCTCAACCGTCCCCACCCGGGGGCCGCGGGGCTCTGCAGCCGGGGAGCCGAATGCAGAGGAAATCTGAGGGAAGATGAGCCATTTCCCCGAGGAGGGCTGCGAGCCCCCCGCCCGGCCCGGGGGGGTCCGAGCGAGGCAGAGCCACACGGAGCTTGGGGGGAGATGGGAGCTGGGGGGATGTCACAGCCCTCCCCTTGTGTCAGCGCGGGGGGACGCGGGGACACAGCAGCCCGGGGGGGGCCGAGGGGCGGCCCCGGCGGCGGGGGGAGAGGGGGGGCGGCGGGCGGGGCCGGCGCTGGGTCCCCCCCGCGCCGAGCGGGGGCCGGGCCGGGCGGGAGCGGCGGCGCTGGGCGGGCGGCGGCGGCGGCGGCTCGGCCCCGGGTGCCCCAGGGCCGCCTGGAGCCGGAGGCTTCCCCGCGGCTCCTGCCGAGCGTGGAGCATCCTTCCCCCGGCAGCCGGGCTGGCACCGGCACCGGCACCGGCACCGGCATCACCATCGGCACCGACACTGACACCGGAATCAGCATCAATACCGGCACCGGCATCACCCCCGGCAGCGACATCCCCATCACCCCCGGCACCGACAGCGGCACCGGCAGCGGCATCAACACCGGCAGCAGCATCACCTTCGGTGTCACCGTCACCACCGGCCTCGGCGCCGGGATCGCCGCCGGCATCAGGTGAGCGTCTGGCGGCTGCTGGGTGCAGGTGACGTGGTGGCACCGAGGCCCTGGGCCACCGCCGAGGGTGCCCTGGGCTCATCGGGGCGAGGGACCAGGTGCCCACTCCGGGGACCGGTGCCCAGGAAGGTGGGGAGGCCGGAGGGTCGGGGATGGCCTCGGGGCCAGATGGGTTTTTGGGGGGATGAAAGTTTGCAGCAGCTGCGGTGGGGTGTCTCTCGAGAGCTTGGGGTGTCTGTGCCCACCGCCCCAGGGGCAGGGGGCTCCGGGAGGATTTGGGGGAGCCACGTGAGGCACCCAGCAAGGCTCATCTGTCTCAGGGTGGGCATTGAGATCAACCCCCATGGCGGCACCCTGGCACCCACCCCTGCATGTCCTCGGTCACCGCTGTCCCTCCACCTTTCCTCCTGCCCTGTCCTCCCCTCAGCCAGCACAACACTTGTACCCCCACCCCCAGCTCCAGCCCTCAGCTTCCCGGATTGGAGCTTCCCAAACCATTCGGGCCCGGGAAGCTGAGGGGGTCCCCAGGCACAGAGCACTCCCCAGGGCTGGGGACCCCCGTGCAGGGGACACATTCCTGTGGTGCTTCCTCCTGCGAGGAAAGGGCTTCCCCCAGGGACAGCCCCTCCTCTCTGCCTTCGGGGCATTGTTTTGGCAGGTTGCCCCTGCAGATGCTTGGATCGGGTCCCTTTGGTCCCCGGAGCTGGCTGCTGTCCCCCGGCTGGGTGGCAGTGCCACCGAGGAGGTGGCAGAGGCAGGATGTCCTATGCTCACCCCGAATGCTCCCAGCCCGTGACCTTGGGGTGCCCAGCAAGGGACACCTCAGTCCTTGCTGTCACAAATGGACACAGCCCTGCCACTGTCCCCATCCCCACCCTTCCCTCGCTCAGCACCATCTCCCCCCAAAAAGCAGGAGGTTGGGAAAGGTGGTGGCAGAGCCAGATTCTCAGTTCTTTACCTTAAAGGAATCCCAGCATTTCTCCCCGGACTGGGATGCTGGGAGGGAGAGTCGGGTGCTCTGGGGGAGGCTCTGGGGGTTCAGCTGCTGGGGCAGCTGCAGGAGCTCTGCCTGGGTGCTCCAGACCTTGGGGACCTGGTGAGCAGGATGGGGACCATGGCCCTGCCCTGCCCTTGGCTCCTGGCTCAGGCCGTTCCAGCTCGTGGCTCAGCCCTGGGGTGTTGGGTCTGGCTCTACTCCATCACGGATTTCCAGCCGTGCCTCTGATCCCAGAGTGCCTGCATGGATTTCTTCTCTCCTTGGCTTTTGGTCCCTTCCCTGCCAGCTTCTCCGGGTTTTGTCCCAGGGTGGTGGTGGCAGCTGGAGAATCCCGATGGTGCTTCCATCCTCAGTGCAGGGATGGCAGGAAACATCTGGATCACCTCCATGCAAGGCCTCTCCACCGCCTGGTGTCCTGGAAGTTTCTCACCTCCCTCCTTGGCTGAGCTGCAGTGGAAGGAGAGGATCCACCCGCACATGTCCAGGGATCCCCGGGGAGCCAGAGCCTCCAGGGAAGGTCCAGCTGCCTCTTCTCCCTGGAATTCTGTGTGCCTGCACTTATCCTGGTGCTCTGGCAGGGCTAGGAGCCTCCTCCATTCCCAGCTGGACACCTCCAGGTGCCACCAGTGGCAGATGGAGGAGAAGGAGGAGTGCAGGGATTTGAGGCTCCCGTGGCACATGAGCTCTGGTGTCACCCAGCCCATGGCACTCCCGGCATGGCCCAGCCTGGGATGTGCTTGGTGGCACCCAGCTGGCACTTTGTGACAGCCCACGGGCCTCGTCACAGCTCCCTAGGTTTCCCCTGGCACTAATCCCTGTGCCACCCACGGCTCCACAGCCAGGAGGGCTGAGGGTGTCCCCGTCCCCATCCCCGGATCGTGTCCGTCAGCTCCACCCGGGATGCTCAGGCTGGAGCAGAGGTTAAAAACCATCTGGGGAGGAGGGAGCCTGAACGCGGTGAGGAAGGGAACTGCTGTGGACGTGGGTGACACGTTTATTATGCAAAATTACCTGGTTTTATTATGTAAAATTACAGTTTGTGGTGTGTCGGAGCAGGGAACTGATGGTTCTGCTGGGAGCTCCATTACCCAGGGCTCAATCACCCTAATTACCCTCATTAGAGCCCTTCCTTTCCCACGGAGATGTGGAGCTCCTGTTGGCTGCCCTGACGCCCAGAGTAGGGCTGGGTTATCCCGGGGCCAGGTCCGTCTCCGTGGGGCTGGGGGTGGCTCCCATCCCCTCAGGCCAAAGGGGCTGTTGCTTTTCCCCCTTGGACTCCAAAGGGACCTGGATGCAGCCGATGGGACGGAGGGTTCTGGGGAAGGGAGGCTCGCCCAGCACCTTTGTAGAGTCCCTGATGGGCACCCAAACTCCCCGGGAGGAATTCCTGTGCTCCTCCCAGCACTCCAGCTGATCACCTTTAATCAGTTATTTAAAGGGAATTAACTGATGGGGGTGGAGGATGGAATAGGAATAGCTCTGGAATAGGTCACAGCCTACAGGCTGGTGAGCACCTGGCTGGCCTGGGAGTGGCTGGAGCAGCTTCCATTCCTCCCTGGGATGGGGTGGGATCCTTCCCTTCCTTCCCTTCCTTCCCTTCCTTCCCCCCCTTCCTCCCTTCCTCCCTTCCCTTGCAGGGAATGGGTGGGATCTGGGAGCTGCTCCTGCAGGAATGATCCACATGCCCACCCAGACCAAAGTGGGGTGAGGGTCTCTCCCTGCTGGATGCCAGAGCTGTCCCCTCCCCCTGGCGCTGGGAATAAAGGCGCTGCCAGCCCTTGGGATTTGCCATATTCCCACAGGGAACAGCCATGGCTGGTGGTTTCTGGGTGCTTTTCATATCCCTGGTGCTGCACGGGGGACATTTCTGCTGGCCCCGAACTGCTCCCACCCCCGTGCTTTACCCAGCGCACGGATCAGAGCCTGGCGGGGGAGCTGATCCCTTCCTCAGGGATGCCCTCCTGCCGAGCTGCTCCATTCCCGGAGCCCTGGGTGCCTCCTGGCAGGGGGACCTCGCCCCTCCCAGCCTCCAAACCCTGCTCCGTGTGATGGGGAAAGCCAGAAATCCTTGCATGAGCACAAAGTGATGGGAACGTTCCCCAGGGGAGAATTGGGATCCCAGGGGAGAGCAGGAGGGATGGGGAGCAGTGATGTGTGCTAGGCTGGGAGCCTCAGAGGGTGGGAACAGAAGCTGGGATTTGGCCATTCCCTCTCTGGGCGCCACGGGCAGCACAGCTGAGGTTATCCAGGTTTTCCATGCCCTCTCCTGGAGGTTTGGGACGCACAGCCCTGCAGTGTCAGCCCATGTCCTCATGCCTCTGCCCACTGAGGTGCTTTGCTCTCTCATTAGAGCAACCCAGGTTTGTCCAGGGCTGGAATCCAGGTGCACCAGAGGGAATCACACACCCAGCTTTGCCCAGTGCTTTCAGCGTCTCTCCAGGATGCCCCGTGAGCTGCTCCTAGAGGAAAGCCACCTCAATTTTATCCCAGTGTGGACTCATAGGAGATGCTGAGCTCAGCAGGGCTGTGCCAGGATTAAACTGCTGAGTCCTCTGGAGTGCTTTTCACTGGCCCAATCCAGGCCTGTGGGATCCAGGGGGGATTTTCTCTGGGGTCACTGCCCTCTGTGGAAGCCAGGCCCTGGTGTGGGACGTGGTGTGAGCACCCCCAGGTCTGGAAGCACCTGGATTTGGATTGGCAGAATTTGGGTTTGCTCAGGGAAATTTAGGATTGGGATGTCAGGGAGCACAAGAGCCGGATTCACTCCCACACTGGAGCAGGACTTGCTCTGGTTGGTGTTTCCAGCATTAAAAACCAAAGGAGCAGTTTATACAAACAGCCTGAAATCCCTTCTGGACAGACTCGGGTTGGATTTTAGGATTTTTCCTGGGTTTTGTGGGATATTAACAGAGCTGAACTCTGCCATCATCCCCCTGGCTGATGGAGAAACAACACAGCCTCTGCTTCTGCCGGCGGCTCCATTCCGTGGATGTCAGCAGCAAACCCCTCCTCCCGTGCACATCTCCCTGCTGGAAGCTGGGAATTACAGGGAATGGAGATTACCGGTGTCCCATTTCAGAGCCCTTCCTTCTCCTTGCCTTGAACAGGAGTTTAGCTCCCAGTGTCCCACAAGCCCAGCTCAGCCTGCGAAGGGAGGGGTCTATGCTCTGCCTAGGCTGGTAGTAGCTGGGACACAGCTCAGGCTTTGTGTGGAAATAAAAATTCCAGGTCTTACAGCTGGGAAAAAAAAAAAAAAAAACCAAACCCCTAAAAAACTAAGTCATAGAATCCCTGGCTGGAAAAGATCTTGAAGCTCACCCAGTGCCACCCCTGCCATGGCAGGGACACCTCCCACTGTCCCAGGCTGGGCTTGGACACTTCCAGGGATTCAGGGACAGCCACAGCTGCTCTGGGCTGTGAGACCCTAAATTGTGCAAAAGGAAGCAGAGGGTGAAAGCTGATCTTTAAAAGGATCCCTGGGATCCTGGTCTGGGTGGAATAATTCAGAGTTTGGGTGTGAGCAGGGGCGGGACTGAGCCTAAAGGTCCTGCCCATCTGCAGGGCAGCAATGGGGACCCAGGCAGAGAGCAGGGGAAAAGGGATGTGAGGATGGTGGAGGGCACAAAGAGACGCTTCAGCAATTCCCAAATCCATGGATGAGACAATCCAAGCACAAGCAGGAGTGGTGGAGAAGAGGGAAAGCTGGTCTGGATGTGAGGATGGGTGTGCAAGAGAGGAGGAAGGTCAGAGCTCAAGGCAGGACACAACGGGAAGGGGCTCAGGGGTGATGGGAATTCCTCTGGAAGTGCATTATCCCAGCGAGGAGGATCTGCTGCTCCATGGAGAGTGAAGGAGTGGGAGCCATTTGTCCCAAGCCTTTGGAACATGGGCTTTGCTGGGAGGGAATCACAGGGAAGAGCCAACCTTGCAGGCACTGGGATTTGCTGGAGCTCCTCAGGCTGGGCCAGAGCTTTGTGGAGCCACCAGTGTCACCTCTGCTTAGAAATCCCAGTGGAACAGTTCCTCAGAGCTTTGGGAAAGAGCTGGGGAGCCTGGGGAAAACTGGGGAAAAACCAGTGGGAGACCCTGCTGATGCTCCAAGCAGGATTCAGGTTTGCTTCGATCCCTGCACTGCCTCACTCCAGGTCATCACTCCAAAGGTGCCTGGCAAGATCCGAGCTGGCCCAAATTCCTGCCTGGCCCTCCTGGAATCCTGGGGATTTAGGGATAAAAGTGCCTGGCCATGGTTGAGGAGGTTCCACTGCTGAGGGCAGGCAGGTGGGTGCCAGCATCCCACGGGAATGGGTCCTGGAAGGTGCATCCCTGCCAGGAGGGATCATCCTCTCCAGACATTCCTCATGTGGAGCAAAACCTCGCATGTTACAAAAGTCATTCTGCACCTCCACGTTCAATATTCCTGCTCCAGCCCACATCCCTGCAGCCTTTTCCCCCTTTCCCGTGAAAGGACGAGTTCAGGACAATATTTATCCCCTTCCTTCCCTCTCACTGGGATCCTGGAGCTGTCCCTGGGCAGGTGAGACAGCCCGTTCCCACCTGGCTCAGCATCCCCGGGGCTCCAGCTCTGCAGCCGCTTCCCTGGGGAGGATCCAAACCTGCTGCCTCCCCGGGAGAGCTCCCGGCTCTCCAGACCTCATCCTGTGTTTAATTATTGCCATCTGCTGTTCCTGACTCCAGGGGCTGCTCGGGCTGTCTGGTGCCTGTCGGGCTCTGGTTAACCCAACCCCATTGGGTTTCCCTCCCGTGTGGACTCCTGGCTCATTTTCCTGGATGATGCTCTCATTCCCTTCTGACTTGGGGCAGCTCTTTCCTTCCAATTTCACTCAATTTTACAGTTCCATCTCGCTAAATCCTTCCATTTTTCATCATGTTCATCAGCATTGAAGGGCTGCTGGTGGATTTTTTGGAGGTTTGTTCCATGCTGCAGCATTCCCAGCACAGATCCCATAAAATGTTGAATTAAACGAGCAGGAGGAACTCCCCAAACAGAGAAAGCCAAGAGCATTAAATGCCCCAAACCCCCTTCCAGAGGAGCTCATGACTCACTAACAACTCAGAAGATGAAGAAGCAAATCCTTGTGGCTAAATGAATCCTCAAGATCCCTGTAACACCTCCCAGGTCCTAAATTCCTGGATCATTCCTGGTTTCCTGTCTTTGGTGGGGGGGATGTGTTTGGCCAAGCTGTGGTGTGTCCGTGCTGGTCCCCAGGCTCCAGGTGCAGTTTGGGGTCCCTGCCACCCCCAGCAACTCCACAAAGTTGTGTTAGAGGGGACATCCCAGTGCTGAGGGGATCCATGGATGTGCCCAGAGATGTGTCTGACCCTGACCTGGGTTTCTTTGGCTGCTCCATCTCCAGGTGGGTCACACCTTTCTCTGCCTCTCCAGAACTTTCTCCCTTCCTCCAGGGCTCTGCCATTCCCAGGTAACCTGGCCATGGAGCACAGCCCTGTCCATCTCCTCCCTCCACCTCTCCCAGCACCTTCCCTGCATGTCCAGCAGGGATTAAGGTTAATTTCTGCCCTTCCCTCCTCTATCCCATTAGGGGCATTAAAGCAGGAGCCAGCAGGCCCGAGGACCTTCCATGTGACTCCAGGAGCTTTTTTATGCTGAGACCATGCTAAGCCACAGAAACTGTCCCTGCTTAGAGGGGGAAATCCTCGCTCACCTCGTTTATCCAGTGGGATTTGCCCCGTTTGGGTTGGATTTGTCTGTGGGACAGGGAGGTCGTGGCATGGGGCAGGTGTTGGTGGCTTGGACAGTGCTGCACGCTAGGAGTGCCCAGGGTTGTGACAAACCCCGGGTTTGGGTCCCCAGTCAGCACCGGGTCCTGATTCCCAGTGTGGCTTTTCAGAGCAGGGTGAACACACAGCCTCCAACCCCATCCCTGCATCCCTGGGAGCGTTTTGCTGTGGGAAGGACATGGGCAGGATCCAGCAGGTCCTGGAGGCTGATTATTCCTGATTCTCCAGCGCTGGACGCAGCAGGAGGTGCCGAGGCTGTCGGGAAGGAGCTTTGATCCAGACTGTGGGGCTCTGGCTCTGCTGGGTGTGCAGAGAATCTGTGCGTGAGCGTGTGTGAGTGTGCACACGTGTGTGTGTGTGTGTGTGTGAACATGGCAGCAGGGATCCACAGGGATCCACAGGGATCCACAGGGATCTGCAGGGATCTGCAGAGATCCACAGGGATCCGCAGGGATTTACAGGGATCCTCAGGGATCTGCAGGGATCCTCAGGGATCCACAGGTATTCACAGGGATCTGCAGGGATCCTCAGGGATCCACAGGGATTTGCAGGGATCCCCAGGGATCCGCAGGGATCCGCAGGGAGCCTCAGGGATCCACAGGGATCCGCAGGGATCCGCAGGGATCCACAGGGATTCACAGGGAATCCCAAAATCCTTTACCCTGGAAAAACCCACCGAGATCAGAGTCCAGCCATTCCCTCAGCCACCAACCCCCATCCCCAAGTGCCACATCCCCATGGCTGCTAAATCCCTCCAGGCCTGCTGACTCCAAGGGCCGGACAGCTCTTCCCATGCAGGATTTCTCCCCAGAATCCATGGAACCCCCTGGAATGCGCGTGCCCACGCGCTCACACCATCACACGTGGATGTGTGCTCCCAAACTGTCCCGCGGGACACCCCCGGGGATGTCACACGTGTCCCTGTGCCAGGCTCAGGGCTCCCCCCGTGCTGCTGTGGCACAGGCAGTGCCAGGTGAGGGACGTGACCTGGGGCAGGTGGGGGTGAGGACAAACTCTGGGACAAGGTGACACAGCTGCAGCTCTGGGAGTCAGGAGGTGCCACATGTGCAGACACAGTGACAGGGAGTGTCACAGTGTGGCAGGGGGTGTCACACAGGCACACACATGTGACAGGGAATGTCACAAATGCATGCACGTGTGACAGGGGCTGTCACACTGTCACACAGGTGTGTCAGGCTGTGCCACACGTGCACAGATGTGTGATAAGGAATGTCACACATGCACACACAGTGTTAGGGGGTGCCACACATGCACATGTGTGACAGGGAATGTCACACATGCACACACCTGTACAGTCACATAGAACAGCCCAGCCAGAGGTGACACACACAAACACACACACACATGTGACAATTCACACACCTGTGACAATGCACACACATGTGACAGTGCACACACACGTGACAATACACACACACTGACAGTGCACACACACACGTGACAATGCACATGTACATGACAATGCACACACATATGACTGTGCACACGTGACAGTGCACACACACACTGACAGTGCACACACATATGACAGTGCACACACACACTGACAGTGCACACACAGGTGACAATGCACACACACACTGACAGTGCACACACATATGACAATGCACACATATGTGCTGGAGCAGTGCAGGTGGCTCCAGAGGGAAATGGCTGTGCAGGTGTACAGGAAATCTTTGTCACCACCCCTGCCCTTGTCACCCCCAGCCCCACCCTGTGCCTCAGTTTCCCTTCCGAGCAGTGCTCGGGTCCTGCCCCTCATGGCACAGCCACCCCAGCACTGATCACTAATTAACTAATCACGAATCACCTCCTGGGTTAATAATTTATTTCTCCTCGTCCCCACAGCCGTGGTAACCCCTGCCGTGCACACAGCACCTGCACCCAAGGACCTTGGCTCGTCGTCCCTGCAGTGATTCCCAGTAGGAATTCCCAGTGAGCCCCAGCACTGCTTCCCAGCAGGATTCCCAGCAGGACACTGGTGAGTTCACAACCCCACTGCCACCAGCCTGGGGACACCAGTCCCAGCATTGCCACCAACATCTGGCCTGGAGGGAGGGGTGGTGGTCCCTGTGCTCCGTGGGAGGTGGAGGGGATTTGGGGAGTGGAGGACACCTTGTCCCTGCCAGGTCCTGTGCCACCCCTGTGCCACCCCTGTGCCACTCCCACCTCCCATGGCAAAAGCCCGAAGTGTTCCCAGAGCTGAGCAACCACCTCAAGAAGGTCCCAGCAGTGTGGGCATCAGGATGGCTCCATGCCAGTCAGATTTTCCTGAGTCCAGGGGATTCCCAGGAGAGCCCCCACCCACCCAGGGCACCCCAGCACTGCTGCTGCCTGCCTAGATCAGCAAAAGCCACTCTACAAGGGACACGGTGGTGTCCCTAGGCTAGGGACTCCATGCAGTTCCCTGGCAGTGCTGGTTCAGCCTCCCTCCTTGTCACCTCTGCATTCCCATCCCTGCTCTCCATCCATCCATCCATCCATCCATCATCCATCCACCCATCCATCCATCCATCCATCATCCATCCATCCATCATCCATCATCCATCCACCCATCCACCTATCCATCCATCCATCATCCATCATCCATCCATCCATCCATCCATCATCCATCATCCACCAATCCATCCATCATCCATCATCTATCATCCATCATCCATCATCCATCCACCCATCCATCCATCCATCATCCATCCATCCATCATCCAT
>OU383796.1:5883363-6159247 GCA_910950805.1 Acrocephalus scirpaceus scirpaceus
GCGGAGGTGCCCCCTCCGCAGCCGCCCAGCCCCGAGCTGAAGGACACGTCCTAACCCCGGCGGGGGGGGACACTTGTGACCGGCGGAGGCAGGAGGAGGCTGTGGAGCACCGGCCAAGCTTTCCTGGCACAGCCGGAGTCCGCTGGGATTTCCTCGGTGCTGCCGCAGCGAGACCCTGGAGAGTACCCCCGGCCATGGGGGAGCAGCGCGTGGCGGGGACGTGGCGGGGACACGGAGGGAACCTGACGTGACCAAGGGCCGATTCCCACACGCGCCCTGGGCCAGGACTCGGGGGGGGGGAGGAATATTTTTGCCTCCCCGGGGGGAGGAATATTTTTCTTCTGGGGCATTTGGCGGAGCCGAGCGCGGGGGGGTCCCGGGGGGGCCCTCCTGGCCGCAGGAGCAGCCACGGTGTTTCTTGCTGAGTGTGGTGTTCACTGTGATGTTTTTGGGTACCACCTCGTCTTCTGGCCTTTCTTCTGGGTGACTCGGGAGCCATTCCCAGGTTTTTGGGGGAGTGAGGTGGGGAAACACAACCCGAGATCCCCCCAGCCCTTAAGCAAAGCCCCCGGGTTGCCAGCAGGTCTCTGAGGGATCCCACTGAGGAGCAGAACACCCCAGCGTGGTCCCCGCTCCGGGGCTGGGGATGCTGGTGAGTTCGGGGTGTGGGACGAAGGGCGATGCTGTTGGGAGCGCTCCCAGCCCCCCAAGCCAGGTCACGCATTGTCCCCACGCCGGATGGTCTCCCACAGCCCCGGGCGGGGCCAGCCGGGTCCTGCGGCGTTTGGGGATGCGGGAGACATGGAGTGGGGCTTTCCCAGGCTCTGGCCGTGCCCAGTCCTCTGCTTTTGCCAGAGGACGGGATGGGACCCTCCTGTCCGGGCGCTGAGGGGCTGAGGGAGGACTGGTCTGCCGGCTCCGGGGGTCGCTGGCCGGAGCCGGGCAGGATGGTTGGACGTGGAGCTGGACCCACCCCATCCCTCCATCCACCCCATCCCGGACGGTCACCTACAGCTGTCGCTGTGGGACCAGCAAAGGAATCCCGCAGCCCAGGTCCCCTCTGGCCACTGCCCGCGGACCAGGAGAGCCGTGCGGGGCCACAGGCAGGGCCACCGTGTCCAGCAGTCCCCGTCCCCGGCACCCAGTGGTGTCCCGGCCACCATCGGGCTCCCTTGCCACCACCATCCGTCCCTCGGCATGGAAGCCAGTCCTAGATGGGAGAGTTGTGTGCGATGGACGTGTGCAGGCACATCCTTGTGCGTGGGTATCCGTGTGCATGGGCACCCATTAATACCGCTGGTATTTGTGGGCAGGGGCACCCGTGGGCATGGGCATTCCGTGCATGTGCATCTGTGTGC
Organism: Acrocephalus scirpaceus scirpaceus; assembly: GCA_910950805.1. Classification (NCBI taxonomy): domain Eukaryota; kingdom Metazoa; phylum Chordata; class Aves; order Passeriformes; family Sylviidae; genus Acrocephalus; species Acrocephalus scirpaceus. The sequence goes on from OU383796.1 coordinate 5,884,722, forward strand.
GTGGGCACCCATTCACACGGGTGTTCATTGTCATGGGCTATCGTGTGTGTGTACATCCATGTGTGTGTGCATCCATGAATGTGTGCATCCATGTGTAGGGTGATGGGCACCCACACCCACTGGAATCACTGTGTGTGGGTGTCTGTGTGGTCATGGGCACCCGTTTACACGGGCATTCATGGCCTTGGAGTCCCGTGTGCATGGGCATCCGTGTGTGTGGGCATCCATGTGTGTGTGTGCTTCCATGTGCCTGTGCATCCATATCTGTACATCCGTGTGTGTGTGCATCCATATGTGTGTGCACCTCTGTGTGTGGACATCCAGGTGCACATGCAGAGACATTGCTGTGTGTGTCTCCATGTGTATGCGTGTGCATCCATGTTTGTGCATGTGCATCCATGTGTGTGTGTGTGCAGGGACATTTGTGTGTGCATGTGTGTACAGGAACATGTGTGTGTGCATCCGTGTGTGTGCAGGGATATCTCTGTGTGTGTGTGCATGTGCATCTGTGTGTGCATGTGTGCAGGCACGTGTGTGTGTGTGTGTGTGTGCATGTGCAGGGACATGTGTGTGTTTGCATCTGTTTGTGTGTGTGCAGGGACATCTGTGTGTGTGCATGTGTGCACCCATATGTGTGCATGTGCAGTGACATCTGTATGTGTATGTGTGCGTGTGTGTGCACATCCATGTGTGATGTGTGTGGATCCATGTGTGTGTGTGTGCGTGTGCAGGGACACCTCTGTGTGTGTGCAGGGATGTGTGTGTGTGTCCATCCATGTGCATGGGTATCTGTGCATGTGCACATGCGCAGTGGCATCTGTGTGGGTATAAGTGTATGTGTGTGCATCTGTGGTCATGGACACTCATTTACACGGGCATTCATGGGCATCAGCTCCTGTGTGTATCCGTGTGTGTGTGTGTGTGTGTATCCATGCTCGTGGCCATCCGTGTGCATATGTGTGTTCATCCATGTGTGTGTTCATCCATGTGTGTGTGCATCCATGTGCATGTGCATCCATGCTCATTGGCATCCGTGTGTGTGTGTGTGCGCGCGCACATCCGTGTGCATCCTTGCTCATTGGCATTCGTGTGTGTGCATCCATGCTCATGGACATCCATGTGTGTGTGTGTGCAGGGATATCTCTATGTGCGTGTGCATCCATGCTCGTGGCCATCCCTGTGTCTGTGTGTGTGTGTGTGTGCACATCTGTGTGCGTGTGCATTCTTGCTCATTGGCATCTGTGTGTGTGCATCCGTATGTGTATTTGTGCGTGTGTGTATGTGCGCATCCGTGTGTGTGTATGCATCCATGTGCATGTGCATCTGCATGTGTGTGTGCAGGGACATCTGTGTGTGTATGTGTGTGTGCATCTGTGTGCATCTGTGTGCACGTGCATCCATGCTCATGGGCGTCTGTGTGTGTGTGTATGCGTGTGCATCCACAGGCACAGGTGCCCCTTTACATGGGCACTTGAGGGCGTGGACACGCGCACGCGCGCGCGTGTGTGTGTGTGTGTGTGTGTGTGTGCATCCATGTGTGTGTGCATTCATGTGTGTGTGCATTCATGCTCTTGGGCATGTGTGTGTGTCTGTGTGTGCGTGTCCCTGCAAGTGAGTGGGTGGCCATGTCCATGGGTGCTCCCGTGGGTGGGTGTGCAGGGGCAGCCATGTGGGTGTCCCTGTGCCTGGGTGTCCCTGTCAGTGGGTGTCATTCTGTGCGGGTGTCCCTCTGCAGGGGTGTCATTCTGTGCGGGTGCTCCTGTGGATGGGTAATGCTGTGGATGGGTGTTTCTTGTGGGTGGGTGACCCTGCCCACAGGCGCTCCCTGTGGATTACTGTCCATGTAAATTTGTGTTCCTGTGGATTGGTGTCCCTGTCAGTGGGTGCCCCTGTCTCCGTGGGTGTCCCTATCAGTGGGTGTCCTTGTGCTGGGGTGTCCCTGTCAGTGGGTGTCCCCGTGGATTGGTGTCCCTCTGCCTGGGTGTGTCCCTGTGCCTGGGTGTCCCTCAGTGGGTGTCCCTGTCAGTGGGTGTCCCTGTCAGTGGGGGTCCCTGTCAGTGGGGGTCCCTGTGCCTGGGTGTCCCTCTGCCTGAGTGTCCCTGTGCCTGAGTGTCCCTCAGTGGGTGTCCCTGTGCCTGAGTGTCCCTGTGCCTGGGTGTCCCTGTGTGTCCCTGTCAGTGGGGGTCCCTGTGCCTGGGCAGCTGTTCCTGTCAGTGCCCCCATCTCACTGTCCATTGTAGAGGGAACACCCAAGGGGACAGGGCTGTGTAGGGACAGTGACACGCAGGTGAGGAGAGTCCCTGCCCTCTGTGTCCCTCCTCTCCCAGGCCATGGGGGCTCTGTCTCCCTGGGCATTAAATTGTCCTTGTGACCCTGGCAAGCAGAGCCCTGCCCGGTGTCCCAGCTGGGGCAGGTGACACCCATCCCGCGGGGACAGGGACGGGTCTGTGCCCCCAGGGCATGAGGTGAGGGGTCCTGCTCGGTGGCAGTGTCAGCAGGAAGAGGCTGAACACGAGCTCCGGCTATTTTTGGGTGCCTGCGATGTCACACAGGGGACAGAGACAGGGAGAAAGTGTCCCCGGTCCCTCACAGCCCGGGTGCTTTTGACCCCCTTTGACCCCGAAGTCCCCAATACAAGGGGACACGCTGCAGCCACCGGCCTCAGGGACACCCGAACCCCAGATGGGTCCCTCCACGACCCGGGGATGGGGGCAAGGGTGGGCACGGTCCCCTGGGGTGCAGGGGACACCGAATCCCATGGCCGGGGACAACCCCACCCACGCTGGGAAGGGGCAGGGGATGCGCTGGTCCCACCGGAACCCAAAGCACGGGGAGATCGGGGGACCTGCTGGGGGTCCCACAGCCCCGTGCCTGTCCTTGTCACCAGCGGCCCCCGGCACCCAAAGCATCACTGGTGGCACTTGCGTGTGTCCCCACGCACACAGGGAGGGGACAGGGTCACACGTGCCCACACACAGAGGCACATCAAGCAGGGACCGGGTCACGCGTTCCCACAGACACATGGAATTGAGGGGGTGTCACAAATGTCCCCACACTCTCCTGGAGTCCGCACATACATTCCCACCCCCACCCCCGCTCAGTGCTCCTTGCTCCCCGTGCCTCAGTTTCCCCAGCTCAGCTCCCTGCCCCCGCCACTCGCGTCCTTGAAGGGCATCACGAGTGTCGCTGTCCCCATGCCCTGACCGTGCCCAGGGGTAGCACCTGCCCCTCCCCACGCACCCGCGGGACCACCTGAGCTGTGCACGCACCCCCGTGCCCACCTCAGCCCCGCCTCAGCGCCCCCCTACCCCGCACCCCTTCCCCGCCGTGCCCCTCAGAGCGCGGGCACAGCTCACGACACGAGCGCCCCTCTCTCGGCTGTCCCCATCCCTGCCCCAGCCCGGGGGCTCGGGGCGGGGGGCGGTGACCGGGGGCGGGTGGTCGGGCCGGGGTGGCCGCTGGCAGCGCTGCTGGGGAGTATTTCTGGAGCGCGTTGTGCTCTTTCCAATCATGTGATGAGGACATTATTTAAGGCGGCTGCGGGGCCGGAGCAGCTGCAGGCGGTGCCACGCTCGCAGCCGGTCGAACCCCCGCGTGTCTGCGGCTCCCCCGCGCCCCCTCGCCATGGTCGACGCTTTCGTGGGCACCTGGAAGCTGGTGGACACCAACAATTTCGATGAGTACATGAAGGCGCTGGGTGAGTGGGCGCGGCTGAGAGCGGGTTTGAAATCGCATCACCCCTTTTTGTTTTTTTTCTACGCCCCCCCCTCCCCAATTTGCCTGGTGAACCCCAGCCCCCACTCCGGGGGTAGGGCTGGGGGGGCTGCAGGAGGTGTGGGCGTCGCTGCTGCCTCTGCCGGTGGTTTAGGGGGGCTCTGGGGTTTTGTGCACGTGGGGTTGGGCTGGGTGAGGGGGTCTCGAGCGGGGTGAGGGGTCCCGGGCTGGGTGAGGGGTCTCGGGCTGGGTGAGGGGTCCCGTCCTTCCCGTGCTCCTCCCCCGGGGGCAGCCTGTGGCAGAGCGTGGAGGGATGAGATGCCCCCCTTGGGTGCTGGGGGTCGCTGAGAAACCCCCCCCAGCCTTCCCCCCAACCCCCGAACCCCCCATCAGGCAGCCCCAGCATGGTCGGGGAGTTCCCCACCGCCGAGCAGTGTGGGGAGCGGGGTCAGTTCCCCCCCGACCCAGCTCAGGGGCTGGTCCCGGACCCATCCCCCAGCAGGGACAGCATTCCCTGCCTCCCTGCTCCGCTCTGCTCCTGCCCCGGGGGCGCACGGAGCCCCCCAGGACCGTGAGCGGGCAGCAGTTTGAGGGTTCACCCTCCTCCCACACGGGCAGGAGGAGCTCGGGGGCGATGCCGGGGGTGGGTGGCTGCATCGTGCTCCTCCGCACCCCCTCATGCCTCGGCCCCCAGGCGTGGGCTTCGCCACGCGGCAGGTGGCCGGCTTCACCAAGCCCACCACCATCATCGAGCTGGACGGCGACAAGGTCACCGTGAAGACCCAGAGCACCTTCAAGAACACCGAGATCTCCTTCAAGCTGGGCGAGGAGTTCGACGAGACCACGGCGGACGACAGGCACGTCAAGGTGAGCCCCCAAGCCCGCCCCACCCCCGAAAGGCTCTCTGGGCTCCGGGTGATCGCTCCATCAGCTCCAGGGCTCCATCCCGGCTGCCTGTGGAAGGGGAACGCCTCTGTGCCCGCCGGGGCTGCCGCTCAAGCCTGGTCCTGTCCAGGCAGCCCCCCCGAGTCCGTTTTGCAGCCGGGCTCCCCCGGGAGCAGGACGGAGCTGCCGGGAAGGTTGTGCAAGAGCCCGGCTGGCGAGTGCCAGCTTGCTCAAGAGGAGGCCCCGGGGCCGTGGTGGGGTGGTGGGAAGTGTCCGTGCCCCGGGTGAAGAGGGGCACCGCACCTCTTTGCTGAGCCCCCTCTGTGCCTGCCCTCCCGAGCAGGCAGCGCTGCAGGGATAGAGCACCGGGACCATCCCAGCTGCTCGGTGCCGCTCCGAGGGCTCATCCCAGGGCTGCGGGTCCCTGGGGAGGCCAAAACTTCCCAGGCCAGGCTGTTCCTCCCTGTAAGAGCAAGGAAAAAATCACCTGAGAGAGAGCAGTGACTTTCCTGACCTCTCCCACCCTGCAGGGACATCTTCCCTTGCAGGAGTGGCCCAGCTCCTGATTTTTCCTGCATTTCAGCTCCCATGCCCACCGAACACTCCGTGCCCGGAGCAGCTGGCAGCTCTGTGCCCCACACTCAGCCCCGGAGCACCTCAGGAGGGACCTGGGGGCTCTTTGGGCACAAACCCCCTTTCCTGGCCCCAGAGCAGGAAGCACGAAGGGCTGGGCTCGGAGTGAGGCTGGGGGAAGGGGCTGAGTGTGAGGTCCCTCCCTGCCGCGCTCCCTCCCGCCCCGGCTCCTGGAAGCTGTTCAAGCGGCAGGAACGTGTGACCGGCCTGGAGCTCCTGCCACGGCCCGGGACGTGCCCTTGGGGTGCCCCTCGGCCGGGGGCCAGAGGGCACATGATGGGTCAGCGGGGCCAGGACGGCTGCCCGGAGCACGGGGCTGGTCAGGATGGGGCAAATGGGGTCAGCCATGGGGTGTGGGGAGTTGTGGGATACCCGGGATAGCATGGAGTGGTTTGAGTTGGAAGGGACCTGAAAAGTTCATCCAGTTCCGCCCCCTGCCATTGCAGGGACACCTTCCACTGTCCCAGGCTGCTCCCAGCCCCAGTGTCCAGCCTGGTCCTTGGGCACTGCCAGGGATCCAGGGGCAGCCACAGCTGCTCTGGGCACCCTGTGCCAGGGCCTCACCCCCCTCACAGGGAGGGATTTCCCCCAATATTCCATCGATCCCTGCCCTCTGGCTGTGAGGCACCCAAACCCTGCGGGTACCCGAACTTTTGGACAGTTGAGCAGTGAGGGGACCCAGCTGTGGGGAGAATTGGGATCTGAGGGAGCACCCAGAGCCTTGTGGGGACCTGGGGCTGGGGCACACCTGAGCCCTGGACAGACCCAAGCCATGGGGGCACCCGAGGGGCAGCCCCCGGCTCTGGAGGGGCTGGGTGGGGGGCACAGGGTAGGATGGGGACAGGCAGGCGGTACCAGTGCTGGTGCCAGTGCCTGTCCCGGCACAACCCCGCCCTGCCGTGGCCGGCGCTGTCACAGTAACCTTGGCACGGGCCGGGCTCTCGGGGCTGAGTCAGCAGCGGCGCTGTGCAAACAGCAGCGCAGCGAGCACAGGCGTGTCTGCTGCATCAGCCGCTCCAAAAACCCTCGCCGGGCCCTGCGGGGCAGGGAAGCTTCGGTTCCAAGCCCCGATCCCTGCCCCACCTCTCTGGTCCCCGCCGGACCTGGCAAGCCGCGCTTGGGAGCGCGGCCGGGACAGGTCTCGGTGGCCGCGGAGCGAAAGGGACGTGGCCCCGGGACACGGCGGGCAGGGTGACCGTGCCGGTGGCACTCCGGGGTCACAGAGGCGCAGCCGAGGCCGTGAGCCAGCGCAGGATCCAGGCTGGGCTGAGCGCGGCTGCCCAAGCCAGGCGGGGATGGTGCAGGGTGGGCATCCCCACAGTGGCACCCCCCGGCTGATCCCGAGCCCTGCAGAGCCCCAGGGTCCCCTCTGAGGAACAAACCCCCCCAGAGCCCAGAAACCCCGGGGAGGAAGGTAACTGTGGGTCTCAATCCCTCCCTGCAGTCCGTGGTCACACTGGATGGAGGCAAACTCGTCCACGTGCAGAAGTGGGAGGGGAAGGAGACATCGCTGGTCCGGGAGCTGAAGGATGGGAAATTAATTCTGGTAAGGAAATGGTTTCATTCTGAGGTTCCCACCTCGGAAATGGTCTGAAGTGGGAAGCGCTCGGCTCGGGGCTGGGCAAGGCAGCACTAACCCCCCCACCTCTGCCCCCAGACTCTCACCATGGGCAACGTCGTCTCCACCCGCACCTACGAGAAGGCGACATAGACGCTGTTCCAGGTCCTCTGCCTGTCACCCGGTGCCACATCGTCCCCACCTCCCGGCCCCGTGCCAGGCACGGCTTCCCGTGGGCTCGGAGCCGCTGCCCCGCTGGGGCCGCCCCTGCCCCGCCCGGCGCCTGCAGGGGCTCGAGGGGCTCGGGTGGTGGTTTCGTGGTTTGTTGTTGGGTTCTTTTTTAATTGATAGTGGGAAAAGTCACGTGGAAAAAATAATAAAGGTGTTGTTACAGCTCTGTGCTCGGTTTACTCGGGAAAAGGCGGTTTTGGCACGTGCCCATCCCCAGGGATGGCAGGGATGGGGTTAATGGGCAGTGCTCCGGTCTGCTGTGCAGATCAGCTCTGGCTGGCAATGTGCTCTCCCAGCGGGAATGTTCAGGATCCGGGAATGCCCCTCCCAGCCAGGCCGAGGGCAGGAGGGAGCCCCACAGCCTCAGCCAGAGGTGCAGGATCACCTGGAATAAAGGTCCTGGGCTCTTGGCGTCCGGATTTGGGAAGGGAAATGGCCCCAAAGCGGGATGCAGCCGTGGGGAGCTGGGGCAGAAGCACAGGGAAGGAAAATGATAAGGGGAGGCTGCATCAGCAGTCCCCACTCCTCCTGCGATGCTAAAAGTTGCCAACCCCACTCCCAGCTCCCTGCAGAGCCACAGGAGTGACTCCTTCCCCCATTCACATCTGCCCCAGCAGGGCCGAGCTGCTCCTGGCACACTCCCCCTGCCATCCCTTCCCCTGACCTTCAGCTCCAGTTACAAGATTTATGCTCCTTCCAGAAGGCTTCTCCTATGGGTTACCTCACCACACACCCCCTTCCCACCCCAGGGAACCTCGGGAAGCAGCCAAAACTTCCCAAAAAATCCCTTCCCATCTCCTCCACGCAGCCAGCGTTGTTCTTCCCCTGCCCAAGATGAAGTGTGGAGGGTACAGAAGAAAGGAGCCGGTACAAAGTACAGCTGCAGAGGGCAGAGATTTATTTTCCATCCCTTTCCAAGGCAGCACACACTCCACGGTTCATGTTTACTCTCAGATCTCCACTCCCCCGTTTGCTCCTTGCTCCTGCACTCCCAGTGTTTGCAGAGACCCAGGGAGCCAGGGCAGGTTTGCAGCCCAGAGCTCTGTGCCAGGGGGTTGTGGTCCCACCACAGTGCCCAGCAAACACCAAACCCTGTCCCCAGCACGGTGGCTGTGCCACCCCAGCCTCCGCAGGCCACTGCACAGGGCTGCTGGCACCCAGCTGTCACCAGAGCTGGTAGCAGCTCCAGCAGGACACGAGGCTGTGGGACAGCAGGGGTGCCTGCAGGGTGTCATGAGCCTGTGCTGGCAGCAGCTGTGGGACAAAGGCGCAGCCTGTGCCCAAGGTGACAGAGGATAGCATGGCAAGGTCAACACCTGTAACACCACACTGTTACTGTGAGAAGGAAACTCCTCGTCCCTGGAGCAGGAGAGGTGCTGATCCCTGCTGGCTGCACCAGGGAACGGCTGTAGCAGCAGCCCAGCCTGCCCTGCTCATGCCAGGGCTACTTTTTGTGCTTCTTCTTCTTCTTCTTCTTGGGAGCCTTGCTGGGTTTCCCCGAGTGCTTGGGCCTCTTGCTGCAGGGCTGAGCTCCATCACTGTCCGAGGCCGAGCTGGCTGAGTCCGACTCCGAGGACTCCCTGGCCTTGTGCTTCTTCTTCTTCTTCTTCTTCTCCTAGGAAAACATGGGAAAAGCCTGGGAATGTGGGAATGCTCTCCCAGGCCTGTTCCCACATGGAAAGGGCACCATGCCCCAGGAAACGTGAGTTAATCACCACTGCCAGCCCTCAGCTGCAGGGGCAGGGCACAGGGCATGGCAGAAATCAGAGCAGAGGGACAGCAATGTGGAAATCCAGGGCTGGAAAACACTGGATAATTCACGGAATGAGAGTTCTTGCTCTCACCCCATTATTTCATTGTTCTTTATTAATACAAGTTGGAAGATGAAGCTTTCTTGCCCAAAAAATGGGTTTATAAACCAGCCATGAGCACCACCCCTGCAGCCCCAGCCTGCCAGAACAGGAGCACTGGAGCATCCAAATACTCTCTGCCTCCAGGCAGGAGAGCCCAGTGGAGCTTCTGCAGCAGGATGAGGTCAGTGCCCTCCTGCAAGATGTGGCTCTTTGCACAACCTCCCTAAAGATTTCACCACCCCCTCCTGTTTCCCAACTTCCTCTGTGCCTCTTCCTGCTCCCCAACTTCCCACTGCACCCCCTCCTGCTCCCCAATTTACTCCGCACCCCTTCCTGCTCCCCAATTTACTCTGCACCCCCTCCTGGCTCCCCAATTTCCCACTGCACCCCTCCCTGCTCCCCAATTTACTCTGCATCCCTTCCTGTTCCTAAACTTCCACTGTTCCCCTTCCAGCCCCCCAACTTACTCTGCATCCTTTCCAGCTCAATTTCCACTGCACCCCTTCCTGCTCCCCAATTTACTCTGCACCCCTTCCTGCTCCCCAATTTACTCTGCACCCCCTCCTGCTCAATTTCTCCAGAACCCCATCCTGCTCCTCATCTTCCCACTGCAACCTGTCCTGCTCCTCAATTTCCCCTGCTCCCCAGCTTCCCACTGCACCCCATCCTGCTGATTCCTTCATACACTCTCCTGCTTCCCAGTTTTCCTTGCACAGCCTTCTGTTCCCAAACTCCTCTTCCACCCTCCTCTCCCGCTCCCCAGTTTCCCCTGCACCCTCTCCTGCTCTCTGCCCCTTCAGAGCCCCCCCTCCTGCGCTTCTGCAAAGCCCTGAAACAAAATCTGTAGAGCTGACCCTCGGCTGAGGAACTGCTGCTGCTGCAATAAAGCCTGTAAGGAACTTTGAAATGGATCTAAACCCTCCAATTTGAGGCGTGTGACGAAGCAGCAGGCAGAGATTAGCCTAAGATCAGGCCTGGGGGGGCACTGGGATCACCCCAAGGCAGATCAGCGCTGTTTAATGATGCAGGATGGCAATTTGGGGATATTTAATCAGAACACGGGCCTAGGGAGAGGACCTGATCGATCTCGTGCTGTTGCATTCCCTTCCAGCAGGAAGCAGGAATGCTGCCAGCAGCTCCCAAGGGCCTGGCAAACCCATCCTGCACAAACTCAGGTGTTCCTTCCCCTTGGCTCTGGGAAGTAAAGGGAAACAGCAGGTGAATGGGCCTCTAAAATAATTGTACCTTGCATGTGGCTAATGCAAAGCTGCAGATTTCTGTCCCAGCACAGCAGCACCAGGATCCAGAAAGGACCTACCACTTTCATCCATGGCCACATCAGTGTCTGAGAGACTTTCCTGGCTAAAGGTTCTGAAGATCATGGAATGGTTTGGGTTGGAAGGGTTGAAAGATCACCCAGTTCCGCCTCTGTGCCATGGCAGGGACACCTCCCAGTGTCCCAATGTCCAGCCTGGCCTTGGGCACTGCCAGGGATCCAGGGGCAGCCACAGCTGCTCTGGCAATTCCAGCCCAGCCCCTGCCCACCCTGCCAGGGAACAATTCCTGCCCAATCTCCCATCCAGCGCTGCCCTCTGGCACTGGGAAGCCATTCCCTGGCTCCTGGCCCTGCAGGCCTTGTCCCCAGTCCCTCTGCAGCTCTCCTGGAGCCCCTTCAGGCCCTGCCAGGGGCTCGGAGCTCTCCCTGGAGCTTCTCCTCTCCAGGGGAGCACCCCCAGCTCTCCCAGCCTGGCTCCAGAGCAGAGGGGCTGATCAGGAATCTCTGCACAATTTGAGGACTCAGGGAAAGAAGCCAAGGAGGGTTTTGGGGAGCAGAGATGGCCACTGAGGTGACCAAACCCCTGGAACAGGCTTGGACAGCCCCAGTGAGGAGCATGGCCCAGCAAGCTCAGCTCAGGGCTCTAACCCAGCTTTTAAGCACCTGTGCCCAAATTGGATTGGGTTTCCAAGCACCAGGCCCAGGCTCTCAGCTGGGGAAAAAGGAAAGGAGCTGACAGCTTAATCAAAGAGAACAACTCTTCTAGGGAGCTAGAAGAGCAAAGACAACACTCAGAGCTGAGCAGCAAGCAGGATCCACTGGGATTCCAGGGAAGGGGGCAGAGGATGGAGTTGCTCCATACCCACCAGACCCTTGGCACATTTCAGCTCCACAACAGCAAATAATGTCACCCAAAACTGAGTCTGTTTTCCTGTGGGGTAACAACAGACTCACCACCAAGTCCCTGACCCACAGAGGAAGGCAGAAGCAAATCCTCCAAGTTCTAAGAGGATGGGAAGGAGTTAAATCCTCCAGAGAAGGGGATGCAGCAAGGAGAATTTTCTCAAGCTTTTCCAGCCTGTGCACATGGTGAGAAAGTTTGACAAGACCTTCACAACCAACAGTTTCATTCCAGAGCTTGGGAAACTTTCTCAGGATGTGAGGGCTGAAGGCAGGACAGGATGTCACACACACTCCTGGGGATGGAACAGGGGACATAAAATACACACGTGGGCATTGTGCTGGCTGGAAAAAAACAACAAACCCTCACTCTCCCCTTTTTGGGGGCTTCTAAAAACCAAGACCACTTCAAGAGAGACAAATTCCTTTTCTGGCACACAGTGGGGTTCTTGGCAAGTCCTGTGCAGGGCCAGGAGCTGAACTAAGTGATCCTTATGTGTGGATATTCCATGATTCTCTGATTGTTCCCATGCAGAAGTGCAGGCAGCACAGCAAATCAGCACAGCCGGGACTGGGAGTGCAGCAGGAAATATGGAGAGCTGAGCATTCCCAGAGGAAAAAATGTGGCTGCTCCATCCCTGGAAGGGCTTTGTCTTCCAAGAAAAAACCTGCAGTGATGACCAGGGAATAACCCCTTGGATTGAAATTCTCCAAGTTTATCCCATCTCCTGCTCACACAGCCTCAAGTTTGGGGGTTTAGATCCATTTCAGAGTTCCTTAAGAGCTTTACTGCACATGGAACAGCTCATCCCTGGTGAGGTGGTTTTGGGATAGTGGAAGGTGTCCCTGCCCATGGCAGGGGTGGCACTGGATGTGATTTAAGATCCTTCCACCCCAATCATTGTGGGGATTTAAGGTCCTTCCAACCCAACCAAAATCACGGAAAACCATTCCAGGATTTTATGATTTTCAGTAGCAGGAGGCAGCGCTGCTACAAAGCCCCCCTGCCCCAGCAGCACAGCTCCAGAGCACAGCTTTCCCTAACCCAGCACCCCAGTCCTGGGAGATCAGCACTGCCCACCAGGGAACTCGGTGTGCAGGGGTGTCTCCAGCTCAGGGACTGCCCAGCAAAGCCAGGATTGGGCCTGCAGGGACAGCCCTGAGCTGCCAGTGCCCTCCAGCCGTGCTGGATGGGGATCAGCTCAGCTCTGGGCACACCCAGCACTCCAAACACTGCATTTTGGGGGAATATTTGGAGAGGATTTGGCCCAAGCAATTCTCAGTGCAGAGGGCTCACAGCACACAGAGCTGTACTTCATGGCTCCTTGTACATCCTGCCCCACCTATGCAATTAACACACCAGAACCCAACAGAAGTGCTCCAAAATCCCTCTAAGCCCCTGTTGGAGCTGCCAGCAGGACAGCAGCAGTCTGGGCTGGAGCCTGAGTGCTCCTTTTCAGGGAATTCCTTCCCTCCTGCTCCAAGAACTCCTCCAAGAGGGGCCTCTCCAGCACTCCAGGCTCCCCCCTGCCCTTTGTGAGGAAACTGCTCCAGGCTGTGCTCTCAGAATGTTACAACAGCTCATTCCTCCTCAAGGTATTTGAGGTTGAGATAAGAAGGGAGTGCCCAGAACTCTCCAAGAAGCTGAAATATTTTTCACCAGACCCTTTTGAGGAGTTATGATCCCATTCCAAGACTTTGTGTCTTGTCCTTGTGAAAAACTCGAATGGATTTCTAACATCTGTCTGCATCTCCAGGGTGTGACAGGAATCCTTCTAGGCTTCTTAGTTTTATTCTTTATCCTCATTCCACTGCCCAATTTCATTCAAAACAAGATTCATTACATCAACTTAAAGATATTTTTGCATGATTTGTTGGAGGAGCAGTCAGAATGAAACTGAGGAGAAGAACCCAGCATAGAGCCAGTAAATAAAGACAGACAGATTCAGAAAAATTTGGATTAAGACAATGTGTGAAGGGCTGTGCCTTCTTAATGCCATGGAAGAACCAGTAAAACCAGTAAAACTGAGGATGGACTGAGGCTGGATGAGCCACAGATCACAGAACAAACACATTTAGGTGTGGTTTTCACATGGAGATCTGCAGGAAGATCTTCCTGCAGTGGTGGGGAAAGGTGCAGCCAAGTAATAAAAAAGCCCCAAAGGCCATCCAAAACCACTTCACCAGGGATGAGCTGTTCCGTGTGCAATAATGCTCTTAAAGAACTCTGAAATGGATCTAAACCCCCAAACTTGAGGCTGTGTGAGCAGGAGATGGGATAAACTTGGAGAATTTCAATCCAAGGGGTTATTCCCTGGTCATCACTGCAGGTTTTTTCTTGGAAGACAAAGGCAGCAGGATCAGAAGGGCTCAGCCATTCCCAGCCTCCTGCCTCCCACACCATCCCAGCAGGGACACCGCTGTTCCCACAGGAGCTCCTTCACCCCGTGACCCCAGGAGGAAAAGGGACACAGAGCCTGGGCCTGCCCAGCTGTCCCAGAGAGGCTCCAGGGCTCATCCCTGACATGGCACCATAGGGAATTGTTTAGGTTGGAAAAGCCCTCCAAGATCAGCCAGTCCAACCCCAGCCCCAGCACCACCAGCACGTCCCCAGGCGCCACATCCATGTGGTTTATCAGGAATGGGGACTCCACCACTGCCAGGACAGTTTTATCAACCCTTTCTGTGAAGGATTTTCCCCAAATATCCAACCTAAACCGCCCTCAGAACAACTTGAGGCTGTTTCCTCTTCTCCATCCCTCATTCCCTGGGAGCAGAGCCTGACCCCCCCGGCTGTCCCCTCCTGGCAGGGAGTTGTGCAGAGCCACAAGGGCCCCCCTGAGCCTCCTTTGCTCCAGGCTCAGCCCCTTTCCAGCTCCCTCAGGATCCTCCAGCCCCTTCCCAACCCCATTCCCTTCCCTGGACTCGCTCCAGCCTCTCCCCTTCTCCCTCCATCACCCATTTTCTCAGGGATTACAGGACCAGGACAGGGCTGTGTGCTGCCACCCAAAGATGTGTCACTGTCACACCAGTGCCACTCCCACGCAGAGACCTGAACCCAGCTCCAGCCCGTAAATGCTGTGGGGCTCAGGCAGAAGGGAAAACAGGAGCTGCGAGCCACTGGGAAGGCAAGGTGAGAAAAAAGGGGGTGAGGATCCTGGAGCATGTCAAGAGAGGAATCTCTGAGGAGAAAAACCCCAGAAACCGCAAGGAAACATCAGATCCAGGAAAGCACAAAATGCTGATCCTCAACAACCACAAATATTAATTTTATTACTCTGACACTCAGTGGAGATGGAATCCCTTGGGAGCCGGCAGCTCCCTCCTCTCATTTAGAAACCCCAGTCACACACTGGTGTCACACACATGGGAAGGGACAGGTCAGCAAGGAGATTGTCCCTTAGCCCACGGAGCTATTTCCACGTGCTGCAAATCCCTGGAGCTCCAGGCAAGCAGGGAAGCACATGGTGGCTCCCAGACAAGATCACAGCAGGCACTTGAGACTACAAGGGAACCATTCATCTCCAGGATCCCACATCCTGCCTCCAAAAAAGCTCCAAGTTTTATTATTCTAGCTCTGAAGAACATCTGACAACTTTTGATGTCACCCTTGAGAAGGGAGGGAGATCAAAGGAACAAGTGAGATTTCAAGGAAAGCTATTAATCCACCAACCCTAAAAAAATCAGGAACAAATTCAGGACAGCGACCCACATTTCCTGTAGTGTCAGCAGGGCAAGACTCCACTGGGAATCCCCATCCTGGGGGATGGGCAGGGGTAGCATAACATGCTGTTTATGCTATTTGTGCACTTCTTTGTGTAATTTTGCCCCAAAACATTTAAATAACTTGAGCCTTTTCTGCTTGTTGCTTCTCTCCAGGGATACAGAGCTGGAAAGAGGGGAAAAAATCGAGAAAGGGCTTTGGAAGAGTAATTAAAAGTGGGACTGTGAAGGGGCTGATGGAAGTTTATTTATTGAAGTCTTCAACTGGGTTGTGGCTGCCCCTGGATGTGTCCCAGGCCAGGCTGGACAGGACTTGGAGCAACCTGGGACCATGGCAGGGGTGGGATGGGATTTAAGGTCCCTTCCAACCTAAACCCTCTGGGATTCTGTGAATACTCATCCCTGAATAAACCTGACCACCAAAAATATCACAGAATCACTGGGTTGGAAGAGACCTCCAGGATCATCGAGTCCAACCCAGCCCCAACACCTCAACTAAACCCTGGCACCCAGTGCCACATCCAGGCTTTATTAAACACACCCAGGGATGGTGACTCCACCACCTCCCCGGGCAGACCATTCCAGTCCTTTATCACTCTTTCTGTGAAAAACTTTCTCCTCATATCCAACCTAAATTTCCCTTGGCACAGCTTGAGGCTGTGTCCTCTGGTTCTGTCAGTGCTGCCTGGAGAAAGAGCCCAAGCCCAGCTGAGCACAGGCACCTTTCAGGGAGCTGTGGAGAGGGATGAGGGCACCCCTGAGTCTCCTTTTCTCCAGGCTGAACAAGCCCAGCTCCCTCAGCCATTCCTCACAGGGTTTGTGTTCCCAGCCCCTCTCCAGCCTCGCTGCCTCCTCTGGGTGAGCTCGAGCGTCTCAACGTCCACCCTGAACTGAGGGACAGAGCTGGACACAGCACTGAGTGTCCATCCTGAACTGAGGGACAGAGCTGGACACAGCACTCAATGTCCATCTTAAACTGAGCTGGACACAGCACTCAATGTCCATCCTAAACTGAGGGGACAGAGCTGGACACAGCACTGAGTGTCCACCCTGAACTGAGGGAGCACAGCTGGACGCAGCACTCGAGGTTCAGCCTCACCAGTGCCCAGTCTAGGGGCAGAATGACCTCCCTGCTCCTGCTGGCCACACCATTCCTGATGCAGGCCAGGAGCCCTTGGCCTTCTTGGCCCCAGGGCACATTTCTGGCTCATGTCCAGCTGCTGTCACCAGTGCCCCCAGGTCCCTTTCTGCCTGGGCACTGTCCAGCCACACCATCCCCAGCCTGTAATGTTGCAGGGGTTATTGTGGCCAAAATGCAGGACTTGGCACTTGGACTTATTCAGCCTCATCTTGTTAGTCTCTGCCCATCCACCCAACCCTTCCAGGTCTCCTTGCAGAGTCATCCTACCCTCTAACAGATCGACACACGCTCCCAGCTTGGTGTCATCTGCAAATTTACTGATGAAATACTCAATCCCCTCATCCATGTCATCAATAAAAATACTAAACAGAGCTGGCCTCAGCACAGAGCCCTGAGGAACACCACTGGTGCCTGTGCCCAGCTGGATGCAGCACCGTTCCCCAGCACTCTCTGGGCCCGGCCATGCAGCCAGTTCCTAACCCAGCACAGAGTGCTCCTGTCCAAGCCGTGGGCTGCCAGCTTTTCCAGGAGTGTGCTGAGGGAGACAGTGTCAAAGGCCTGGCTGAAGTCCAAATAAATAACATCCACAGCCCTTCCTGCATCCACCAAGCAGGTCTCCTGGTCATAAAAGGAGACCAGGTTGGTCAAACATGACCTGCCACTCCTAAACCTGTGCTGGCTGGGTCTGATCCCCCAGCCAGCCCGTAAATTCTGTGTGATTACACTCAGTATAAACCGTTCCATTATCTTGCCAGGTACTGAGGAGAGGCTGATTGGTCTATAAAAGCTCCTGGTTTGGGTTCAAGCCTCACCTGTGTTTTATTTTATCCCATCCTGCTCTGAGCCAGAGGTCAAACACTGCCTGGAAAATGTCTCTGATCTGGTGCCATTTTCACAGGGACAGAAACTGCTCTGGAGCCTCAGCATGCTCCCTGTGCAAACACAGCCAGGGATTTTCCCCCAGAGTGTGCAGACAAACCCAATTCCCACAGCTCTGGCAGGGTCAGGATATCCCTGGAGCCAGCAGGGCACTGAGCCCAGATCAAAGAAAGGTGTGAGGGCAGGAGAAAGGAGGAAAACAGGTCATTGGCAGGAATCACAGGAATTCAGGACACTGAAGCAATGCCTGTAGAGCCTCACAAAGACCAGGAAAAACAGTAATTTTTTTTCTCACTCTAAGAATACTTTTGAGGGCTGTGTGTTGTAGCACAAAACCAGCTTGAAAGCAGCTTAACAATTAGTAAGAAATCTGCAGCGATCCCTGTTTTGCTACAGAATCTGCCCAAAACTGAGGCACCTCCTCAGCCCACACCTGGCTACTCACACCCACACTGCTGGAGTAACTCAGTAGTAACCACAGAGCAAATACCCATCCCCCATCTCCTTCTCCAGGCCAGTCAGAGGTCATCTCATACCTTTTTCCTCTTTTTTGAAGACTCCTCAGCCTGGCTGATCTTTTTATCCCCTTCAGGTCCTGCTGCTGCCCCCTCCTCTTCCTCCTCCTCCGGAATGAGGCTGTATTTGGTTCCTCCAGGCTGCATGAAACACTCCTTGGCAAAGTGACCTGGAAAAAAAGGTGTTTGAAGCAACAACCCAGCCCCTTTTCCTTTCTTTTGTTCCTTTTTTAACAAACTCATTTCACACACCCTATGTGCTGCCAAGGCTCTTTTGATTGTCAGTCACAAGGAGACAATCTACACTGGACATTTTTTATCCTGAAATTTCAGCTGGTTGAACATGCCCTGATTAAACAGGACAGGGAACAAACATAACCCAGGTCATTCTGGAGGGATCAGTTAGGCAAAAAAAAAAATATTCTTGTCTCAACAAGTAAAAATCTATCTCTGCAGGAGCTTAATCAGCACAGAAAAGAGTGGGGGAAAGGTGAATTGGTGTGATAGGCACCTGGAAAATGAGCTAAAGCCACAAAGAGAGAGAAATTCAGCTCTTCTGGTTCTGCCCTCTCTACTCTGGAGACATCAAAGCTGACCTACTAAGAGCTGCAGTGGAAATTTGGACAGCTGCACCTGCTGTTAGCAGGAGAGACCATTAATAAAAAGCAGATTGGAAATAGGCATAAGCTGTTTTTCGGGGTTCTTTAAAATAGTGTTTTATATATAATAGTTCTTTAAATAGTAATAATTCTTTAAAATAGTACTTTAAGGATCCTTCTCTACTACTACAGAGCCCACACTCATCATTAACCTCCTCCACAATAGCACAAGCCCCATTAACCATTTCCTCTAAATAACACAAGTAGGGCACAGCAAAAACTCCTGCACAAAAAACGTTTGTGCCTCAGCAACTTGAATAAATCTACTGAAAGGCAGCACAAAATCATCTTCACAGTGCTGAAGCAGGCAGGCCATCACCTCAGCAGGTCACAAACTTGGTTTCAACTCTAAGACACAGCTCCAGTGTCCCATCAACTGAGCTGGAGCTTCCACTGATGGTTGCTCACAGTAGGATCACCTGGTGAAGGTTTGTTTGCTTCTTAAGAACCAAAATCAGAGTAAGATCTCACGTATGAGACACAGGAACCAAACAGTGCAGGAAAAGCACCTGTCCTGAGCGCTGCCCTGCAGGAGGCACACAATGGTTGGGGTCAAAAGGGACCTCTGGAGATCACCTGGAGCAGGTGACACAGGGACACATCCAGGGGTTGGCATGGCTCCAGAGAGGGAGGCCCCACTCCCTCCCTGTTCCAGAGCTCTGCCACCCCCCATGGACACAAGTTCCTCCTCACAGTGAGGTGGAGCTCATTATGTTTTAGTTTGTGGCCATCACTCCTTGTCGCTGTCCCTAAGCAGGGTCTGGCACCATCCTCTGGCACCCCTTGGGGGTGTTTGTGTGAAATGCTGGGATCCCCTCGCAGTGTTTTCTCCAGAACAAACAGGCCCAGCTCAGTCCCTCCTCATCTCTCCAGTCCTTCATCATCTTTGCAGTCCCCACTGGCCCCTCACCAGTAGCCCAAAGGAGTGTGATTTTAAGGAATAAACTTTTTTTTTAAAAAGGATTTGCACAAAATCTTTTGGTTTTGTGGCACATGATAAAAAACGCCTCCTCTAAAGAACAAACATGGAACCAAAATCTAGTCCTTACAAGCACGAGTAACCATGTCAGCAGCATGCCCAGAGCAGCTGTGGCTGCCCCTGGAAGTGTCCAAGACCAGGCTGGACAGGGCTTGGAGCAGCCTGGGATGGTGCAAGGTGTCCCTGGGGTTTGTAATCAGGTGGGATTTAAGGTCCCTTCCAACCCAAACCATTCTGGGATGTTAACCATGAGACAGACATTGATGCAAGCCCACCACGGGCCACCGTCTGGCTGGGACAAAGCCATAAAGAGGCAGCCCAGACCCACCTTTGCAGCCACATTTCTTGCACACCGTGTTCAGGACAGCCTCCAGGGTGATCTTCTGGCTCGTGTAGTCCCTGAAGGTGCGTTTCTTCCTCTCATCCTGACTGGGAGGACAAAAACAGCTCCATTTTCAATCCATTCTCATCCTTAATCCTTCATTATTGTACAAACACACCTGACCACAAGATTTTTAAAGATTACTCTCAAAGTAAAACTTTCTAAAACCAAAGAACAGAGCTGACCTGGCCTTGGGCACTGCCAGGGATCCAGGGGCAGCCACAGCTGCTCTGGCAATTCCAGCCCAGCCCCTGCCCACCCTGCCAGGGAACAATTCCTGCCCAATCTCCCATCCAGCGCTGCCCTCTGGCACTGGGAAGCCATTCCCCTCTGGAGTGTTCTGCTCAGATTTACCCACTCAAGGGAAACGTTGTTGGGATCCAGGTCTTTCCCCGTGCCTTGGTGAACAACCTTCATGGAGAGGGACAGCTTCAGTTTGTCATCCTTCATCTAGAAAACACGAAATTAGTAGGATAAACTACCACGGTGCTAATTAACACACAGGATATTTTATTATAACTGAGCTTACCTCTTTCCCAATGAGCTTCACCCATACTTTGTCCCCGACATCGACAATCTCTGAGGGTTTATCCACACGGCAGGAGGACATGTGAGTCCTGTGGACAAGGCCTGCATGTGGGGATGGGAGAGAACAGAGAGAAACAATCCTCAGATTTGCCTTCCAGGACAGCAGTTCCTAAAGTGGATGCAAATAATCCCTTGGGGTGTGGAAAGAATGTGTTTTTACACCATCAAAAAATAGAACTTAAAAATTAACAGTGTTTATTTCTTTAGCCCATCCTTTTACCACTTCTATAAAGACAATTCTCGGATCTGCAGTTTCCAAAGGGGCTAGAAGCAGATAATCCTTTGGGGTGTGGAAAGAATGTGGTTTTACACCATCAATAAAAGAATTAAAAAATTGATAGTGTTTATTTCTTTAGTTCATCCTTTTTTTCAGTTCTATATAGACAATTTTCCACCGAACCTCAGATTTGCAGTTTGCAAAGTGGCTTGGAGTAGATAATCTTTGGGGTGTGGGAAGAATGTGTTTTTACACCATTAATAAATGAAACTTTAAAACTAACAGTATTTCATCTATAACTCATTTTTATTTTCTGATTTTTGATTATTGTTTATAATGTAGACACTACTAGTAAAGTTGTAAATGTTAATAAATACAACCAATAAATATATTAGTTAATTATTCTAGTAATTATATTAGAATAAGCATAAATGTATTTTGGAGGGTGCTCCGATTTCTTAACTGCTAAAACAGAATTCTGCTAAGTGCAGAATTTCTATAGTTCTGCCATTATCTCCAAATTATTTTCTAAAATATCCTGAAGTTATCAAAACCTGCACTAAAATGTTCTGAAAGTATCAAAATTTCACCCAAAATATCCAGAATTTACTAAAAACCCACCCCAAGGCACCCTGAAGTTACCAAAACCCCTTCTCAGTCTTTTTTAGTAATCATGAAAAAATCCATCATCTTCTAAATGCTTTCCAAGAACTCAAAATTTTTTCCTAATTTAGGAAAAAACTCCTGAGTTTTTGAAAGCCCTTAATTCTGAGGTGCCTGCTTGCCTTGGAGACACCAGCCTGGAAAAAAAATGCAAAGCAAATCAGAGACGCCAACCTTGTTTCCTGCAGCCTGGGATTTTGATAAATGCCCCAAAGTCTGTCACTGCAGCGACCTGGGGAGAAAAGCAACACCAGAGCTGAAAGAAAACCCTTCCCAAACCCCTGTTTGAACCCAGCCCTTCCCAAATCCCTGTGCTCAGCCCACAGGGGAGAATCTACACAACAAACCTGCACAGCTCACCTGATCTGGAGATTATCAGAGAATCAGGGAATGGTTTGAGTTGGAGGGATCTTAAAGTTCCTTTTCTACCAGCCCAGCCATGGCAGGGACACCTCCCAGTGTCCCAATGTCCAGCCTGGCCTTGGGCACTGCCAGGGATCCAGGGGCAGCCACAGCTGCTCTGGCAATTCCAGCCCAGCCCCTGCCCACCCTGCCAGGGAACAATTCCTGCCCAATCTCCCATCCAGCGCTGCCCTCTGGCACTGGGAAGCCATTCCCTGGCTCCTGGCCCTGCAGGCCTTGTCCCCAGTCCCTCTGCAGCTCTCCTGGAGCCCCTTCAGGCCCTGCCTGGGGCTCGGAGCTCTCCCTGGAGCCTTCTCCTCTCCAGGGGAGCACCCCCAGCTCTCCCAGCCTGGCTCCAGAGGGGCTCCAGCCCTGGGGCAGCTACATGGATTGCTCTGGGCTCTCTCCAGCAGCTCCAGGTGCTGCTGATGTTGGAATTCCGAGCTCTGCAGGTGTGGAATCACCTGAGTGGGGCAGAGGGACAGAACCCCCCCCCTCCCCTGCTGCACCCTCTATCGCGGCACACAGACCTGTACATAAACAACTCCACGGACACAGGTGTGTGCACCTGTACAGAGCTGTCTGTCACCCAAACCCCCTGCGCTAAGCCGTGACTAAACCAACAGAATGAATTCACACAGAGCACGGCCCTGGCCGTGCCACCCGCGCTCCGCACCTCGCCCTGGAAGATGGAGTACAGCTCGGGGAGCGGCTCCATCGCCTGCAAAAGTCCGGTGCCAGCCAGCTGGATTCACCCGACGCTACCGCATCTCCTCTTCAGGGTACTGAGAAAAGAAACATTTCATTAACGCCTGAAAACCCTCAGAGAGCCCTCAAGGTTCAGCGGCTTGAAGAGCGCGGGGATAGAACCGAGCGGAACCCGCAGTGCCCTGGTGCAGGACTGACCCGGACCGGCGCGGTGGGACGAGTCTTCCCGGAGCCCGTGGGGCGGTGGCGGCTCGTCAGCGGCCGCGACAGCAACACCAACGCGCCGCCATCGCCTCAACCTCCCCCGCCCGCCACCGCCATTCCCTCCTTACGCTCAGAGGCCGCGCTCTCCGCCAATCACAGCGCGCAATGTTGCCGGGTGGCAGCCCACAGCCAATCAGCGTTACCCATACTGCCCAGCGCCTGCTTCTCACCAATCAGAGCCAGGCGCGCCAGAAGGCGCCGCGCTCCCCGCTCTATCCTCGGCGCGCCGGTAGCGTATTGCGGGGCGGGACATCCAGGGCTGTCCGCCAATCAGCGTGGCGGACGCCGCACCTGCAGCCAATGGGGCGCGGGGGGCGGGGCCCGGCGCCCACCATGATCGAGCAGCAGAAGCGGAAGGTCCCGGGTCCTGGGCCGGGCCCCGGGCCCGCTCCCGGGCCCCCCCCGGCCCCCGCTGCCCCCGGCGCCGCCCCCGCGCCCGGCCCCGACCTCCCGCTGGTCCCCGTGCCTGCCAAGCGGCCCCGCCATGACCTACCAGGGGCGCCGGGCACGGGCGGTGCAGGGGGGCAGCCTTCGGCCGGAGCTCTGCTGCAGGCGGTAATGGGGGCAACGTGAGGGGAGGGTGGGAAGAGATCCGAGGTGGCATGGAGAGGTGAGGGGAGAAAGCGGGGGTGGTTTCAGTAGGAGGGAAAGGCACGAGCATGTTGGGGCTGGGCACTGCTGAGGCACCTCCAGTGCTGCGTGCGGTTCCGGGCTCCTCAGTCCGGGAGAGACACTGAGGGTCTGGAGCGTGGCTGGGGAAGGGTCTGGAGCCCCAGGAGAGGCTGAGGGAGCTGGGAAAGGGGCTCAGCCTGGAGAAAAGGAGGCTCAGGGGGGCCCTGGTGGCTCTGCACAACTCCCTGCCAGGAGGGCACAGCCGGGGGGGTCGGGCTCTGCTCCCAGGGCACAGGGACAGGAGGAGAGGGAACGGCCTCAGGCTGGGCCAGGGGAGGCTCAGGGTGGACAGCAGCAGGAATTTCCCCATGGAAAGGGGGCTCAGGCCTTGGGAGTGCCCAGGGAAGTTTGGAGTGCCCATCCCTGGAGGTGCCCAAGGAATTCCTGGATGTGGCACTCAGAGCTCTGGGCTGAGGAGAAGGTGGGGATGGGGCATGGCTTGGACTCGATGCTCTTGGAGCTCTTTCCCAACTACAGTAATCCTGTGTTTCTGGAATTCTGGTGGGATGTGCTATGGGAAGGACAAGATGCTTGGCAGGGGTGGCAGGCTGGCCATACCCTGGCCTTGTCCCTTGTCCCCTCATGCTTTTCCCTGTATCCCTCAGGGCCCCCCACGCTGCTCCTCGCTGCAGGCCCCCATCATGCTGCTGTCAGGACACGAGGGGGAGGTTTATTGCTGCAAGTTCCATCCCAATGGCAATACCCTGGCCTCGGCTGGCTTCGACAGGCTCATCTGTGAGTGTCACTGCTGTCCCCTGCTGTCCCCTGGGCTGGGCTCACACAGGCTCAGGCCCTGCTCTGAGGGGTTTTAGCTCAGCCCTCACCCGGCTGGGTCCTGAGTGTGAATTGCTTCCCTCAGGAGGTGCAGGAAGCTTTTCGCAGCTGCTCTCCATGTCCCATCCTGCTAGTGTTGGAAATGTGTCTTGCTGGGCACAGCCCTGTGTCCCCCTCACACAGGTTCAAGAGGTCTGCAGAAATGCAGATTTTAATGCTCAGGGTTGCTGAAGCAAAGATTATAATTTTTCGTAAATCCACCTTGAACACGACACCTAAATCAGCTCTGGGCTGGGGCTCACACGATGCTTTGTCACTGCTGTGGATTATCCCAGATGGGACTCAGCAGTGGGGGTGGTCCATCCTTTGCTTTGCTGAAATCCCAAAGATCAGCTCCATGCTCCACAGGGGGCTGTTCCCGTGGTTTTCCTTTGCTTACCTCTTTCTTGCTCCCAGTGCTCTGGAACGTCTACGGGGACTGTGACAACTTTGCCACCCTGAAAGGACACAGTGGGGCTGTCATGGAGCTGCACTACAACACGGATGGCAGGTGAGGGAGGGGCTTTGTGCTGCTCACAGACCCCAGGGACTCACTGAACCTTGGAGAATGGAGCTGGGAAGGGTCTGGAGCCCCAGGAGAGGCTGAGGGAGCTGGGAAAGGGGCTGAGCCTGGAGCAAAGGAGGCTCAGGGGGGCCCTTGTGGCTCTGCACAACTCCCTGCCAGGAGGGGACAACCGGGGGGGTCGGGCTCTGCTCCAGGGCACAGGGACAGGAGGAGAGGGAACGGCCTCAGGCTGGGCCAGGGGAGGCTCAGGGTGGACAGCAGCAGGAATTTCCCCATGGAAAGAGGGCTCAGGCCTTGGAAGTGCCCAGGGAGGTTTGGAGTGCCCATCCCTGGAGGTGCCCAAGGAATTCCTGGATGTGACACTCAGGGCTCTGGGCTGGGGACAAGGTGGGCATCGGGCACAGCTGGGACTCGATTCTCTTGCAGCTCTTTTCCAGCCTAAATGATCCTGGGATTGTTGCCCTTCCTCAGTCCAGGGACACAAATTCCTTGTAGTGTGGTTTTCCCAGCATGGGCAAAGGATCTGGGGGCACCTGTGACCCACCAGTGGCATTGATGCAGTTTTGGGGAGCAGGGGGAGGTTTGTGTTGGGTGCCTGGGAGCCACTGGGGAAGGGGAGAGACCAGGTGAGACACTGGTTAATTTAAAAGGCTGTTCCACCAATGCTGCTGAGCCTTGCTGCCTGTGCTCATCCAGATGCTGCTTGAAGAGGCAGGAAACAATTTCTAACAGGGATTAAAGGGAGTTTGTCCATGCAGCTGCTCCAGTGTCAGTCAGGCCCCTCCAAAACACCAAAGGGGGTAGTTTTTCTCCCACTGGTTGTTCCTGAAGGAAGGATGGGAAGGGAGCTGAGCCCTCACAGTGGTCGTTGCCTGCAGCATGCTCTTCTCAGCGTCCACGGATAAAACCGTGGCTGTGTGGGACAGCGAGACAGGGGAGAGGGTGAAGAGGCTCAAGGGCCACACGTCCTTTGTCAACTCCTGCTACCCTGCCCGGAGGGGACCCCAGCTCGTCTGCACTGGCAGCGATGATGGCACCGTCAAGGTCAGTGTGTGCCCTGGGGAAAACTTGGGGGGAAAAGGTGGAAAAGCTTTTAGGATCTTGCCATTTAACTGGGCTGACAGCCTTTTGGTACTCGTCTCCTTGTATCATCACTGTGAGTTCAGAATCAAAAATGTGACATCAAATTTCACTGCTCCTTTTTTTTTTTCTGTGCTTCTCAGGTTGGTTGGGAAGGTTGAGCTGCTCAGCTGAGCTTTTTCTGCTGTTCTGGAATCTGGGCTGAGCCTTTCTTCTCTTTCCTGAAATCTCCTATGCTGGCTCCTTTTTCTCTCTCCTGAAATCTTTGCTAGCCCCTTCTTCCCTCTCTTCATTCCTGGGCTCCAAACACAGCAGATTTAATGTATTTTATAAAGATCTCCAGATTAGATGTTTTTTATAATGATTTCTTGAGATCTACAAAGGGATTGTGGGAGAGCAGTCTGAGTCTCTGCCACTATCTCTGCAGCTCCTTGTGATTTTGGAGTTAAATATCTGTGCCCACCTCTTAAAAGTGCCACATTCCTTTCCAGCTATGGGATATCAGGAAAAAAGCCGCTGTCCAGACATTCCAGAACACCTACCAGGTCCTGGCTGTCACCTTCAATGACACCAGTGACCAGATCATCTCTGGAGGCATCGATAATGACATCAAGGTAGGACCCTGTGTCCCTTTCCCACTGTGCTCACCTTTTCAATCTTGTCACACCTTGTGTTGCTTAAGGACAGCCATGGGTGTCACCTGCTGAGTTTTACATCCCCAACCCCCCTGGACCTGCTGTGTCCATCCCTGCTGGTGGTTCAGGGCCAAGGAAGTGGCAGGGAGCTGCTCTGGGCTGGCAGTGACAGCCTGGCATTCCGGTGTCCCAGCACTGCTGGCACCCGCCAGAGCCAGTGTGGAATGCTGGCAGTGCTGGCAGCCTGGGACAGAGCCATGGCTGAGGTAAACTGAAGGAAATGTGGTGGCACGTCCCCTCTATGCCCTCTGCGCCCTCTGCCCCAGTTTGCAGCTCACCCTGACACCTGCTGGTGTGGAAAGTTCTTATTTAAGAGTGAGCTCAGTGTTTCATTCCCTGGTGGCTGCAGGGCTCAGGCTGTCCCTGTGCCCTCAGCCCCTACTCCAGCCTGTCACAGCCATTGCTCTGGCTCTGCCACCAGAGCTGTTCCCAGCACTCCTCTTTGGGAAGAACAGCCTGAAACTGGGGGAATTGGGGAGTTCCTGCTCTGTCCCATCAGGCAGGGGGGATTTGGGGGATTCTGTGGCCAGTTCAAGAGGAATTGTGCAGGCATTTAACTCCTGGAGTTAAATGGAGCTGCTGGCATTTAACTCCTTGGAAGTTGAACATATTCACTTAGAAATCTTCTAAAAGGCAAATTCTATCTTTCTAGAAAACCCATAAACCTACAGCTTTATATTTTCATAGAATCATGGAATAGTTTGGATGGAAAGGGACCTGAAAGCTCATTCCACTCCATCTCAGCCATGGCAGGGACACCTGCCACTGTCCCAGGCTGCTCCCAGCCCCAATGTCCAGCCTGGCCTTGGGCACTGCCAGGGATCCAGGGGCAGCCACAGCTGCTCTGGCAATTCCAGCCCAGCCCCTGCCCACCCTGCCAGGGAACAATTCCTGCCCAATCTCCCATCCAGCGCTGCCCTCTGGCACTGGGAAGCCATTCCCTGTGTGGGGCTGCTGCCGTGTAACTCCTTGGGGGTTGAACACATCCGGTGACAAATCCAAGACACAAATCCCATTTTCCTACAACTCCCATCAAGCTGCAGACACCAGCGGCTGGAATCCCCAGCTGAGGGCAGCAGCTGATGGGTCAGTGCCTGTGTGGGGTGCTCTGGGAGCTGCAGCTCCGGCATTCCTGGCTGTGTTTGCCGTGCCAGGTGTGGGACCTGCGGCAGAACAAGCTCACCTACACCATGCGGGGCCACGCCGACTCGGTGACGGGCCTGAGCCTCAGCTCTGAGGGCTCCTACCTGCTCTCCAACGCCATGGACAACACAGGTACAGCCTGCTGAGCCTCCCGGGGACACCTCTGGGTGTTCATCCCAGGAAAACTGCACTGGGCTGGGCTGGACTGCAGGGAGTTTGGCTCCAGAGCTAAACGGTGAATCTGTGTCCTTGTAGGGGGAGCAGCTGCCTTGGGGGGTTTGTCCATGCTCCTGGAGGGAATTTGGGCCAAGAGCCATGGCACAGGTTATCCTGCAGGGCCTGGGGACAAGAGCCATGGCACAGGTTATCCAGCAGGGCCTGGGGACAAGAGCCATGGCACAGGTTATCCTGCAGGGCCTGGGGACAAGAGCCATGGCACAGGTTTGTTTTCTCAGCAGGAGCCCAGCTCCTGCAGGACAAGAACCATGGCACAGGACATCCATGCACTCTGGGTCTGGCTCGTGTCGGGGTGGCTGGGCTGTGTCCCCTCAGCAGGAGTGACAGCGCAGCTGCCAGCCTGCCTGTCCCATTGTCCCTCAGTGAGGCTGAGCCCATCAGGACCGTGCCCATGGGATGTGTCAGGATGAAGAAAACCCTTCTGTAAGGAGGTGGTGGCTCCATTTTGGGATGACAGATTAGGATGTTTTTATAGTCCCACACTGCTGCTGTTGTCCTGCCAGAGCAAATCATCCTGCAGGACAGCTGCTGGTTCTCTGTGGCCTTTGGGAAATGAGGGATCAGGGAGCCTGTCCTGGGCACAGGGGTTTGCCAGGACTGCCCTTTCCCTGTCCCTCTCAGCTGTTGGCTCTGACTCTGTTGCAGTTCGGATCTGGGACGTGAGGCCCTTTGCCCCCAAGGAGAGATGTGTGAAGATTTTCCAGGGAAATGTCCATAATTTTGAAAAGGTGAGTGTGCTCCACTCCTTGTTCAATTCTCCCTGCTATTAACTTTTCTCTAAATTGTTTTTTTTTCAGTTCAAGTTTAGGCCACAAAGGCTTTAATAAGAACTCAAAGAAAGATGACTACTCAAAGTGGGATTCCAATTAAAGCCTCAGTAACAAGATTTCTTTGCTCAGTTGAGCTGTAATTAGCTGTAAATTAAGTATTTTCTACACTTACCATCTACTTTGTGTAAAATAACAAGGCACTGGCTGTTTCCAGCAATAAAATAAAATCTGTAATTACCATCTCATCTTCCAAGGGAGACCATTGAAGTGGTGCTGGTTAAAGTATCGTGGTGATTTTAATTCCAGGGGAAGGGGGAAACTAAATAGATCTGTGCGTGTTCTTTTGTTTTAGAACCTTCTGAGGTGCTCCTGGTCCCCAGATGGCAGTAAAATTGCAGGGGGCTCCGCTGACAGGTGAGTTGCCACTGCTTTCCTCTGTCCCATCAATCCATGATGGATTTGCAGCATTCCTGCATCAGAGTCTCAAGGCTCAGGGTTGTGTGTCAAGGCATGAAATCCCAAACAGCCCTCGGGGAGTTTTCCTGATTTCCACAGGGATGTGTTTCTGTTCCTTTGGTATCTGTGGAGGAACATCTGACTGTTGTAAAAAAAAAAAATCTGGTTATTATTGTCAAAACCTGACTGAGGATCTGTCCTGCCCCACCCCAAGATCCCCCAGCAGGTGACAGGAACATCTTTGCCACTGGGTTGGAAGCCTCTGTGTCCTGGTAGGGTCTGTGTGTGGGGTTGGAGGATGAGGTCCACAAATCCCAATTAAATCCATGGTGGGATTCCAGGGATCATTAATGACCCCTCCTTTAATTAAGGAGAAACAAAGATCAATTGACACATGTCAGACTTGTATATGAAAGGTTCTGTAAAGTGAGCTGAGGAGTGAAAAGGTCAGAGGGAGGAAGCAGAGCAGGGTCTGAAGGTCCCTGTGAAGGACACCAACATCCCCTGGAGCAAATCCAGTCCTAAATCCAGTGCCAGGGAGACAGGAATTCCTGCAGGCCAGGGGCCAGGGCATGGAGCAGCAGTAATCACCAGATTAATGAGTTTCTGATAGCAGAGAGGCAGAACTTGAGCTCTGCCTGTCCAGATTTAGTGGGGCAGCTGTCCCAGCATGAGCTGGGGCCATGACTGTGCCCCAGCCCTGCTGGGCACTGAGTGGGGCATGTGGGGAGGGAGGATTCTGGCCTGGGGGAGCAGATTCTGGCCTGGGGGAGCAGATTCTGGCCTGGGGGAGCAGATTCCGGCCTGGGGGAGCAGCTCCAGCCTGGATCCCTCGGGCTTGCTGAGCCCTGCTCTGGGCAGGTGTGCCTGGAGTTTGGGTCAGTGGGTTCATTCTGCAGGTGCTGCTGGAGCTCAGGGCTCTGCCACCTCCTGGGGCAGGTCACACCAGGCCACTCCAATCTTTCTGCTATCACAGAGCTTTTCATTTATTCATTTTATATATTTTTTTTAATTTTTAGAGGTTTTTTTCAAGGAGTATCTGCAGGAAAAGCAAAGCAAGATTAAACAAACATTTCATTTTGAGTACAAAACACTCCCCCAGTGATTCCTCTCTCCTTCTGCGCTGGGTCTGTGTTGAAGGGACAATGACCTGAATATTTATTTTAGAACCCTTATTTATATTTATTTTGAGCCCTTCAGAAGTGTTGTAATGAAATCAGCCATTTTGCCTGCCTTGTAAGACCAAACAAAAACCACAACAGTGGAGTGCTTTGAGAAAGCTGCCTGCTAGATAAGAATTGGGCTTGAAATATTCCTGATTCAAGGCTCGCATTGCAGCCTGAGGGTTTCCCTTAAGAAAATAAAGCACAGAATAGCACTGGCCTGAAAATCTCCTAAGGAGGAGGAGCATATGATGCTGGTACCCCATGCCCTCTCTGGGCAGCCAGCAGGGGTTATAAATCATTCAGGCCTTTTTTGGGGTGAAAAGCAGCTTTTTAATTAAAAGCCAGGCTGATTGTACAGGCAAATCTTTTTTGTCTGGTCTGCAAAGCCCTGACATGGTTCCTAGTTTCCCTCTCCTTTCCCAAAATAAGCCTGGAGGGGCCCAGCCTCGGTGTTAAGTTCTGAGGGAGGGGCTGCCCATCCCCAGCAGGTTTGAATCCCTGCAGGACAGCCATGGGGTGCACAGCGACCTTCCCTTGAAGCAAGGGATGGATTTTCCCTGTGTTCTTGGGCTGTCCCCACCCCTCAGCCCTGAGGGTGTGACAGCAGAGCTGCCCTTCCCACCAAACCCAGCTCCTCCTGCCCTTTCTTGCCCCAGGAATTCCTTGGGGCTGTCAGTCACCTCCCTGAGGAGGGGATGGAGGGCAGGGGCAGCATCACCCACCTGCAGCTCTCCCCAGGCACTGATGTTTATTTTGGTTTTGCAGAGCTTGTGGAATTTGTGCCCAATTCCTTTCCCTGGTGTTGGGCAGGGAGGAAGGGAGGGCTGTGGGGTACCTGTGCAGGTGAGGGGCAGCACAGCCTGCCCTGGCCTGTGGGATGCTGGTGTTGTTCTGAGCAGGGGCAGGACATGGCTCTGCTTCCCAGCAGAGCTTCCCTCGGCAGACACAGGGATTTGGGGCTCGGTTTCCCTGGCTCTGGGACTGTTTTTAAGAGAAGTGTGACAGCTGAGCTGTGCCTGGTGCCCCCAGGGAAGGATCCTGGGGGGTTCTCAACTCAGGTGGGGGCTCAGGCAGGACCCAGCAGTGGGTGAGGCCTGACAGAGAATGATCAAAGGGCTCAGCATGATCCCAGCACTCCCTGATAAATGCTGGCAAGTGGATCATGTGGCACAGCAAGAAGAAATCCCACCTTTGGAGCCGCTGCCTGTGAGGGATTGCAGTGCAGCAGGGCCTGGGGGGCTATGGGCTCCTCACTGCCAGTCCAGAGGGATGCCTGGACATGCAGGGATGTTTGGGGGTATTTGTGAGGGTGAGACCTCTCCTCCCCCTTCCCAGTGCTGATTTTCTCCCTGTCCCTGCACTACCAAGGATTTCTTTGGCCTCACAGCTTCTCTGTGCCCCGAGGGGTGAAGTGCAGTGTTGGCAGTGAGATTTTTGGATCTGTTGACTCCTCCCTGCTCAGGCCTCTGCTCTCCTGGGCCAGTCAGAGCAGCATTTTTCTCCTGGGAAGTTCCTGTTTTTCCACACACAGATTATTCCAGCCAGCTGGAGAGCCACCTGAGGGTGCAGGTATTTTCTTTGCCCTCACCAGGACTCTTGTTGCAGGTTTGTGTACGTGTGGGACACCACCTCCAGGAGGATCCTGTACAAGCTGCCTGGCCATGCCGGCTCTGTCAATGAACTGGCCTTCCACCCTGAGGAACCCATCAGTAAGTGCTCCCCACCTCCCCAGGGCAGCAGTTCCAGGGCTCACTGAACTCCTCATCTTCTGGGGAGTTGCCCCAAAGTTGCCAGAGTGGCTCAGAGTCCAATTATCAGACAGATTTAGAGGTGGCAGAGGCTTGTGTGCCCCTCTGCAGTTGGGTGGGGGCACACAGGGACTCTGGGACTGGGGTGGGGACACCCAGAGGGCAGCAGGGTGGCTCTTGGTGTGGGCTGGGGGTGGCTGCCACTGCCCAGGACTTGTCCAGCCTTCCCAGGGGCCATGAGGAAAGGGTCTGGAATACCTGGGATGCCAGGGATAAAACCATTTTTGGTGATTCCACGAGGACATGGATCACCTGGGAGCCTGGGGGGCTCGTAACTTCCCCAAAAGCTGTAGGAAGCAAATCAGAGAATCACAAAATCACAATCCCAGAATGGTTTGGGTTCGAAGGGGCCCTAAATCCCACCCAGTGCCACCCCTGCCACGGCAGGGACACCTGCCACTGTCCCAGGCTGCTCCCAGCCCCAATGTTCAGCCTGGCCTTGGGCACTGCCAGGGATCCAGGGGCAGCCACAGCTGCTCTGGCAATTCCAGCCCAGCCCCTGCCCACCCTGCCAGGGAACAATTCCTGCCCAAAATCCCACCCAAAGGAAGCTCTTGGTGCAGTGGGTTTTGTCCCTGTTCTGCAGGTATCTCACACGTGGCACCAGTCAGAGCTGGGTGATGCACAGCTTGTGGTGGCTTTCAGAGCCGTTTGACCCCCCCCTGCAGGAGCTGGGAGCAGGTTCCATTCCCATTTCCTGGTCCAGCATGGGCTGGGCAGGACTGCAGGGTGCTGTGTTTCTATGGAAACGCTCACCTTGGCCAGGTCAGCAGCCAAAAATTACCAGCAGTCCACCCTAAAGCCAAGCCAAGGGGCTCTGGATTTGTTCCTGGGCATCCAGGTCTCTGCCTGCGGCTGGGGCTGTGCTGGAGGAGCAGAGCCAGCTCCTCTCTGGGTGTGGGATCGTGTGCTGAGCTCCTCTTGTGTCATCACTCACTGGGCTTCAAATATAGATTAAAAAACTCTTACTAAAAACCTATCGAGTCGTGCAGCTGATGGCTGGGAGCTCCTGGGAACGTTAATCCCATAAATCAGGGCAGGATACTCACCTGCACGGGGAGCCAGGCTGTGGCAGGGTGACAAACACCAGGCTGGGAATGGGTGTGGAAACCCCCAGAGCTGTCCTGGACAGGATTAAACCATTGTTGGTGTCTCCTGGGTCTTTCTTGTGCCTCTGGTGCTTTGAATTCCCTGAAGAGGGGAAGGGTCTGGAGCCCCAGGAGAGGCTGAGGGAGCTGGAAAGGGGCTGAGCCTGGAGCAAAGGAGGCTCAGGGGGGCCCTTGTGGCTCTGCACAACTCCCTGCCAGGAGGGCACAGCCGAGGGGGTCGGGCTCTGCTCCCAGGGCACAGGGACAGGAGGAGGAAGCAGCCTCAGGTTGGATGTTGGGGACATTTCCCCACGGAAAGGACTGGCCAGCCCTGGTGGTGGAGTGCCCATCCCCGGAGGTGTTCAGAGAACCTGTGGCTGTGGCACTTGGGGGGACGTGGGCAGTGGTGACCCTGGGGTGGTGCCAGGCTGACAGCTGGGTTTGGTGATCTCGGGGATGTTCCCAGCCTCCAGGATGCCGTGGGTCCGTGGGAGCTGGGAGCCAGCTGGGTTTTCCCTGTTCCCAGGAATGGTGTCCTGAGGACACTTTCCTGGCCGGATGTGCCCTCTAGTGGCACTCGGCGCTGGCAGAGCCTCGACACTTCCCGGGGATGAAAATCCCACCTCGGGAGCCTTCTAGGGTGTTTATCCAGCTCTCCTTCCACTTCCCAGCTCAGCCATTCCCAGCAGCTCAGGGACAGGGGGTGGCACCCACCAGTACAGCCCGGGGTCGGTGTCACAGCAGTATTCCATAGCTGTTCTGGGAAGCAACTGAAATTTGGCTTCCAGCAAAATAAAGAGTTCAGTGCTGTGTCCTTAGGGAGGCCTCAAACCACTGGGGTAATTTTTATCTTCTATTTTAGCGTTTATATTCTATTTTAGGGTTTCTTATTTTAATTTTTTTATTCTATTTTAATATTTATATTCTGTTTTAATTTCTTTGTTCTGTTTTAATTTCTTTATTCCTTTCTTCCTTTCCCCCTCAGTTCTCTCGGCATCCAGTGACAAAAGGCTCTACATGGGGGAGATCCAGTGAGGCCCATGAGGACTGGGGGATCCCTGCCCTCGGGATCCTGGATTTGCAGGAGCTGGATAGATTCACTTCCCAGTGGAGAGGGTGACAGCAGCTCGATGTGGCAGCCCGCCCTGGTGCAGGCTGTCCCCTCTCCACGTCTCACTGTGCAGCTTTTTCCACCTCCCCTTTCTTTGGGGAGGCAGGAAAACTTGGAATTGAAAGGAATTTTGTTTTGGCTGTGCCACTGACAATGAAACGCTTCTCCAGATCCCTTGAAATTGAGAGCTTTTGTTTCAGTTCCACACGTGGCCTGTATATTCCCTGTCCTGTTACCTTTGGGTTTTTTTGATACAGTTAAAACTGCAATAAATGGCTTTTTACACAGCTCAGTGCCTGGGGTTTATTGCTCTGGTTACTTTTCTGTTCTATATTAAACCCAGGTCCTCACTTGTAGATAACCAGGGAAATCATCAAAGTTAAACTCATGGAATAGTTTGGGTTGGAAGGGAGATTTAAAAATCATCCAGTGCCACCCCTGCCATGGCAGGGACACCTGCCACTGTCCCAGGCTGCTCCCAGCCCCAATGTCCAGCCTGGCCTTGGGCACTGCCAGGGATCCAGGGGCAGCCACAGCTGCTCTGGCAATTCCAGCCCAGCCCCTGCCCACCCTGCCAGGGAACAATTCCTGCCCAATCTCCCATCCAGCGCTGCCCTCTGGCACTGGGAAGCCATTCCCTGGCTCCTGGCCCTGCAGGCCTTGTCCCCAGTCCCTCTCCCAAATCCAGGCAGGATTCACCGGGGTCCTGTCAGGTGCCCACATCCACCTCCCATCATTCCCTGGACTCCCAGTGGGAATGGCAGGCACGATCCCGTGGGAAGGGTGGGAAGGGCTGCTGCAGCCCTGGGGTTGTCCCTGGGCCCCTGGGGTGTCCAGTTGTCCCTGCCCTCAGTGGATGAGTGACAGGAGCCCTCGGGGAGGTGCTGGGCAGATCCATGTGCAGATCCTGGTGGATGAACGGCTCTAAGCAGACCAACCCTTCCTGGAGAGGAGCAGGCAGGGCTGGAGGCATGGGAGGTTTATTTTTATCTGCAGAGTACGAAATAAACCTGAAATGCATGAGCAGAGGGGCTGGGACTGCGGGGAGGGACCCTGGGCATGCTGGAGCGGGAGCCTGGAGCCCAGGATGAGCCCCTGCCCCCGGCTGCCACACAGATTTAGGGCTTCATTAGAGCCTGTTATAATCCCAAGGGTTTAGGGGTTTGTTTGGATCTATACCCAAGTGTCAGAGGGGAGAGAGACCCTGAGAGACATCTGCGACAGCAATCCTGAGCTTTGCCAAGACCTGCTTCCTTAGAGGAACAAAAAAGGGTTTTTTCCTAATTCCCACCCTGGGAACCAGCAGGGAAATGAGGGAGGGGCATCATTCTTCCCCTGCCCTGGGTGCTGGGGCTCCTGAAGCCTGGGGTGCCACGCAGGGGCAGCTCCCAGGATGGGGCAGCAGGGGCTGGATGGATCCATAGCCCACCCTGGGGTACCCTGGGTCACCCCTGTGCCCCCAGACACCCCTGCATGGCCTGGGCACGATGGACACGGAGCCATGACCCAGATCGGGGAAGTGATCCAGATTAAGGGTAAAGCCTGGGTGAGGGAGCAGAGGGATGGACACAGCCAGGCCAGGATGGATGGAGCCAGGGCTAGGCAGCTCTGTGGGCACTCCCTGCCCATGCCCAGCTGCCCCTGGCAAACTCCCCACAGCAGTGAGTGCCCAGCCCAGCATCCCTGTGCCCATCCCAGCATCCCTGTGCCCATCCCAGCACTGTGACTGTTCCCCAGTGCCAAGGAATTTCGGGATCAAATAAACCTTTGATCCTGATGGGCAGTGGGGCAGGAGGCACGGGTGGGGCAGCTCGAGGTTTCACTGCTCATTGCAATCAGGGCTGGACAACACCCACCCCTGGGACCCTGTGTCCATGTCCCAGCCCCTGGCAGAGAGCGAAACTGGTTTGGGAGAAGCTGGGACACACCTTGGGGGGCTGGAGCCCACCATGGAGGGCTGGCACCAACCACCCCAGAGGTGCCAGGACCAGCATTGCCACCAGCCCTTGGGGACAGGACAATGCCCTGTGCTGGGCAGCAGAGAATCCAGAGGGGTTTGGGACCAGTCCCTG
Source organism: Acrocephalus scirpaceus scirpaceus (assembly GCA_910950805.1). Taxonomy (NCBI): domain Eukaryota; kingdom Metazoa; phylum Chordata; class Aves; order Passeriformes; family Sylviidae; genus Acrocephalus; species Acrocephalus scirpaceus. The sequence goes on from OU383796.1 coordinate 5,920,529, forward strand.
CTGTTCCTGCTGGTTCCCAGCAGCACCCAGGGGGATTTGGGATCAGTCCCCCTCAATCCTGCTGCTCCAAACTGCACCCAGAGGGATTTGGGATCAGTCCCCCTCAATCCTGCTGCTCCAAACTGCACCCAGAGGGATTTGGGATCAGTCCCCCTCATTCCTGCTGGTCCAAGCTGCACCCAGAGGGATTTGGGGCCAGTCCCCCTCATTCCTGTTGGTTCCCAGCTGCACCCAGGAGGATTTGGGGCCAGGTCCCCTCTGTTCCCACTGGCTCCCAGCTGCATCTGAGAGGATTTGGCACAAGTTTCCCCCATTACCACTGGTTCCCAATAGAATCCAGGGGGATTTGGGACCAGTCCCCTTCATTCCTGCTGGTTCCCAGCAGCACCCAGAGGGATTTGGGTCTAGCCCCTCCTGTTCCCACTGGCCCCAGATGCACCCAGGGCAGCTCAGGCCTCTCCTGGCTCCCATCCCACACCAGATCCACGCCAGCTCTGGGCCATGGCAGCAGCAAAGCATTCAAGGCTTCATCTGAGTGCAGAGAAAATTGTTTCCTTAAACAGGTTTATTCCTCCAAGGGAGGTATTTGCTTGAGAGATTTCCACTGGAAATTAAATCTTTCCCGGGATCCAGATAAACAGCCCCAGTTCCATGGAGCTGAGCTGGCAGGGGGAGCTGACCCCAGGCTCCAGTGGGGACTGGGGGCTGGAAGTGACCCTGATGTGGCCCTGGGGGGTGTCCCCATCCCTGTCCCCATCCCAGCCTCTGACCCTTTGGCAGTGCCAGCATCCCCAGGAGATCCCGGATGGAGGCGGAGGCAGCACCCAGAGCTGCCGGGATGCAGCGGGATGGATCCAGCACCCCCAGCCTGGGATCAGAGGGGACATCCTGGGACATCCGGCTCAGGGATCCACCAGCTCCAGCCCTGCCCCTCACAGTCCCTGCCTGTCCTTCCTGCAGCTTTTCCCTTCCTTTCCTCACCTTTTCCCACTGCTGCTCCAGGGCTCCCTAGTGAATTCGGAGAGTTCCAACGAGCAGGCGATGATTTCTGTAAGAATGGAAAACAATTATTTGCTCTGTTGGGGAATAGATGCTGTTTAGTCTCTATTTAATGGGAAGCTAATTAAATTACAGGAGCAAGTGAATAGAAATTTTTTGTTAATTATGAATTTTGCGAGCTACAAAGGCGAAATGATGATGGATCCTGTGATGTGCTGCCCTTCTCCCCAGCACAGAGATAAGATGACAACAGAGAAGGAATGGTGGGAACTCATTTTAATTCCTCCATCGATTCTCCAACAGCCACCTGAGCCCGATCCATTACCTGGGATCCACAGAGCTGATGGTGACTGGCAGCTGGGTGTGAATTCTGTTCAAACTGGGGAAAGGTTGGTTAAATAAATGTGTGTTTCTCCCTGGAGGTGGCTGAGGAAGTCACAGAATCCCAGAATCCCAGAGTGGTTTGGTTGTAGGGATGTAAACCTTGTCCCGTTCCATCCCTGCCATGGGGAGAGGCACATTCCACTATCCCAGGGTGCTCTGAGCCCCATCCAGCCTGGGGCTGGGCTGGACCTGAGCCCAGGGATGGAGCAGCCCTGATCCTGGGCCTGGGACATCCCTGGATCCAGGGCTGGAGTGTGCCTGACCCCGGGGATGGAATATCCTTGACCCCAGGGCCAGGGTGTCCCTGACACCAGGGCTGGAGCATCCTTGTCCCCATAACAGGGGACATAACAGGGCCTCTGTGACCCCAGGGATGGAGCAGTCCTGATCCTGAGCCTGGGACATTCCTGAGCTCAGGCCTGGAACATCCCTGACCCCAGGACTGGGACATTCCTGAACTCAAGTCTGGGACACCCCTGGTATCCATGGCTGGAGTGTCCCTGACCCCAGGGCTGGAGCAGCCTTGGCCCCAGGGCTGGAATATCTTTGACCCCAAGGTTGGAATATCCTTGACCCCAGGGCCAAGGCCTCTATGACATCAGGGATGGAGCATTCCTGATCCTGGGTCTGGGACATCCCTGGATCCAGGCCTGGAACATCCCTGACCCCAGGACTGAGGCATTAATCACCTGGGGGATGGAGCATTCCTGACCTGACCCTGGCTCTGAAATGTCTCTAGAGTCAGGGCTGGAGTATCTTTGACCCCAGGACTGGGACATTCCCGAGCTCAAGTCTGGGATGTCCCTGGTATCCATGGCTGGAGTGTCCCTGACCCCAGGGCTGGAGTGTCCCTGACCCCAGGGCTGGAGTGTCCCTGACCCCAGGGCTGGAGCACTCCTGACCCCAGGGCTGGGGCATCCTTTACCCAGGGTTGCACCATCCCTGGACCCAAAGCCAGAGTATCCCTGGCCCTGGGACTGCGATGTCTCCTGTCCCCAGGCTGCTCCAGCCCTGCCCAAATAGACAAGAAGATGACTTTTTGGTGTAAAAATATCAGTTTAGTTAAAAAATCTGATTTCTCTGTGTTGTTTATACCCCTGGCAGGGAGAGCTCTCTCTGGCATAAAGACACAGATGGTTTTGGACTGAAAACACCCGGGTTTAGTGGAAGGAGAGGATTGTGTGTACCTGGGGAAGAGATCCCATCTGGCTCCTTGTGGCCTGGGGACAGAGAGCTCGGCCGGGTCGGACCCAGCCCCTGCCAGAGCCAGATGGCCATGGGGGACAGGGGACATCCCTGTCACCCCAGCGTGGCATGGGAGGTGATAGAGAAGTGGAGTCTCAGCCTTGATGGGGGCACATTCCTCTCCCTTCCCCATCCCACAGGAGATTTGGGATGAGGCTCTGACCCCGCCGGGGTGTTGGGGAAACTGAGGCACAGCAGGGCTTGGTGAGAGCACAGCTGGGGATCAAAGCATGGATCCTGATGGCTCCCTCACATTTCCCATCCTCCCAATTAATTTCATTACTTTTTTATTTTTTTTTTAAATTTCCTCCCGATATTTTCTCTGTGATTTTGGCCACTGGGGCTTTTTATTGCACATGAACCCCCGGGTGGGGGGTGTGCAGTGGCAGGTTCTGAGCAGAGCAAAGGACAAAGCCCTGAGCTCATTTCCCACCCTCTCCCGGATGAAGTTATCTCCTCTCCTTCCAGGGAAGCTCCATGACAGGCTTTATTGACCTTTTTTTTAATCTAAAATTGATTCTTTGCAGAAGTCCACCTGGTTGGGAGCCAGGCGGGATCTCGGCGCCATTGGATGGGGATTTATGATTTTCCATCAGAGCGTTTTGCCTTTCCCTGGTGCTCTTGGGGGCTGCACAAGGGTTGAGCTGGGCAGATTTGCCTGGCCATGACCAAGGAGATGCTGTGGGGTGGTTTGGTCTTTATCATTTTGACCTGTGGGGTGATCCCAATCCCTCTGCTCTGGGTTTCTGCTGTGTTTAAATCGCAGAGGAGCCCAAAAGCTGCACCCTGGCATTGTGTCTGTACCTGGATAGCCCTCACGAGCCTGGGACACAATGGGATGAAGACCTCTGCCAGCTGAGGAGATCCCTGGGGATCCTGGAGTCAGGAGAGCTGGCAGGAGGGGTGGGGTCCAGCCCACAGTGGGGGTGTCCCAGCTCCACCACTGGGATCCTTGGCAGCCTGCAGAGCCAGGTGTGGGAATACTCGGGGCTGGTGGAGGGCACTCAGCCAGGCCAGGGTGGAATAAACAGAGGTGGCCTCAAACACCACGTCCCAGTCTGCTCCTGCTGCCAGGAGTCCGGTTCAGAGCTGCCCTTGAGGAACCCGCGGCATCTTTGCACCGTGTGTTACTGAATGCATGAAAGCCAAGCGTTCTCTGCAAAGCCCCGTACGAGCCTCCCCAAATGCTCCTGGGAGCACGGAACAGCCCTGAGGGAGAGAGAAATCCTCAGCGTGGAGGATGAAGGAGAAGCTCCAGGTGTGGAAGGTGCTGCAGGCTGGTCCAGCAGCACACAGGGATGAGCCCTGGCAGGCTTGGATGGGGCTTGGACCACGCACACAAATGCAGCTTCATCCCCCGGATGCCGTGTGGATGCTCTGACACCTAAAGCTGTGTGGGGCCGGTTTAGGAGATGCTTCCTTCTGAACATCGGCACTCAGGACTAAGAAATCATGGAAATTAAAAGCAGCGAACTGTTTCAAGTGCTTCAGCCAGGCGGCATTTCAGCCAGAGGTTTCTAAAGCGCTGGGAAAGCAGCATCCCGGTGATTCCTCGCGCTCTGCGATGTCCCCGAAGGTGTGCTGTGAAAACAGAACAAAGGCGAGCGGGTGGGTGGCGGTGAGGGGCCGTGACAGCCCTGTCTGCACCAGCCTCCCTGCCCAGGCACCCTGCCCCCGGCCGGCGCTCGCCCCCGGCCTCAGCCGCGTGTGCCGAGCGGAGCTCTGCGGAGCGGGGCTCTGCGGGGACACGTGTGGCGCTCCCGCCGGGCTCGGCCATCTGTCCTCCCCGCAAGCCCAGCTGCTGCGCTGGCATGGCCACCCCAGGGGAGGTGGCGGGGTCCCTGTGCTGCGGGTCCAGGCGCCGCCCAAGGGCCGCAGGCCCGGGGGATGCGGGGGATGCGGGGGTGATCCGGGGGAGCATCTCGGAGCCCTTCCCCAGGGCCTCCCCCAGCCGCACCTGGCTCCGGAGGGGAAAGATTAAGATTAAAAATTGCAATTTCAAAGACAAACGATAGATAAGGATAAGGCCAGGCGGGAGCCGCGGTGCGGCGGAGGGGCCGCGCTGCCCGCGCCCCCGGAGGCCACCAAGGGCTCGGCGCGGCGCGGCGTGCCCGGGCCCCCCCGCGCCCCGCCCGGCCGCGCCGCCCGCCGCGCCCCGCCGGCTGCCGCGTCCCGCCTTGTTCCGGCCGCGCCGCTCGGCCCCGCCCGCGCCCCCCTCCCGCCCGCCCGGGGCGCGGAGCGCGGCTGTGCGGGAGACAATAGCGGAGCGGGCGGCTCCGCGCCGGGCCGGGCCGGGGATGGGCGCCCAGGGCTGCGCGGCCCCGCGGCCCCCGCGCCGCCCGAGCGGGCTGTAGCGGGGCGGGAGGCGGAGGGAGAAGGGGGGCGATGCCCCGCGCAGAGCCCAGCCCGCCGCTGTGCTGAGCCGGCGGAGCTGGCCGGAGGCTGGAGAGCGGGACATGGTGCTGGAGCCCCCCGAGACGCTCCCCGGGTGGCCAAGGGGCGGCTGGTGAGGAGCTGGAGCGCGGCGGCGGAGCGAGGCCACGGTGAGGGAGCCCCGAGGATCCGGCTGGGGAGCCATGGGGAGATGCAACGGGCGATGCACGCTGGTGGGATTCTGCTGCCTGCAGCTGGTAAGGCTCATCGGCATGCCGGGGGTGCTTTGTGCGAGATGCTGCCTGTCACCGCTCCCCACGCCGCCTCGGCGGTGACCTTGTGTTGGGACCAGCTCGGGGATGCCTCACCATCACCCACAAAAAAACCCACAGAAAAGGAAAAATGCCGTTCTAAAAGACGGGCAATGCCACCCTCATCTCCTGCCTCAAGCCAGCGCTGGCCGGGGAGATGGATGGGGACCCCTTCCCTGCGCTGTCTGTGCCCGAGGTTGGGTCTCCAGCAGGTGTGAGCTTTGTTCCCAACTGCAATCTCTTCCCTCCGAGTTCACTCCCGCCCGCGGTTTCCCATTCTGGTGACTCCGCGGATGTGTCTCGGGGTGCTGCTCCCCTGAGTCGGGGTGAGAGGGAAACTTGGAGCCGCTGCCAGCACTTTGGAAACTCTCCCGCTCCTGAGCGGGACCCACCAGCCCGCGGTGGGGGGACACCGGGATGTGGCGGCGGGGAGAAAGGAGAGGGTTTGTTTTAACGGGATTGTCGGGTTTGTGACAATTCGGTGCCGCGCTTGCCGCCGCCCGCGAATCAATCTTCATCAGGCTCTGCCAGAGGAGCCGGTGAAGGGAGCGCGGGGGGGATCCGGGGGGTTTCTGCTCAAACCAGCGCCGGCGAGGTTGCGATTAATTATCCCGGCGGGGTGGTGCGTTAATGGAGAATCAGCAGCCTCCAACTTGCCCCCGCGGCCGTGCCGGGCTCGTCACGGCGCGGAGAGCAGGGAGGGACTGCTGAAATCTGTGGGGTCAGCTCGTGGTGTCCCCGGGGACGGGGGTGATGGGTGGATGGACGCAGCGATGGAAACGGGCTCCAGAACCCTCTGGAGATGACGGTGGCATCCTGCTGACAGGCACTTTCTTCGCAGCTCTTGTTCATTCCTCATCCTTCAGAAGGCAGCGGGTGGGGAGGGGTCCCCACTCCTGGATGGGGGGTGCTGCTGGGGGGATGGGGAAGCTGAAGCCAGCGCTCAGCCCTGCAGCAGAGGCACAGTGGGATCATCCCCGGGCTGGAGTCACTCCCACCGGGAATGGCCTCTGTGACCCCAGTTGTCCCCTCGCTCCCATCTGTGAGTCTCGCTTGGTGCTTGCCTCACCTGATTCAGGAGAAATCCAGCGGGGCTTTTCCAGCTGTGCAGGAGTTTCCTGGCTTTTGGTCACATTCCTTTTCACCGCTCAGCTCCCAGGCAGGTTTGTTGGTGATTATTCCCCGAGATATCCCACATCGAAGAGCTTTTTATCTGTTAATTTCAGGGAAAGCTGGATCGGTGCGAGCTCCTGGGCTGGGAGAGCAGCTCCTGCTCACACTCGGAGGAACTTTGTGCTGCTGGTTGGGGTCAGGTTGTCCCCTCCACCCTCAGCCCGTGTGTCTGGGTGCTGTTGGCACCCCCAAAGGCTCCAGTCCCCTACCAGGGACCTTTCCCACTCCAAGCTCACCCTTTGGGATGCTCTCCAAATCTCCTTCCTGCTCTTGGAGGCAGCAGCTTCCACTCCCCCAGACATGGGGAGATGTCCCCAGCCCTCAGCTCCTCATCTCAGGGTGAGTGCCTGGGTGCCCACCCGTGGCCCTGTGCTGAGCCAGCCCCAGGAGAATGGAGGTGGCAGTGCCACCCAGGTGTCACCTGGGGTGACCAAGGCCACCCTGAGGTGACACGGCACCTGGACCAGGCAGGGCTGAGGTTTGGGATGGAGCCACAGGGAGCCCATCCCTGCTCCCCTCCTCTGCTTCACCCCTGACATGGGGATGGCACTGGGAGCCTCATGTCCCCACACCCAGGTGGCCCTGACACCTGTCCTGGGCCTTCTGTTCTGAGGGCAGGGACAGCTGTGCTCCCAGTATGCCCAGTCACGGGGCTGGGGCTGCACTGGTGCCTGTGGGGCTGCCTGGAGGCCGTGCCCCATGGCTGCAGGACCAGCCCGTGCCACCAGTGTGCTCTGGGGAGGGCAGGGCTGTGCTGAGCCCCCCCTGGGCCCTGGTGTCCCTTAACCAGCAGCGTGGTGACATCCAGCCCGCCCTGAGGCAATGCCACCATCTCTGGTTGGTCCTTCCTGCCCAGCCCAGGCACCTTCTCGTGGCTCCCTGTGTGTCACTGTCACCTCACAGGCACCTTCCCATGGCTCCCTGTGTGTCACTGTCACCCTGTGGGCACCTTCCCATGGCTCCTTGTATGTCACTGTCACCTCACAGGCACCTTCCCATGGCTCCCTGTGTGCCACTGTCACCCTGTGGGCACCTTCCCATGGCTCCTTGTATGTCACTGTCACCCCATGGGCACCTTGCCGTGGCTCCCTGTGCCACTGTCACCCTGTGGGCACCTTCCCATGACTCCCTGTGTGTCACTGTCACCCCACGGGCCCCTTTGACATCCCAGTGGGTTTCCCAACACTCATGACCCTCCCTTGCCCCCTGGTCCCAGGGATGCAGTGCAGGCTCCAGGCCCCCAGGAGCAGCTAGCACCCCTTGGGCACAAGGTCCCTGACCCAGAGGGGCCCTGCAGGGTGCTGCCCACTCCAGCCCACACCTGAACCAGTTTGGGAAACTGGTTTTGGGGCCATGACACCACAGGGAGCAGCTTTGGAGCATCCAAACATCCTCCAAGCTCGTTCACCACTGGCGAGGCCATTCTGCGAGTGCTGGGTGACTCTAGTCCTGGGGACAAGCAGCACGCACCAGATTTTGCCTCCATTTATGTTTTTTCCCTGTAAAAATCCGCTTGTCAAACACCCACCAGCCCTGCCCCACCTCGGGAGGGGCCACAAGCAGATATTTACGATAATGAGGTGGGATAAAATCAAAACTCCGGGGTTTTGCTGGTTTTCCCACCACCTGGAAGACACCAACCCGTCCCTGTGACCCATTGTTGCGAGATTCACCTTTTCTGTGTGGGAAACGGGAGCTGCTGGGGGGGTTGGATGGGGCAGGGACCCGAGGTGACACTCGGGCATGGGGGTGTGGCAGCCACAAGCCACAGCATTTGTTAACTCTGCAGCCTGGTGGTGTCGGGACAGCTGTGCTGCTGCAGGGCTGTGCCAGCCTTGGTGACACAGTGACATCGGGATATCGGGACACTGGGATATCGGGACATCGGGATATCGGGATGTGCACTGCCGGCAGCTGTCAGGCTGGATCTGTCCAGCTGCTGTCACATGTGCCTTGGCCACCCCGCTCTGCGCCCCGCGGCTGCGCTCCGGCGCTGCTGCAGGAGGGTTTTCCTCGAGCCGGCTCCTTCTCCATCCCAAACTGGCGATCCCATTCCCCCTCCCTGTGGCCGCTCAGCCCCGCAGCTGGGTGGGGACAGGGACGCTCCGCGCTCCCACCTCAGGCTGGTGGAGCCGGGAGCCGCTTCCAAGCGGGGTCTCGTTTCCTTCTTTGTTTCTCTCCTTCTCCTTTAATTGGCTGGAAAAGCAGAGCTGGGTTGGCACCTCCCGCCTGCCGGAGCCTGCCGGAGCCTGCCAGGCTGGCGGGGTGCGGTGCGGGGCCGTGCGGGGCCGTGCGGTGACATGCGGTGACATGCCATGCCACGCCAAGCCGGCGGTGGCATCCCCGCTCCCCTGCGGGGCTGGGGCGCAGCAGCGGGGCCGCGGCTCCGTCCCGTCTCTCCCCGAGCCGCGGGGTTTGCGCAGGGCACCGTGAGCCTCTGGAATGCGACCTCAGGCTCCAAGCCTGGAGAAGGAGCTCGGGAGTTCTGCTGAACGAGGGATGGGTGAAGGGAGAGGATGATCCCACACCTCCAGCCCTGTGTGACATCCCTGTGTGACATCCCTGTGAGACAGCGGCGCCCCTCCGCGCCCCTGGGGGCTCCGGGGCCCTCCTGGCCCCTCCGTCCTCCCTTCCTGCTCTGATTTCCCTGGATTTGGCCGCCACCGGGAGCATTGGTGGGAACCACCCTCCTCCGACATCTGCCGGCATCTTTTGTCCTCGCACGGCTCCGGGTGCCGGGCGCGGGGATGGTCCGGGGACCGCGGGGCCGGGGCCGCCCTCGGCCGCATCCCCCCGCCCCGAAAGGGGGAAAGGAGCCCGGGCTGAACTCGGGATGGAGGTTTTCAATTACACAATTAAATGCACAATTAGGTGTAATTACCAGCGCTCAGAAGGTGCGACTGTTCATAATGGGCTTGTAATCTACTGCCGCCACTGTTTGTACTGCTCCGCTCCGCTCCCTAATGATCATGGAAAGCTCTCCCAGTTGCATGGTTGCCATGGCAATGGGGGGCTGGCAGGAGCGCGGGGATGGCGAGGGGATCCCTCACTCCCCTGAGCCCCCCACACCCCGCTCGGTAGGGTGGGCGGGATGGGTGCGGTGATACCTGTGGGGTCACAGGTGCCGGCATGGAGGGATGAGGATCCTCCAGGAATAACCAGCCATGAGGGTCCAGAGCAGGCCCCAAGGTGCGAACTGTGTTTTAAAAGGCTGGAAAACCTCCCCGGGTGAGCACTCCCAGGGCCCCGGAGGGACCGAGGGTGTGGGTGGCCGCGGAGAGGCACTAGCCAGCCAAGACCTCCGTGCGGATCAGCCTCCTCCGGCACATCCCCATTCCAGGCAGGGCTGTAAAGGTTTGTCGACGTGTGTTTGGGAAGGCTGAGCCTCACAGCTCGCAATTAAAACCGCGATTAAAGTGCCGTACGTCTAAATTTGCAGGACCAGCTAATGTGCACCCAGGAGGATTAACGAGGCCGCCTGAAGAACTCCCTAAATCATTCATGGCGGTTCTTAACAGAGCTGGGAGCGAGGGGGACTGGAAAATAAATGTCTCAGAGGGCTGGGTTGTAGAGAAAATAAAGAGGATGAGACTGAAGCCAGCCTGGCCTGACAGCGGAGCCGTCAGAAAAGGAAAGGTTGATGTGAGCAGAAAAGCCTAAAGCAGGTGGGCTCATGGAGAGCTGGGAAAATGAGCCTTGCCCAGCCAAACTGTGCTCTTATTTCTTCTTGAGCTCACAAGTTTGGCTGCTGGAAGGGGCTGAGCTGCCCCAGCAGTGTCTGGATGTTGATAAGGAATTTGATTTAATCCCAGGTGGCTTCTGTTAGGGAAAAAATTAGTGCTATAAAAAATCAATGGTGCTCCTTTCAGGACTAGGCAGAAAGAAGAGACGGAATAAATTTTCACTGGAGAAAAGGTGTGGGATGAGGGGATGGCATGGGAGAGTCCCCTAGAAGTGCATCCCAGTCAGCCCACGGGGCAGGGGCGTGTCCCATCCCAAATCCATTGCCAAGCCACTGGGAGGGGGCTGGGAAGAGGAACCCAAGGATGGGAGATGAGGCAAAACAGCCTCTGAAGAGGCCCAGGGCCTGTGGCTGCTCTGAGGGAAGATCACAGAATCCTGGGATAGTTTGGCTGGGAAAGGACCTTAAATCCCATCTCTGCCCTGGCAGGGACACCTGCCACTGTCCCAGGCTGCTCCCAGCCCCAATGTCCAGCCTGGCCTTGGGCACTGCCAGGTATCCAGGGGCAGCCACAGCTGCTCTGGCAATTCCAGCCCAGCCCCTGCCCACCCTGCCAGGGAACAATTCCTGCCCAATCTCCCATCCAAATCCCTCCTCTTTTAGTTTCAAACCATCCCCGCTTGAAGATGGGGAGGTGGAAGAGATTCCCAGTACCACCAGCCCTTAATGCAGGAGATACAAGACAAAGCAAATGGTTTTTAGGGGAAAAATCAGCCCTGAAGGTGATTAGCCACAGCCAGAAATTAACTCTGCTTGTGTTGGCCTTGCCCTGCTGCCTTTGGCCTTGCCCTGCTGCCTTTGGCCAGCGCTTGCCCCAGGCTTGGGGCCACGTTTGGAAGCTGAGGACAACAGGGACATCTGCCCACAGGTCACAGCAGCAGCATTCAGGGGTGCTGGGCGCCCTGGGTTATTCCAGCAAAGAGTTTGGGTTTGCTGAGGGAATTCACTGCTGGAGGATCCGCGAGCATCCCGTGAACTCCTCACGGTGTCATTTACCCGCAGGCTCCGAGCCTGGGGAATGCTCTCCCTGCCCCAGGCACCGAGGGCTCCCACCACTTTTTCCCTCTGCCGCGGTGCTCTTGGCTCCTCTCTGCTCAGCTCCTCCAGGGAGAAACCCCAGGGAAGACCTGGAGGGGGTGAATTATTGAGCAGGGAGGGTTTGAGGCTCAACCAGTTCAAAACTCAGAGTGGAGGAATTCAGTTCCCAAAGGGAAACCCTCACCCCTCTCTGGGATACAGACCCGACTCGGAGCCTTGGCACAGGGGTGGGTTGGGAATTTGGGAGGGTGCTGGGGTCGGTCCCAGGACATCCTGCCAGCCTCGCGCCCATTCCCAGCGCTGGGAAAGGCTTTGTGTCCCACCGCACACAGCCGCGGGAACGGGATCCTGCCGGCATCGCCTCCCGGGAGCCGCCGGGATGCTGCAGCCATGGCCTGAGGAAATCCGGTCTTAGGGAAAGGGGCAGGGATGAAACCCACAAATCCCTCACGTCCTGGATGTTCTGACAGCTCCTCCAGCGCCTGCTGGGGGATGCAGGTGGTTGTAATTCCATCTCGGCAGCGCCTGGATGAGCCGGAACCTGCCCACCCCTCATCCCGCTGCTCCAGGCTGTATCCCCCTCCCTCACCCTCCCGGAATGTCCCGGGATATCCTGTCCCCATCGCAGCTGGGGGCAGTGTGGCTGGAACTGATGAAGCGCTGGGGGTTGAGTGGGAAGAGAACAATCATCCCAAATCCTGGGGGATGCCTGGAACAGCTCAGAATGGCCCCCTTGGCACTGATTTTTTCCTTCTCCCCATTTGAAAGCAGCTATTTATTTCGATTTCTAAACTATGGATGTAACAGGCTGGAAAACTGGGAAAGCAAAGCGGGCAGGGAGCAGCCCAGGCTGTGTTTAAACAGGACATTAAACCTGGAGAGGTTTTTAGTAAAATTAATAACATGTCCCATGTGCTTGGGGGAAAATTTCCCCTCCTTTAGGTCTCATCTGCGGCAGAAGATTTGGGGGAAAACAAACCTGATGTCCCAAGTGCTGTGTGGGAGCACTGGGACAGGACGTGTCCCCTCTGTCTCCATGGGGTGACGTTATTTAATAGGGATTTTTCCAGCTGGGATGGGAGGTGCTGTGGGACCTCCTTGCCTTGGGGTGGTGATTCCCTGTTCACCGGCAGGGATCAGCTCCTGGAGCCTGCAGGAGCGGGGCTCAGCACATCCCGGCAGCCCCAGAGGGTTTGGGAAGCAGGAGCTGGGAGGGAGGGATGGAGTGGGATTGGGGTATCTGGCTGTGAATCCAGCGCGATCGCTGAGCTGAGCTGGGGCTGCCTGCCCCAGCAGGGGTTGGGAATCACCCAAAGGGGATTTCCCACCTTTGGCACAGGGGGCGACACGCTGGTGCCAACTCCCGGCCCTGTCCTGGCACAGGGGACCTGAGCCCTAGGGGGTGCTGGGGAGGTGGTGCTGAGCGTCCTCGGGCACCCAGGGGCTGGCGGTGACAATGACACCGCAAAGCCACCGGCGCTGGCTGTGTCCTGTCACCCTTGTCACCCTCAGTGACACGCCGGGTCTCTGGCCGGGGTCACAGCCGTGCTGTCACACACGGGACACGGCCACGGAGTCACAGCCGCGCTGTCACACACGGGACACGGCCACGGGGTCACAGCTGCGCTGTCACACACGGGACACAGCCACGCTCGGGGCTGCCCTGCGGCTCCGCCCTAAGGCTAATTACCTTGATTAGGGCTAATTAGCACTCTGGGGCACTCTGGGCTCTTCCCATGGCCGGATCGATAGCGAGGTCCTTTCCCATCTCGGATGTGTCCTGGGAACAGCGGGAATGTGGCTCTAGGGAGCCCAGAGGAGCCGGAGCAGGGCGGTTTTCCCTCCCCTGGCCTCGTGCTGGGGCAGGAACATATGGAACCTTTGGTGGATGGGATTTGGGGGGCCAAAGGGCCGGGGTGGCCTCAGTGGCTGTCCCAGTTTGGGAACTGGGGCTACAGGGAGCTGTGGGTGCCACTCCCCCTGGCAACACTCGTGCCACCCCACAGGGACAACTTGGAACAAACCCCAAGGGGGAAATGTCCCAGGGGAAGGGAGGTAGCTCAGGGAGGGAGCTGAGATGATCTAGTTTGATCTAGTTGAGGTGTTTGGGCTGGGTTTGACCCCATGATCTTGAAGGTCTCTTCCAACCTAGAAATTCTGTGATTCTGTGGTTCTGTGATTCTGTGATTCTGAGGGTGCCTGGGGTGGGAGTGTTGGAGTGGAGGGTGCTGGGTCGTGGTGGAGGGTGCTCAGGTGGGAATCAGGGATGCTCAGGGTGCTCGTGGAGGGTGTTTGGGGTGGTGGGGTGGGGATGGAGGACGCTTGGGGTCAGAGTGGAGGGTTCTTGGGGTGGGAATGGAGAATGTTCGGGGAGTGGAGAGTGCTTGAGGTGCCTGGGGTGGGAATGGAGGGTGCCCAGGTGAGCATGGAGGGTGCTCGGGGTGGGAGCAGAGGGTACCTGGGATGAGTGGAGGGTGTTCCAGGTGAGCATGGGGGATGATCAGAGTGGGAGTGGAGGATTCTTGGGATGCTGAAGCTCGAGGGAGCCTCAGGGAAACCCTGCCCATGCCCTAATTCTGGGAACAGCTCGGATTTATGGTGGTGCCTGCAGTGTCACACGGAGAGTCCTTGTCCCATCCTCCCGGGCTCTCTCCCCCTCCTCCCCACCCCACTGCATCTCAGGAGCAGTGACAGCGGTGGCTCTGGGGTCCAGCTGGGTCCCCCCTGCCTTGATTTGTGTCCCCCAGCCCCGGGAAAGGTCCCAGGTCCCATCTGTGGGTGCAGCAGCCAGGCCCAGGGCCGGCAGGCCTTTGCAGGCTCAGATTTGTGTTTTCTCTGTTTTTCCCTGCCCTGTTTCAGCTCAGGAACCAGCCCCGTCCCTCTCACCCACCCTGGGGACACCTGGCATCTCCATCTGTGCCTGCGGGACCCCCTCAGCTCCTGTCCCCTCCTCTGCTGCCACTCCCAGCCCGTCCCCGGCCGCTTGCCAATTCCCCTCGGCAGCCGCCGGGGCTGGGGCGGATCCGTCCTGCCCCGGCCGGTTCCGCAGCCGCTGGCACCGCTGTCCCTCGGCTCGGGGGTGGGGCCTCAGCCAGAGCCCTGTGACCGGCATGGGGGGGCACAGGGCTGGCACCGAGTCCCCGTGGGGACAGCTGGGGTGGTCACAGAGCAGCTGGGGGGTCTGAGGGTGCCCGGGGCTGGGGGTGACACTGGGGGATGGCACCGGAGGGTGGCACCTGTGGGTGGGTGGTGGCATCCTATGAGTGGGTGATGGGCAGCCCTGGGGCAGTGGGTGCCACAGCCAGGCTTGGGTGGGGACATCCTGGGGACGATGCAGTGGGGTTGGGACCAGGTTGGGGCTGGGGGTCCCTGTGCCCACCCTGGCTGTGCCTCAATCCCCTCCAGCTCCCAGCTCTGCCACTGCCTGTGGCCACCCTATGCTCCTGGGGGACACGCGGGATGTCCCCCATCCTCTGGGAGGGACACAGGGCTCAGTCTGGAGCAATGGGAATTTCAGGGTTGTTGTTTTATTCCCTGTTTTGTTCCCTCCTGGGAATTTGCCTCATGTCTGGGATTCAGTGGCTCCCCAGGGATTCCATTTAGCAGCACAGCCTGGTGCTGCTGTCACCAAGGAACACCAGTGCATGATTAAAAGTTTTATTTGTATGGTTTTAACCTTTTCCCCCTGCAGAGCTCAGCAGTTTAGTGGTGCTGGCCTGTGGGGAGGTGCAGGACCCCCAGCCCCTCTGGGGATGAGGCCATCCCTGTCCCATTCCCAACCCTCCTAGGGCTGCATCCCACATGGATTTCAGGCTGCTGCCCCCTGAGCCCAGCCTGGCTCTGGTCCTGGCCCAGCACCACCGGGAGCTGGGGGTATCTGGGGAATTTGGGGTGACATTGGGGTGTCTACCTGGGGGTCAGGAGCTGTATTTAGGGACACCCTCACCCATTTGGGGCTCCCCCATTGGTGAAGGTCCTCTCCATCAGCCATCCAGGACATGGGTGCTGCCTCCAACTTTGGCACCCACAGGCCCCAAACCATCCCCTCTTTGGGGTGCACCCACACCAAGAAGGAGGATTTTCACCTCAAAGTGTGGGGGCAAATCCCAGCCCGGCAGCACCCACGGCCTGGACACAGGACTGATGCTCCCGTCACCTTTTGGTGCTCTGGGCTCTCCCCATCTCCCCCGGCCCCATCCCCTCCTCCATCGGGGGCTGCCGACCCCACTAATGACCCCAACCCCACTAACCACCCCATCCCCCACCTCGCAGCAGCCCCAGGCCCCAATTATTTTCAATCCCACCCCCTCTCCCCAAGAAGGAGCCGTGTGGCTCAGGGTCAGGGTCCCGGGGGTCGGTGGCACTTCCCAGACAAAGCAAACCTGGCCCTAACAAAGGGCCTTGAATTATACATGGGGCGAGGGCTCGGCAATTAACGGTGCCCTCATTAGCGGGGTGGCGGGTGGGGTTGGTGTCCCCCACCCTGCAGGGCAGGGGAGGGAGTGGGGAACACGTGAAGGGCTCCGGAGCCCCATTTCCCACGGCTGGGAAGCCCACGGGGGGACCCAGAGGAGTGGTGGGAGCGTCATTCCCGTGTCCCTGTCACAGCGGGAGTGTCCCCAGCCCTGTGTCCAGACCTTGGTGCTGCTGAGTTGGGTTTTCCCTAAATATTTTCATATGGAAAACCTCATCCCTCCAGTGGGTGTATCCATAAGGGGGATGGGGTGGGACGGCAGCCGTCACGCAGCTGGCAAAACCGTCCGTGTGGTTACAGCAGGAAAACCAGGTTTGGGAGGAAAATCCCCGTTTCCCAGTGTGGGGCCGGCCCTGATGCCAGCCGGGATGGGCCCACATCCCCGCTGGGTGTGTGGGGCTCGGGATGTCCCCTGGCACGACACCCCGGTGTCACATCTTGTCCTTAAGGCATCAGAGCAGAGCGGGAGGGCCCTGGATGGATCCAGCCCCACCAGATAAGGGGGCCGGAAAAACCCATCCCCAAAACCCCTCCCGCAGGCGGCGGGGATGAAAGGAGGGAGAAGCAATTAATAAAAGCAATTTTTACGGCTGTTTAAGGAGTCTCTAATGAGCTCCCGAGCGCGGCGGCGGCCGATGGCTGCGGGTAATGACGCGCCGGTGGGCATGGCACACGCCCGGCACGGCTCCCCGGGACAAACGGGAACGAGATCGTGGGATCTGCAGCACAGGGAGCATTGGGATCTACAGGAAAAGGATCTTGGGATCTACAGCAGAGAGATCCTTGGGGTCTGCAGCACAGGGAGCATTGGGATCAACGGGATCAGCAGAGGGATCCTCGGGATCTGCAGTGAAGGGATCGTTGGGATGTACAGAAAAAGGATCACTGGGATCAGCAGTGAAGGGATCGTTGGGATGTACAGAAAAAGGATCACTGGGATCAGCAGCAAAGGGGTCATCAGGCTCGGCAGCACTGGCTCCTTTGCCGAAGGAGTTACTCCAAATATTCCGGTTTTATGAGGATGGCGCATCCCTTTATCAGGATGGTGCATCCCTTTGGTGCCTCTCGCAGTTTGGAAAGCCCTGGGGTGCAGGTGGATGGGTGCTGGGAATGGTTGGGTGCTCTGGTCCTGTGGGATCCTGCCTGGATCACAGTCCCAGTGCCAGGGCAGAGGGGCTCCGCTTCCATCCCTGGGAGCAGTGACAGGGATGCAGACGGGGGATTTTAGGGAAAACGTTGATGGGATTGTTACTGAATTCCTCAATGGATATTGAGGTGCCCTGGGCAGAGTTTTTGTCCCCAAAAAGCTCCTTGAGAGCTCAGAAAACACCCCAGCCCCTTCCCTGCCACTCACCACTCCCAATCCCTGATCATTTTCTTTCAGCCCATGGGAATTTCTGTCCCTGCCTTGGACACATCCAACACCTTCTCCTTACAGGGTGCTCATCCAGCCAGGAGGAGACCCCCCCAAACACTCCAGGTCCCATTATTCAATGGAGAAATAAGAATGGATCTCCAATTCACCAAGGAATTCTCACCCATGGGGGGTTGCTCCCATATTGAATTCCAAGATCCCCCATATTTAAAATACAAATCGCCATATTTAATCCCAAACTCTCCCTTATTTAAGCCCCAAATCCCCCAAATTTAAACCCAAACTCTCCCAAATTTAAGCACAAAACTCCACCAGATCCAAGATCCCCAAATTTCCAGCCTCAAAGCCCCCAGGATGGCGGTGGGCAGTGGGGGGTGGTGCCCCTCACCGGGAGCCGTGGGTGCCCGTGGGCTGTGGGATTACCCAGGGGAGAGGGAAATCCACCGGGCTCATCCCATAAATCCCATTTGCGCCCGCAGGTCCTCCTCGCCGGGCAGCCGAATCCCTCAGACCTGCGTGGTTTGATCCCAGGTTTTAAAGCTAAAAAGAATGGGATAAATGCTGGAAGAAGCACCCACACCCGCCGCGCTGAGTGGGCGCGCACGGGGACCACCTCCGGATGTCCCCTTCATCCCTCCAGGACGTAGGAGCGTCCCCTCCTCCTCCTCCAAACCAATCCCAGAAAAATCAATATTTTGGGAGCCGTTTCGCCACCCCACCGGCTGCCGCCGGCTGCTCCTTTCGCGGCGGCAGCGCTCGCGGGGATTATTTTTGCTCCCCGGCTCATTAACGGGGTTGTTACCAGGCAGATTTCCCCACCCGAGCTTCTCCTTCCCAGCCAGCGGGCCGTGGGAGGAGGGAATGCCGGTTTCCATAGCGATGCGCTTGGCTTTAATCAGGGTTTCATCCCTGGGAGAATTGATTACAGAAAGTGGCACTAAATAAGTCAGTAAATTGGATTTTTTTGTATATATATATGTGTGTGCGTGTGTGTGTGTGTATATAATATATTCTTTTTTTCCTCTCCTCTATCGGATTATATTAACGGTGTCTTTGAGGCACCGGTTGAGATCTGGGGAAAAATACCTCTGGCTTCTCCCAGATGTCGGGATAAAGGACGGAACCGCGAGAATTAGCATGGAAATTGCCTGCGGCTTAATCCGCGTCCACCGCGGGCTGCTGGGGACATCTCCGGCATCCATCCTGTCCCGTCCTGGAGGGCTTTGGTAAATTTTTGGAGCAGATTGTCCCATTCCTTTGCTTTTCCCTGTCCATTCCCTTCCCATGTCCAGCCCCAGCCTTTGTCTGTGTCTCATTCCCAGAATTTGTGATTTGGGGAGTCAGGCTCCCCGCATCTCTCCTGATTTCCCAGCTTATTCGCTCTGTCTGTGCAGGGCCCCAAAGTTAAACCCAAGATTTGCAAATTTAAGGACAAAATCACCCATATTTAAGCCCCAAGTCCCCCAAAGTTTAAGACCAAAATCTCTCTAATTTCAGCACACCCCCCCCCCAATTTAAACCTAAAGTCTCCCGAATTAAAGCATAAAATCCCTCAAAATTTAAACCCCAAATCCACCAGATCTAAGGCAAAGATCCCCAAATCCAAACCCAGACTAAAGCACAAGCTGTCCTAAATCTTAGATCCCAAAATTAAGCCCCAGCTCTCCCAAATCTCAGCCAATGATTCCCCAAATTTAAGCCCAAAACTTTCCAAATTTAAGCTCAAGTTTCCTCGGACCTAGGCCCAAAATCTGCCAGGTTTAAGCCCACATTTCCTTACATTTCATCCCCAAACCCACAGATTAAAGCCCAAGATCCCCCAGGTTTCAGCCTTGAGCGATTCCCCATTTGCTTGTGGGGGTTTTGGGTATTTTTCCTTCATTTTAATTAATGCTCCACCTCTCAGTGGCTTCTGCTGGGAGCCTCCAACGGGATGTCTGACTGAGGTCCTGGATTAATCCCAGTTTTCTTTGCCGGGCTGTTGGTTTGGGGGCCGATGTCCCTGGGGATAACAAATCCCTCCAAGGCTGAGCTCAGGGATCCACATTGGAGTGGGACAGGGATTTATTTGCTGTGGGATGGGAGGGATGGGATGGGATGCACAGAATGGGTGGAATGAGATGGGATGGGTTTGGCATGAATAGGATTGGGAATGGGTGGGTGGTTGGGATACAATGGGATACAACAGGATACAATGGGATACAGTGGGATACAATGGGAGGGATGGGATGGGATGTATGGACTGGGGGAATGGATGGCTCTGAGAGGACAGCAGCCTCTCTGACCACCCCAGACATCCCAGCCCTGCTCCCACAGGTTTGGAGCAGCTCCCAGCTCGTTGTTCTCCAGGCAGGGCCTTTCTGCAGGGCTGGAGCTTCCCTGCGCCCTGCCATGCCTCAGTTTCCCTGAGGAGCTGCTCCCCCTGGCCAGGAGCTCAGATGCTCCTGGTGTGGTGCTGAGCAGGAATCAGGCCGTTTTCCAGGGAAACTGAGGCACAGCAGGGCAGGATCACCATCTCAGCCCCACTGGAATGCTGGGTCATGCTGTGGTCACAGGCCTGTGCCTCAGTTTCCCTGCTGGGCTGTTCCTGTGCACATGTCCCTCTCCGGGGACACTCCTGGCACCCTGGCACCCCCTCCCACAAGTGCCACCACCCCGTGTCCCCCCATCAGGACACCCTGGGCTTTCCAAGGTCACTGCAAGGTGACGCTGCGGGGGGATGCTGAGCACCAGGGATTAACGGGATCATCCCGGCTGCCTCCCGCGGGAACAGCAGCAACTCCTGAGGGGATGGAGCAATTCCCGGCGGGAACATCCAGCCTGTTGTGCGGGAGGGCAGCGCTGTGATGGGCGGGCAGGGAATTGAGCGGCTTCGATCGCCTCGGCTTTCCTTCAGCGTGGAAAAGTTTCCTGGCTGGGAGGCGGGAGGGGAAAGGGATCTCACGGCAGCGCTCGGGGGATGTGCCGACAGGAGCTGGGGCGCTGTGCTAAAGCTCAGTAAAATATAAACGCAATACCGTGTCACAGTTAAGGACGTATTTCATCAGAGGTAAATCAGTTAGACCAGCCTGTTCCTGGGGAAATCGGGAATTTGTGGTGTTTTCAGAGAAAAAAAGAAAAAAATAAAACAATCAAAATTGCCGGGGAAAAATCGTTATGGGGATCCTGGAGCCAAATGCACCCAAACCCCACGGTCTGGGACCTGATGGGGCTCAGGGCTTGGTTTTAGGGTTGTATATGAGGAGGAGCTTCCCCCTGAGGTGAGAATCATCGGGAGGTGGTCGTGGAGCAACCCCTCTCCACGTGGGAACACCGAATTCCCTGGATTTCAGCGTTCCCAGCGTCTCAGAGCACCGTGAAGGGTTGGGGGAGAAGGGGGGTGTCCCTCTATGCCGTGCCTCAGTTTCCCTTTCCTGTGATGGAGTCAGAACAGGAGAAGCCGGGTTTGATGCACTACATTTAGAGGAAATATTATTATTATTATTATTATTATTATTATTATTATTATTATTATTATTATTATTATTATTGCCATTAGCCACCCCAAGGCTGCATTTCCCAGCCCTCCCTGACGGAACCCTCGGGGTGGACAGAGCCAGGAGCATGGGTGTGGGAGCAGGGCTTGGAGGACACCCAAGGGGTGGCACCCTGGGGTCCCCGGGGCGTCCCAGGGGTGGGGACGCCCCCAGGAGTGCATCCCACAGGGCAGATTCCATGGGGATCCCGGGGTGCGGCGTCCAGACAGGCGCATCCAGCCGGGGCTGCGTTCCCATGGCAACGCCGCCGGATGCGGGGAAATGAAATAAATAACTGGGAAAGGGGTGGGAGAGAGGAGGGAGAGCCGGGGGATGGGCGGTGGGTGCTGCGGGGCCGTGACGAGGGACCCCGCGCACCCCGAGTGTCCCCAGTGCCGCATCCCGATCCCGGGGAGCTGGGGTGCTGCAGCCGCGTGTTGGGAGCTCCCATCGGGGGGGTTCAAAAGGGCTGTGCCGCCACCAGGAGACCCCCAAAACATCCACGAGGGATTGTCCCAGTCGGGCAAGGACCCGATTTGTGCCTCTTTCACCCAATTTTTGCTCCTGCCATGGTTTTGTTCCAGCATCGGGGCCTCTTTCCAGCTGGGGCCGCATCCTGCTCATCCCCACCCAATGCTGGAGAGGGATCGAGGGCCCGGCGCCTTTAATTTCTCTCCGTCTGTGATTTTATGAAGGTTTTTGCAGATGGAAGTAGGTCAGGAACTTGTTTCCAAGTCATTAAATGAAGTCCCTGGGTTCGCAGCGGTGTTTGCACCTCCTTAATAGCCAACCGCGCTCTCCTCTCATTGAAATCGCGGCCGATTCCCCTTCCAGGGCTGCGGGGTGGAGCCGCTTCCCGCGGTTCCTGGGGCTCCTCATGAGCCAGGGAGGGCGTTGGCAGAGCCAAAATGCTTCAAAATGCCTCAAAAAGAGGTTTGGGGGGGGGAGTCGGGGTGGGGATGTGGGATCCTGGAGCGCCTTTGGGGTGAGAGCCGGGTGCGGCTGTCCCGGGGCTGGGGTGCGAGGTTCCGGAGCTTTAGGGATGTGGAGAGCATTCCTTATGGATCGGGCATCCCGCTGTCCTACCAGACACCGCCCTGGGGGTTTTCTCTTCCAACCCCGGTATTTTTGGGGGGGCCAAAACTCCCAGAAATGGCAGAGGCTCAAGGACGAGGCCAGCGATGCTCTCGCAGCATCTTCAGCCACGGCACGCAGGGAATCAGAACGGCCAAATCTCTTCAAAACGCAGCGAAATGAAAAGTTAAATCCCCTGCCAGACTCGGGCATATGGTGTGCGGGAGGAAATCACCCGGCTGCAGGATAAAGACCCATCGGGGGACCAGGAGCCCAGCCCGGAGTGGAGAGTGCGGGGGGAGCTCAGAGCTCAGCCCGAGGTGTAGATGCTGCTGCGGGGATGGAGAGCAGCAGGTAGCCGGGAGCAGCATCCTGCCTGCTCCAGGATCCTGCCCAGCACCAGCTCAGGATCCTGACTGTTCCAGGAAGAGAGAGAAGGCTCCAGGGAGAGCTCTGAGACCCTGGCAAGGCCTGAGGGGGCTCCAGGAGAGCTGCAGAGGGACTGGGGACAAGGCCTGCAGGGCCAGGAGCCAGGGAATGGCTTCCCAGTGCCAGAGGGCAGCGCTGGATGGGAGATTGGGCAGGAATTGTTCCCTGGCAGGGTGGGCAGGGGCTGGGCTGGAATTGCCAGAGCAGCTGTGGCTGCCCCTGGATCCCTGGCAGTGCCCAAGGCCAGGCTGGACAGTGGGACAGTGGGACGTGTCCCTGCCATGGCTGGGGTGGCACTGGACGGGATTTAAGGTCCCTCCAACCCAAACCATTCTGGGATTCTCTGGTTCCAGGAGGAGCTGTGGGCAGGAAGGTTCCCGGTTCCCAAGGCTGCTGGGTCTGGGATGCTCACCCAGCGCTCCCCGCCTTGGCTGCAGTCACATTTCCAAGCTCGGTTTCCCAGCCGGGGGCGGGGGAAAGGTTCTCCATGGTGTCTGTGCAATCCTCCTGGCACAGCCAGAGCAGGATCCATCTCACCCATCCTCCTCACAGGGATAAAGAACTGGGAAAATTTAGAGTGACGGGGTGGGTCTGAAGAAGGTGAGGGTGCCAAAACCAAAAGGTGATTCAGGGACAGAGGAGCTCCTTCCCTCGGAAATTTGGTGCCAGCATGCTCGAAAAATCCTCCAGCTCTGCCTCCCTGGTGCCATGTCCCCAAGGCCCAGGTGAGCCCCTCAGCTCGTGTCCCCTCCTGGCACTGTCCTCCCCTCACCCACCGACGGAGCTCGGTCTCTTCCACTTCGATTTCCCGGTGAAAACAAAATCCGTGCAGGCAGCGCTGGGCTGGGTGGGATCCGCGCCCGCCCCCAGCTAATTGATGTGATCGGCTGCAAAGAGAACTTTTGGGGCCGATCGATGGACTCATGAGTGTTTAATTAAGAGGGAGCCCTAAAACTCGTTGCATTGATCAGTCGCAGGTTTATCTTAATTAGCAGTGGGATGGCGTTTGCATCCTGGCTCCCGGAGCTGGGAGGGGAGAGCGGCGTGTGAATGGGGCTGGGGGTGCTGGGAGCAGCGGGAATTCCCACTCCGGGAGCAGGGCAGCCTGGGGAGGATGCTCTGAGCCCCACGGAACAGTTTTGGGGTGTTGGATGCTGCTGGGAAGTTTCTTGGGGAGCTGTGCTCGGGGTCACACTGAGCCCTGGAGCTGTCACTGAGGGCTGCGGGTCCTGGAGGCCACTCCCAGGGACATTTTATCCCCAAAGGATCGGGGCCGATGCTCCGGGGGCTGGAGCAGCCTGAGGGGTAGCACTGAGCTGAGGCTGCCAGCTCAGCCCCGCAGTTCCCTTTGCAGCGTCACCAAACCTGGGCTCTCCCAGCTGGAGGCCATGCCTCAGTTTCCCCACTGGTGAAACACGTGCGGCTGGCCTTGGAATGTCCCCGGGATGTCCTTGGGATGCCCTTGGCAGGCAGTGGGAGCCGGGAAGCTGCAGCCACGCTGCCTTGGTGCTGGCTCTGATTGTCTCTTCAGTTGCATCCCACGAGGATGGAAAATCCAATATCTGCTCTTCCCACAGAGGGAAAAAGCTGGAATATTGCACCCACGGAGCAGCGTTGGACCTCCTGGGGCAGCTCCAGCAGAGCTCCGTGGTGCAACTGGCAGCCCCTGCTCATCCATGGGGAATCTGGAGTGTTTATCTCTGATTTTGTCTCTGGGATGGAGAAGGGTTTGGTTCAAGCAGGCTCTTCCCAGCTCCTTCTCTTTCAGCCACCCTGGATGGAATTAAGCAGCCACATGGGTGTGATCCCTTCGCTCCAGCTCCACGGGATGCCCTCAGAGGCCCTTCCCAGCCCCATCCCTCAGCTTGGAGCATCCCTGGTGCCCACCCCTCCCATCCAGCTCCTGCCAAGCAGCGCTGCCGACAAGCCCCCGGATGGATGGGTGGCCATAAAACCCCGAGCACCATGCTCCCTCTATCATTTATTATTTACATCCCTCAATTTAGGAGATTTACAGCCCGGCTGTGAGTATTTCCAGAGGCTGTTTCCTCGGAGAGTTTAAATAGCTGGGAAGTGAATTAAGTCTCAGTGCAAACAGCCTTGTCCCAGCCCCACAGATCCAGGGGCTGCTGCTCTGTGAATTTGCATCACCTTTGACTAAAATCAGGGTCCTGCTAGCTCCAACCCAGCAGATCCTGTCCCAGGGATGGGCTAGGGGATGGGATATCACAGTCCTAGGGTGCAGCTGGACTAAAATCGGTGTGAACTAGAGCCCTCACAAAGGAAATTCAATGAGTATTTGGAGTTTTATGGATGGGGAAACTGAGGCACAGCTGCTGGATGCACATCCTCGGGGACAACTCAAGCAAGGACCTTCCCCACCTCATTAATTGCCCCCTGTAATTAGGACTCACTAACTCAGGCTGGGATGCTGCCTGGGACCCCCATGGGTTCTCCCCTAACTCCAGATCCCTTTGGGAGCTGCTGGTGGATTGAGAGGGATTCAAAGTCCTTTTCTCCTGTGGTTTTCAGGATAAACTCCCCCTTTTCAGGCAGGAAATTGGGGAATGGTGCTGTGGGGAGGACTGGGGGCCCTGGAGCTCTCAGGGTGAATCTGGGACACCTCAAAGAGTGACAGAACAGGGCTGAGTTAGACAAATGGAAAGAAATTCAGATTTTCCAGGCTGCTGCCAACTTGTCCCTGCACCCTGTGGTGTCCCAGCACCCTCAAGTTTCCTAAAACTTCCTTAAAATGTCTCTAAAAAAAAGTGGCCTCATCCAAAATCCCCATTTTTTAACTTAAACCCATCACTGAACATTCCAGAACTCGCACCTCGCCTTTGCTCAGAGCTAATCCTGTAATTAACAGTAATCGAGCCCGAGCCGGCAGCGAGCAGAGCCATAAATATGTGCTGGGATCAGGGACAGATCCCTTCAGCTGCCAACCCTGGTGGGGCAGGGATTTATCCACCTCGTTTATGGATTACAAATGATAACGGCGATCAGAGCCCCATGGATCCACAGAGACGGGGAGGATGGGCAGGAAATCAAAACACGGGAGCTGGAGGCTTTTCCCACCATAAATCATCCTCCAGGGTGGGTTTTCAGCAGTGTCTGAGTGCTGAGTTGTCGCAGTAGGACACAAAATAAAGATCGTTTGACTCTAGTTTTACTATGAGAACATCAGAAGTGCTTTCTTTACAATCTTTTTGCTTCTTATGTAGCACACTTCGCTAAAAAAGGTGTTCATTGGTCAGTAGGACTGACACCTCTTTCTATTGGTTAAGTAACAGAAAACAACAGCTGGAGGAGATTGTTTTGAGAAAAAACCACTGCCCACTTAGAAATGTTTTGGGAAAAGGAGAAAGATGTTTGGGGAAAGGAAAACTGTTGAAAGTCTTCCCTTGGGAAAGGAGCTAGCAAATTAGCAAGCTGAAAATTCTCTCGGGCTCAGAAATACTGAGCCCACAGAGTGATGGGGAAACTGAGGCACAGCGGGTGATGTGGGGTTACCTCTCTTTGCATCCCCCTTTTAGCTCCAAATATCCCCAATAACCCCTGTCCTGCTAGCCAAGGCATCACATGGACATTCCAGCCTACTGCAACCATTATCCCTGGAATTCCCAGCAATTTCCAGCTGCTCCTGCCCTCAGCAGCCCAGGAGCCACCGAGGTGCCTGGCCCTGCTCCCTGCTCCCTGCTCCCTGATTGCCTCCCCTGCTCTGTTCCAGGTCGCGGCACTGGAGAGGCAGATCTTTGATTTCCTGGGATACCAGTGGGCCCCCATCCTGGCCAATTTCTTACACATCATGGCCGTGATTTTGGGTATTTTTGGGACGATCCAGTACAGATCCAGATACCTCATGATGGTAGGTACCGCCCCGGGGTGTGACAGCGCCACCGGCCCCGGGTCCCTCCTGTGTCCCTGGGAACAGGGCAGCTCCATTCCTGGCAGTGCCCAAGGCCAGGCTGGGCAGGGGGACAGTGGGAGGTGTCCCTGCCCATGGCAGGGTGGGATGGGATGAGCTTTAGGGTCCCTCGCACCCCAAACCCTGCTGTGATTTTATGATTCCACCATCCAATCGCGGACCCCTGTGGATGCAGTGGGCAGGGCGGGGCTGCGGCGGGGCTGTCCGTGCCCTGAGCTCTCTCCTCTCGCAGTACGCCGTGTGGTTGGTGCTGTGGGTCGGCTGGAACGCCTTCATCATCTGCTTCTACCTGGAGGTCGGGCGCTTGTCACAGGTAACGCCCCCACCTTCCTCCTCTTCCTCCCCGCATCCTCCTTCCCGCCATCCTTCCGTCCTTCCCGCTGTCCTGCCCTTGCGCTCCTCCTCCTCCTCCCCTTCCTTGTCCCCCAGAGGTGCCCCTCAGAGCCCGTGGGTGCCCCCAGTCCCGCCCAGGTGCTGGGGGTGCCCCCCAGAGCACTGAATTCCCATGGGATGGATGGGATGGGATGGGATGGGATGGGATGGGATGGGATGGGATGGGATGGGATGGGATGGGATGGGATGGGATGGGATGGGATGGGATGGGATAGGGCGGGATGGAATGGGACGGGATGGACACACTGACAGTTCAGGCCAGGGTGGCAGAGGGCGGCCGTTTCCTTACCCAACATTAATTTCCTTTACCTCCACTGAGGGGATAAAGGGGCAGCAGAACACCCGGGACAGGGATGAGCAATGGCAGGAAAGTTTGGGGCAGAGTCTCTGGCAGGGGTGTGGAGGGCAGTGGGTAGGATGAGGAGATCACCCTGCTGTATATTTCCAATTTTCCTGGGTCTTCCGTGGCTGGGCAGCATTCCCAGCTTTGGGAAGTCACCCTGCAGCCATGGGGTGAGTGTGTGAGTGGGGCTGTGCCTTCACCACAGCCTGGGCTGTTAAATGACAGCTTTTACACCAAAAAAGCAAAACTTCGCCCAGGGATGGGGCAGGCCCAGGCGCTTTGAGCACCCTCAGCCCCGGGTCACGGTCCCTGTGTGAGCTGCGCATCCCTGTCCCGGCTCTGAGGCTGCTGGGACATCGGGGAGGGCCGGGGACAGTTGGCTCCGCTCCCTCCGTGCTCCTGGGGGTGTTCCATGGCTGAGAACATCTTCCCAAGTAGCTCCAGGTCATCTGAGGCTCCCCCGAAGCACTGCGTGTACGCAGCAGGATGAGGGGAGGGGGAGGATTCCCTCCCACCGCCGGATTTTGGTGGAAGTCCCCGGTCCCCGTCACGCTGCCGCGGCACAGCTCCCCCTCGTCCGCTTCCCTGCACCTCAGCCACATCCTCCAGCTCCACAAACCCAAACCCACTCGCTCCCTTTCGGGGCTTTTGCCGCCCGCAGCAGCGAAAATCTTTTCATCCCAGATCGGTGATTTCCTGCGGAGGATGCTCAGCCCCAGCACAGCCGAGCGCCGGGGGCACAGAGAGGGGCTGGGGGGACTCCCGTGGGGTGGGGGCTCATCTAGGGGCGCCAGGGGGACTCTTATGGGGTGGAAAGGGGCAGCCAGGGGCAGAGGATTCCCCCCATCCCTCGCAGAGTGCTGCTGCCTGCCCAAGGCCACCCCAGAGCTGCTGGAGGGGACACAGGCAAAGCGCCAAAGTTTGAGAGGGGCTGACAAGGAGGGGGCACGCCTCAGGGGGACCCTGCAAGGCTCCCTGGGGATGGGATGAGGGCATGGCACCCCAAAAGCCCAGGGGAGGCAGCAGGGGCTGCCCTGCATCCCTGGAATACGCTGAGGGGGTGTTCCCATGGTCCCATCCCTGAGATGGCAGGATGTTGCTGTTGGACATGAAAGAAAGATAATAGACTCTAAAATTCAGAAAGCAAAGAAGATAAAAAGCTTTATTGTCTAATTGTTACTACTCTTCTGTAAGTTGTTCCTATACAGCCTTAACGTGATTGGTGAATAGGAACGACACCTCTCTAATCCCATTGGTTAAACTAGAGAAACAGCAAAACACCACCTGGAAAAGATTGTTTTTAGAAAGAATAAATTTTTTTACAAGATTGTTTTGAGAAGGAAACCTTGTTGAGAAGTTTTCTCTTGGGAAAGAAGTTAGCTGCTACTAGCAGGCTAAAAATTCTCTCAGAAATATCAGGCCCACAGCAGGAGGCACCATCACAGACAGCTGCTGCCCTGCCACTCTGGTGGCCACTCTGTGACACCCATCCTGTCACCTGGGCACAAAGGAGTGCTTTGAGATCTTTGGGTAGAAAATATTCCAGGGCTGTTATTGTTATTGGTAATGTCACATACTTATTCCTCGTGTTGGTACTTCAAGCTACATTAAAGTAATTCCCTAGATGCAGGGGACTTAAAAAATAAAATGTATGACCTTCTGTTCCACAAGTACTGGCACGTGTCAGTTGTACTGAAGCAAATATTACCTTCATGGGCACTGTTTTGTGTGCCCATTTTTCAGCAGCTCCTGGGCTTAATCCTGTCCCTCCAAAGTGTCGTAACCCCATTTCCATCACGAAATCTGAGAGTCTTTACCCCTTCCACATCCTGCCACCTTTCTTCACTTATCAAGAATCTGGGTTGCCCAGATGTCCATGGCACCAGCAGGAGCGGAAGCCCCAAACCCCGGGGCTGCTGGCTGGGGGTCAGGGAGATGCCCTGCTCAGATCTCACGGAGCATCCTTGGCTTGGGAAAACCCATTTTCTGTCCAACCCTCCCGCAAAGAGGCTGGGATCCACCACCTGTGCCTCCTCTTCCTCCTCCTGCAGGACCGAGACTTCATCATGACCTTCAATACCTCACTGCACCGCTCGTGGTGGATGGAGAACGGCCCGGGCTGCCTGGTGACGCCGGTGCTCAACTCCAACCTGGCGCCCGAGGACCACCACGTCATCACCGTCAGCGGCTGCCTGCTTGACTACCAGTACATCGAGGTGGTGAGCAGCGCCACACAGATCTTCCTGGCGGTAAGGGCGCCTGTCCCACCCTCCTTCCCACACCGGGAATGGGAGAGGCAGCCTGGTGGGACTGGCGTGAGCAGAGGTGCCATGGTCCCACTGGAGGTGCCCCCATCACACATTTCTGTCACCCAGAGAGGAGCAGACAGAGCCCTGCCAGCGCCCCAGGGGTGCTGTCTACCCCAAAACTTGTCAGGCTGGGGGTTGGACACTGCAGGGATGGAGGAATCACTCACAGGGAATGAGCTGCTGGATGTGCTGGCTGCTGGGAGGGAGTGTCCTCCGCTGTGGGGAGGTGGGAATGGGACACACCTGGAGGCAGAGCTCCCTAAAATAGAGCTTGAAGGGGAATTGGAGACCCCAAAGGGGCTCCCAGCACTGTGTGGGGCTCAGCACCCCCTGTGGGGTGCCAGCCCTGGCCCCCTTAGGGCACCCTCCTTGTGCAGCTGAATCCATCCAACCCTGCTGCATCCCAAACTGCACCGGGGTGGGCTCTGGCTGCTCCCAGTGCCTCCAGTTCACCCCCCGTGCCCCCAGTTCACCCCCCGTGCCCCCAGTTCACTCCCAGCCCCCAGCCATGCCCCCGCTGGCCCCGTGCCGGTTGGGCTGCTCCATCCATCACCCCATAACCAGCCTCTCCCTGCCCGCTGTTTTTTCCCAGCTCTTCGGCTTCGTCTACGCCTGCTATGTCAGCAAAGTGTTCCTGGAGGAGGAGGACAGCTGTAAGTGCCCTGGCTGGGGGTGACAGGGGGAGCAGTGTCCTCGGCTGGTGCCACCCTGAGCGGGGTGGGGCCTGGGGAAGCAATGCCTGGGTCTCAGGCAGCTGGAGGAATCCCTTTAGTTGGGTTTTTGCCCCATTTTCCCGTCCCTGGTGAGGCAGAGGTGCTGGGTGTGATGGGGCAGCTGTCACCTCCCCCCTTGACAGCCACAGCAGCCTGGGGACACTGTGCCTCTGGGCCATGTCCTCACAGCGTCCCCACGGCCAGATTTTCACCCCAAAACAGGGGAAAACCCAGCATTTTAGGCAAAGTGAAGTCTAACTTTTATCCAGCCTGTATTGCTCTGTATGATCTGACCCCAATCCCTGCAAACACCCCTGGGGAAGTGCCTTAGCCCCAATTCACCAGGTGGTCGAGGCTGTGGCTGTCCAAGTGCATTAAAAGCTCATCTGCCATTAATTAATTCCCACCAGCTGGCAGATCCCAGCAGGGCTGTGCCACAACCCTCCGGATGTGCTCCTTCCCCAGGATCAGCACCGGGATCGGGATCAGCACCCCAGCCATGCCACAGACCCACAGGTGGTCCCAGCCAAGCCTGGGGTGCAGCATCCCCGTGTTTTCCCTCCTTTCCCATGGAAAAAACCATCTCCATGTGGAATTGGTCACTGCCTGTGGGAACAACTCCTTTCCAAAAGGGTTTATCCAGTGCTGGCAGCTGCAGAGAGTGTTTGCAATCCCACAAACTCCTGCATCCAACACACTTTTAATATTAATGCTGCCTCAGCCCGAGATGCAAATGCATCTTTTTAATGGAATATCTTATTAGATTAGGAAATGGATGGATGGAGTCAAAACTGAGAGCTGGCGGAATATTAATTCAGGAAGGGAAATATTCCGGGAGAGAGGAGCTCTCCCCTGGAGCTCTCAGCTCTCGGACACCCATGGATAACCCACCCCAGTGTGGTGGTGGTGTCTCTGGGTTTGGGGAGTTGGGTGGTGCTGGGGATCCTGGAAAGGTTGGATTTCCCAGCCTGGCTGCACCCAGAGCCCATCCCTGTGCTGGTTGTGCCAGGGAGAGGGGCCAGGTGAGGGGAAACATGGGATGATCTGGGAGAAATTGGGTACCCGCAGCCACCCAGAGCATCTCCACCTGACCAGGGCACCCCAGAAACCGCCAGGGCATCCCCAGGGCACCCCAAGGGTGCCCAGCCACCCAGAGCTGCCCCAGCACTGCTAGGAATGAGCAGCCGGGCTCTGACACCGGGATCCCCCTGGGAGCAGGATGAGCCTCCAGGCTGGAAATCTCATCAGTAAAAGCCGATCCCTCGTGCCTGCAATCCCCCGAGGTGACAGCCTCAAACCAGCGCTAATTCCCCCATCATTCTCCTTAAGTGCCAACTCCGCGGACAGTGGGAGGGAATTCCCCCCTCTCTGTCCAGCGGCAGTGCCGGGTCTGTGCTGGGGAGGAGAAGGGAACCGCCGGGATCGCCGAAGTTGCTCCGGCTCTTTCCCGCCGTCTTCCAGCGGCGTTTTCCCGGGATGCTGCCGGGACCGCGGCCGCTGTTACCCGGGGTGAACCCTGGCCGGGGGAGCCGCTGTGCCTCCCTGGATGCTCCATTTCAGGCTGCCCAGAGAGCCTATGGGGTTTCCTTCCCTGGGGGCATCCGAAAGCTGGCTGGATAAAATTCCAAGTCCCCTGGGGGACCCTGCCTGAGCGGGGAGCTTGGGCTGGGTGACCATCAGTGGTCGCTTCCTGTCTGTGGCTCTGATTTATTCCCCTGGGACGCCGCCACCACCGGGAATGTGGCACTGGCATTCCGCGGGATGGATGACGCGGTGACTCAGGATGGCAGAATCCTGGAATGGTTTGGGTTGGGGGGACCTTAAATCCCATCCAGTGCCACCCCAGCCATGGCAGGGACACCTCCCACTGTCCCAATGTCCAGCCTGGCCTTGGGCACTGCCAGGGATCCAGGGGCAGCCACAGCTGCTCTGGCAATTCCAGCCCAGCCCCTGCCCACCCTGCCAGGGAACAATTCCTGCCCAATCTCCCATCCAGCGTTGCCCTCTGGCACTGGGAAGCCATTCCCTGGCTCCTGGCCCTGCAGGCCTTGTCCCCAGTCCCTCTGCAGCTCTCCTGGAGCCCCTTCAGGCCCTGCCAGGGGCTCGGAGGGGTTCCCAATTACACACTGAGAATTGCATTTCCCTGGGGTGCTGCATTTTGCTGTGATGCAGCTGCAGCCCGGGATGTTCCCCATGCCACGGGATGCCGGGAATCTCCCTGCTGCCCTTTCCCACTCACCCACTGCTCTCCCGGCTCTCCCCAGTTGATTTCATCGGCGGCTTTGACTCCTACGGGTACCAGGCACCACAGAAGACGTCGCACCTGCAGCTACAGCCGCTCTACACGTGAGTCCCCGGGGTGCTCAGGGGTGCAGGACCCCCTCATGGCGCTGGCACAGCTCAGATTTGGGGCTGTGCATCCTCTCCGCAAATCCCGAGGCTCCATCCGGGCAGGGCTGGGCGGTCCGGGGAGGATCCTGCTCGTGGTTTGTGTTTCGCTAGGTTTTGTTTGCTGAGCTTCCCCTCGCCGGTGCCCGGGGGAGCAGCGGCTCTCCAGATAAGTGCGGCGGCATTTCCTCCCTCTCCCTTCCCCATTAAGCCGAACTCGATAAACACTCCAGCGAGATAACGCTCGCAAATCTAAAGGGATTAACCTCGTGCGGGCTCTGCCCGCTGCCAAAAATTAATTATATTTTAAGCCTTGTATGCAAATTCAAGGGCAGGCGATTTTTTGCCATTAGGGAGGCAAAGAGGGGCTGGGGGGGACAAATCCATCTGTGACAGCGCTGGACCCTCCCTGGGGGCACTGAGGGGTCCCGTGGGTGGAGGGGAGCACCCATGGGTGCTGTGCCCCCCTGCACGGAGCTGGTCCTTCCCTGGAAGCCCCCAGCCCCCTGGGTGTGAGTGGGACACAGATGGGGATATGGATGGTGGCATTGGCACTTCCCGGTGCCAGCACCCACATCCTGGGGGCTACTGAGGTGTCGTCACCCGCCAGCCGGGTGCCACCCTTGGGGGGCCCCAGGAGTGCTGTCCCATGGATGGGACACGTCCCCTGTGTCCCTTCAGCCCTGCCTGGGTGGGACCAGGCAAAGCCACCATGGGCACAGGGACAGGGGACCCCATCCTGACCCCCATGTCACCCCCGGGGACACAGGGGGTGCAGGGGGGCCCAGCAGGCCCTGATGGCTGCGGGATCAGTGCTGAAAGCCGCAGGATTTGGGGAAATCAGCTGAAAAATCGGTTTGAAGTGGTGGGAACAGCAGTTCTGCATACTCAGGGGACACTGATGCTGATGGCAGAGGAGGCTGGGGCTGTGTCACCAGGCTGGGGACACCTCAGGCCCTGGGTGTGTCCCCGTCCCTAATTCTGGGAGATTGTACCCTCCCCGTACCCTCTGCCAGTGCCAGCAGCACTGCCCCAGTGCCAGGGACGTGGTTTGGGGTGCTGGGTGACACCAGGACACTGTCACTGCTCTGCCAGCTCCCCCCTGCCCCCAGCAGCTCATTAATGAGCCACTGCTTAATTAATGCAGTTGTCATTTCCATCCAGGTCCCTCTGTCCCCCTGTCGGCAGTGGCAGCTCAAGGACTTGGGGGCTCTCCTGTCCCCAAAGTGGGGGACACGTGGTGGCTTGTGGAGAGGACAGGGACAGCGGCAGCTTGGGGAGGGGACACCGGGGTCCCGCTGCTCTTCTCAGCAGCGAGAGGAAAAACCAGGGCTGGCCTGGCTCTGGGGGTGGGCCAGCCGTGTCCCCAGGGTCACTCGTGTCCCCAGGGCTAGCCGTGTCCCCACAGCCAGCCATGTCCCCAGGGCCAGCCGGGCTGCAGCCACAGCAATTACAGCTCGTTCTGCAGGTTCTAATTAGCTGTGATTGAATTAACGGCGGAGTAGGGAGGTCCGGGAATAATTACAAGAATAATAGAGGTGGTAATAGCATTGTTGTTGTTGTTATTGTTATTGTTATTAATATTAACAACAATAATAATAAGGAAAACCTGTGATATAACAACAGTTTAATAATTGAAATTAGTAAAAGATAATAACAAGAATAATAGTAATAGTAGTAATAGTAGGAGAAGCTGTGTTATTATTATTAAAAATAATAACAACAACAACAATAGGGAAAACCTGTGGGGTAACAACAGTCTAAAAATTGAAATTTAAAAACATATAATAACAGGACTAATAGTAATAGTAGTAGTAGTAATAGTTAGTAGTAATAGTAGTCGGAGGAGTTGTGTTATTATTAATAAAAATAAAAACAACAGCAACAATAATATGGAGAACCTGTGGGGTTACAATAGTTTATTAATTGAAATTAAGTAAAAGATAAGAAGAAGAAGAATAGTACTAGCAATAGTAGCAGTAGCAACGGTATTATTATTGATAATAATAACAACAATAATATTATTATAATATTATTATTAATAATGTTATTAATAATAACAATGATAATGCTGATGGTAACAATAATAAAAACAGTAATAACAATTATAAAAATAAAATAAATAATGATAATGATACTAGACACAACCAGAAGGGAGAGGAATGAACCCCAGGAACACGGTGTACCCATGTGAGGGGGCACCAGCCCTGGTCCCCAGGCGCTCTGTGACATTTCTGGGGGTGGAAGGAGAGCAGTGACCCCAGAGAGGTCCCTGTCCCCCCGCTGGCTGTGACTCTGTCCCCATGTGGTGACGCGTGCTGGGGTGTCTCCCAACCCCCCCTGTCCCCCTCTTTTCCAGCTCCGGATAACCGGGAGCCAGCGGCGCCAGGACCCCGCGGAGCCACCACCCCCTGATGCCACCCCCCCCTGGACGGGGGGGCAGCCACGGCGAGCTCCCCGGTCCTCTGCTGCCTCCTGCACCCCGGAACATCCCAAAATCAGCGCCGGGAGCCGCTCGTCCATCCCCGCGGAGCCTCCGAGCCCGAACCACGCCGGACGCAGGGGCTGCGCCACCCACGGGCTCCCACCCTCCCTCCCCGCCGTGGGGACACGGGGACACGCGGGGAGGTGGCAGAGCTCACAGGACACTGTCGGCTTCTGTTTCTCCCAGCCTGGCTTTTCCTTGGAGCAGCAGAGAGCCCGGAGCGGGACGGGCTGGGGACAGGGGACAGGCACCGCTTTGGGGACAGCCGGGCACTGAGAGCAGCGCCTCCACCTTGGGGTTGGGACAATTTCCTGAAGCTCTGGATGTGGGGCTCAGACTGGCTCCAAACACGGGGATTTGGCTCCCAGCAGGAACTTTCCAGCCCCCAAACTCGGATGAAGCAGCACTGAAGGGGCTCAGTCTGGGACGCTCCCAGGAGTTCGATCCGTCCATCAGCATCGCCTCGACCCCCAAATTTGGGGACATGGGGGGGACACACAGGACCCCGAAATCCCCCTGCACCCCCCTCCCTCCCACATTTTGGGGGCCTTGCTCCGACCTGGGAACAGCGACACTGCTGCAGCACAGCCCCTGCCCGGCTGTCCAATGGATCTGATGAATGTTTTGGGTTGCTTTGGGATTTTTTTTTCAATTATTTCTTTGGGTTTTTATTTAATTTAAAGTGCCTGAGTAGACTCTGGCTGAGCCGGGCCCCCCCAAGGCCGACACCGTGCCTTCAGCATCGCTGGGACCCCCCCAGGGCCCCCCAAAACCTCGCCCAGGGCTGGGAGTTCCTCCCCTGGTCCCTTCATCCATGGGGGGCTCGGTGCCAAATCC
This sequence comes from Acrocephalus scirpaceus scirpaceus, assembly GCA_910950805.1. NCBI lineage: Eukaryota > Metazoa > Chordata > Aves > Passeriformes > Sylviidae > Acrocephalus > Acrocephalus scirpaceus. The sequence continues at coordinate 5,956,057 of OU383796.1, forward strand.
ATCCCTCAGCTCCAGTGGCACAGGGACATCGGCACGAGGGGAAGGATTTTTTGGTGGCTGTGAGGTGGGTGGGCAGGGATTGCTTTGCAGAAGGAAGATCAACTGGGAATGAAAAAGCCTTGGAAGAAATTGGAAGGGAAAGAAAAAGGAGTTTCCTGAAGTGTCCCAGCCCCCTGGAACCTCCCCGGTCTCCTTTGTGTGGGATGTGGCTCCTCCAGGATCCCTGGGTCCGGCCTGAAGCCCACCCTGCACCCCTGGGAGCTGTGGGTTTCAGATGGATTTCACCTCCCAGGTGTTTCTCCTCCAGTGCCAGGAGAATTGTCCACACCCTGGAATGGTTTTTCTGCCCTTCCCAACAGGGAGCCGTGGAAGTGCCACTGGAATGGACTGACCCCCCACAGCCCCCCACCACCTCCAGCCAAGCTGCGAGCTCTACAGGCAATAATTTTTCCACCCTTTCCCCCTCTTTTTTCCAAGAAAAATCGTGGTTTTTTCAGGCAGTGATCCCCCTCATCCCCCAGAACATATCTCCATCCCCAGACCCCGGGGCCAGCAGCATCTTTGGGGCCTATTTTCCTCTCCAGGACCCAGGATGCTCTGCTGACCCGGAATGGGATGGGATGGACAGGCAGACACTCTCAGCCCTTCCCAAGCCCAGCAGGATGCAGCAGGAAGAGCTCACTGGCGTTGAAGCTCTTGGGAAGAGGCTCCCTCCCCTGGGCACCACAGGAGGCGGGCACGGCACTCCGGGACCTTGGGTGTTTCTGTTCCGTTGGCTTGGTTTTCTATGAGCCCGTCTTTGTAACGTGAACCGAGGATTTCTTTTCTATTCTGTAATTATAAAAGTCAAAGGAAAGTTTCAGCTGGTGCTGCTCTGCTTCGGGGCACTTCCCTTCCCTGGGCAGTTCAGGTGATTAAAAGGTGGGGGTGGTTTTTAAATTTTTTTTAAAATTTTTGCTCTTTTTCCCTTCCTTAATGCTGCCACCTCCCTCCTCAGGGCTCTGAATCCCCCAGATTTCCCCATTTTATATCACGGAATGCTTTGGATTGGGATGAGACCTTAATTCCCATCCAGTGCCACCCCAGCCATGGCAGGGACACCTGCCACTGTCCCAATGTCCAGCCTGGCCTTGGGCACTGCCAGGGATCCAGGGGCAGCCACAGCTGCTCTGGCAATTCCAGCCCAGCCCCTGCCCACCCTGCCAGGGAACAATTCCTGCCCAATCTCCCATCCAGCGCTGCCCTCTGGCACTGGGAAGCCATTCCCTGGCTCCTGGCCCTGCAGGCCTTGTCCCCAGTCCCTCTGCAGCTCTCCTGGAGCCCCTTCAGGCCCTGCCAGGGGCTCGGAGCTCTCCCTGGAGCCTTCTCCTCTCCAGGAGAGCACCCCCATCTCTCTCCAGCCCTGGACCAGCTCCGTGGATCCCTCTGGGCTCTCTCCAGAAGCTCCACGTCCTTGATTTTGGAGGCTCCAGGGCTGGGGGCAGCTCTGCAGGTGGGTTCATTTCCCGACCACCGCGCTCCAGCACCCCAGGGACACCCGGCAGCAGCGCCCATCCCGCCGCGCTCCTGTGCAGCCGGGCGGGAGCAGCGAAACAGCTCCCCGGCCCTCAGCACGGATCTGCCTCTTCCCGAACAACCTCCCCGGCCCAGCCCAGCCCCTCCAGGCTCCGCAGCCGGTCCGGGCACGCCCCAGCGGTGGCGGGGTTGCAGCTTCGGCTTTGCCCTGCCCGTGCTCCACCTCGTGTCCCGGTAAGGGCGGGAGAGCATCCAGCTGGAGGCTGGAATGGGCTCCTGCAAGTGGTTTTCCATTAAAACGTTTAATTTGGGGAGACAACTTCGAGTTTATAACCACAGGTTTGGGTTTAGAGTCAAAAGCATATTTTGAGAGCAGCAGGGGGAATTCTTCGAAATAAACACGGGGCAAAAGCTGTCCCAAATGTCACCTGTGCTGTGTGATGTCCCCACTCTGCTCCCACTCAAGCCTGGAGCCGGGACATAGGTGCAGAATCCCAAAAAACCATCGGGACATCCCAGATTTAAAATCCAGTGGGTATGGTCATTATATTGATTCTCACAGACATGGGGGAGTCTGGGGGGGGCTCGCTCTGAACCCTGAACCCCTCCCACCCTGGCCCCCGCTTGTCCCTCTGTGCAGCCCCGGTCCCATTCCTACAGCCCTTGTCCCCTCCCCACAGCCCCTGTCCCCTCCCCAAACCTCTGTCCCCTGTCTGCAGCCTCTGTCCCCTCCCCACAGCCTCTGTCCCCTCCCCAAACCTCTGTCCCCTGTCTGCAGCCTCTGTCCCCTCTCTGCAGCCTCTGTCCCCTCCCTACAGCCCCTGCCCCCTCCCTACAGTCCCTGTCCCCTCTGCACAGCCCCTGTCCCCTCTCCACTGTCCCTGTCCCCTCCCCGTGTCCCTGTCCCCTCCCTACCGGGGCTGAGCTGTCATTACCGAGTCCGAGCAGCGTCCGGGCTCCCGCGAAGAGCCCCCAGCGTGGCCGTAAACAGGAAGGGCAGGAAGAATAAACGAGCTGATTTTCTTCCATCCCAGGCCCGACAAAGAAACGGCGGAGGAGCAACAAAGGATTAATTTTCCCTCCCGCAGCCGCCGGACCCCGGCGAGCCACAGATGTTCAGGAGTCAAAGAAGCCGCTTTCACATCCTCCAACAAAGGCATAGAGACGCTTTTCAGGGCTCAGGGATGTGCGGGCCCAGCTGGGGCGCTCCTAGGTGTGCCCAGACCCAGGGGAACGGGAGCAGTGCGGGAGCAGTGCGGGATGCAGCGCGGGAACGGAGCAATGGAGTGTTCGCCTCTGCCCCCGGGGCTGAATCGATCGAGGGACACATTCGGGGTTTGAGTCTTCCCGCTTGGGCTCCTGAGCAAGGAGGGATGGTTCTCCCAGCCAGGGGAGATGTGACAGCCCCAAGGACACCCTCCAAAAACCACATCACCCATGACAAGACGTGGGTGGGACGTCCCCAAATCCCCAGCCCTTCATCCCTACAGAAATGCTCTTTCCAGGGCTCCCATCACCTCCGGTCCCAGCTGGAAGGTGACACATGGATGTTCGCCCAGGTGGGCACCGGATGGATGTGACACCTGCCTTGGTGACAGCTTTGGGGCCTTCTCTGCTGGCCATGATGCAGCCACAGGCATAGGCACAATTTTTCACTCCATATATGTCTATCTCTATATATCTATATCAAATATATATTCTATAAAAATGTAACTATAAATATAAATATAAAGTGGCCCGCTGGCCCACTCACTCCCCAGGATGAGCAGTCAGGATGCCCTTGCTGGAACACACCAATGTCCTCCTCTGTTCCTGCTGTAGATTCAGCTCCAAATCAGCCGGGTTTAGCCCCAGAGCCACAGGAAGTGGTGGGTTTTAATTTTATTTTAATTAAAAAAATTAAATTTAAAATTTTATATTTAAAATTTAAAAAGCAGCCCCCCTCAGGAAGGGGCTGAGGATGGGATGGAGGCAGCCTGGAAGGGTGCTGGAGCTGGAGCATGGTGTGGGCAGTGAGGGTGGGGTTTAGCAGGGATTTGGTGTCCAGGGCACACCGATCCCTGTGCCACAGCGAGCAGGGCAGGGGACTCTGCTGGTCCCTGTGCCACAGTGGGCAGGGCAGCAGACACCGGTGGTCCCATGTCACAGCGAGCAGGGCAGGGGACACTGCCCGTCCCAGTGGCACAGTGGGCAGGGGAAATGCCAGTCCCTGTGTCACAATGGGTAGGGGACACTGCCCGTCCCAGTGGGACAGTGGGCAGGGCAGGGGACACTGCCGGTCCCTGTGTCACAGTGGGAAGGGCAGGGGACACTGCTGGTCCAAGTGCCACAGTGAGCAGGGGACACTGCCGGTCCCTGTGTCACAGTGGGCAGGGCAGGGGACACTGACAGTCCCAGTGTCACAGCGGGCAGGGGACACTGCCGGGAGCAGGGGAAGGTGGGAGCTGGCACGGCTGGGCAGGGGGAGCTCCATGCTGTTCCTGCACCATTCCCTGCCCTCTGCCATGGACTCCCTGTGCTGCCCCCGGCTTCGGAGGTTTGGTTGCACCTCTAGGCTCTCCAGGTTTCCCAACCTTGCCCTGCAGACCCCAGTCGCCCCTGTGGGCTCTGCCCTGGTGTCCTAGGTTACAATGTAAAATTGTGCCCAAGGTATGTATTCTATCCCCATGAGCCGTTGGAGCCAAGGTGGGGCAGTGTTTTCCTTATCTTCTGTTAATGAGCCTAACAATGCCCTGCCACATGACTCATAGATAACTCCCTCCGGGAGTTATCTCTGTTTAATGGGCCATCAAGGACCCACTGCATGACTCATAGAATGAGATCAGCCCATTGGGAGATGCTCTGCCCAGGGGGAGGAGCCAAGCATTCCCACCTGGATAAATCCAGGGTTTGGGACAGCACAGGCAGCTTTTATCCACTGGACTCCCAGAGGAGACAAGAGCTACCAGACCTTTCTACAGGATCACTGCTTCGACAAGATCATCTCATCTGGACTGTCACTACCACCCTAACAGGGTGTCAGGTTGTATTCTGACTCTGTCAGTGGTTTTTTGTACTATTACTTTTATTTTACTTTCTTTTATTTCTTTTATTTTCCTCTTATTAAATTGTGTTTCTGACTTAGAGTCTTTCACTGGTTTTGCTTTCAAACCAGCACACCTGGTCCTGCTGCACAGCAGCACGGGGGGTCTGCAGGTGAAGGGGATGGGGAGGTCGCACCTCCCAGGCAGGGAGAGGGATGGGAAAGGCTTCAGGAGTGGCAGAAGGATTCACATCCCTTTGCCACCACCAGCGCAAGGCCTGGGTGTGATCTGGGGTAAATCCCTTTGGTTACAGCTCGGATGGGTGCAAGAGCAGAGAAAAATGGGCAAATTCCCACCGGGACTGGCTGAACAACCCCCCCAGCCAGGCTCTGAGGTCCCTGAGATCCGATTCTGTGTGAGCAAAGCTCGGCTCCTGTTGACACCCGCTGTAAAAATGATTCCAGCAAGTGGAACCCACAGATGGTGCCACCTTCACTCCGAAGCATCACCTCCTGGGTGCTGCTACCTGTCCTCCTCCCTCACAAGGAGGGCAGGGCAGCTCCCGAGGCTGGATCAGCCCTGCTGAGCACGAGTTTGCTGCCTCCGAATCACACCGAGGCAATTCGGCTCCTGAGCCAGGTGTGCCTGAGCCTCCAGGCCGTGCATGGAGGGCGCACCAGGAGCGCTGGGAGGAGCCGGGAGCTCGCAGGGCGCTGCTCTTGGAAGCACAGGGAGGATGAGGGAGCTGACGGATGCTCGGGCAGGGCAGGAGTGGGGTGGGATAAATCATTCCTGGGTTGATTCTCTCTCTCCTCTCTGCCGCGAGATTTTTCCGGCAAAACCATCGAGCTCCAGCTGCTCCCCAGGCAGCTCCTTCGGACTGGGAGGTTCGTGGAGCTCCTTGGGGACAGGCCAGGAGTGGCAGGAGGTGTCCGAGTCCCCGGGCTTTGCTCCCGGGCTGGGCTGCAGCAGGAGGGAGAAGCCGCTCCAGGCGGAGCCGCAGCAGCCGGGGCGAGGAAAGGTGGAACAAAGCCGGAGGCAAGGAAAAGTGGAATAAGGCGGCCCCCACGCACCCCCAGGCACAGCCCCGTGCCCAGACACGAGTAGTGCTGGGCGGAGGGGTGGCAGGAGCTCCGCTGGGCGAAAGAGCGGAGGGAGGAGGCATCAGGGAGCCCCGGGCAGCACACGAGGTTCCAGGGAGGGGTCTGGGGGACCCTGGTGGCAGCGGGGGTTGGATTTGGGAGCAGAGAGGCCCAACCTTCAGCCTGTATTGCTCAGCAACCTCTCCTGGATTTCAGCAGAATTGCTCAGAGAGAGGAAAAGCCAAAACATTTGAAGCATCAAACCTCTGCCCTGCAAGCTCCTTCCAGCTTGGCCAGGAGAGGACACAGGGGTCCTCATGTCCCCCTCTGCCCTGGGACAGAGCCAGCCCTGCCTGGGCCCGGGGTGTCATGCAAAAAATCCTCATTTGTGAACCTGTAATGAAGGGCTGGACATCCTGAGGGGGCCGAATTAAGGTTACACAGGCAAATGTAGCGCTGCCATTTCCTAAATTTGAGCCCAGGAGTGCACAGCTGGCAGGGTGATGGCCTTAGAAACGTGACAGTTTGGGGGCTGTTGTTTTCTCTTAGCTGGGAACACAACAGGAAACACGGCTGGAAGGTGCAGGGAGCAGATAGCTGTGCCCTGGGGAGGGCCCCGGGGCCACCCCGGCAGCAGCGGCTCTTTGTCACCCTCTCCAGTGTGACAAGGACTGTCACAACTTGGAGAAATTAAACACCAATAAATAACGTCTGGGGAGCTGGAAGCAAAAGAGTGGGGTTGGGGACTAGGAAAACCTTCTGGCTTCCAGACAATATTGCAAAATTAGAGAGTCACAGAATTTCCTGAGCTGAAGGGACCCCCAGGGATCATCCAGTCCAACTCCAGGCCCTGCCCAAACACCCCAACAATCCCAGCCTGGCATCCCTGGAGCGCTGTCCAAAGGCTCCTGGAGCTCTGGCAGCCTCGGGGCCGTGCCCATTCCCTGGGGAGCCTGGGCAGTGCCCAGCACCCTTGTGCTCACCCCTTGCTCCTGTGTGAGCTTGGCTGCTCTGTGACTCTGCTCCAGTAATGGTAAATATTTTCCAGTATACACAGATATTCCAATGAACAGCTCTGTCTGCAAGGGAAGGATCCTTGGGTCTCAACACCATGCTCCAGCCCAGCTTGGTTCTGGAGATGTTGATAAAAAAGAGAAAGAGTGACTTTTTGTAAAGCGAGAGAGAGTGGAAGAACAAAAGGGAATGGTTTTTATCTGAGAGAGATTTAGATTAGATATTAGGAGGAAATTCTTCCCCGAGAGGGTGGGGAGGCCCTGGCACAGGGTGCCCAGAGCAGCTGTGGCTGCCCCTGGATCCCTGGCAGTGCCCAAGGCCAGGCTGGGCATTGGGGCTGGGAGCAGCCTGGGAGAGGGGGAGGTGTCCCTGCCATGGCAGGGGTGGCACTGGATGGGATTTCAGGTCCTTTTCAACCCAAACTATTCCAGGATTCCATGATCCTGTCGGAGCAGCAGGAGGAAGTCAGAGCACTCCTCTCCCGTTTTCCAGCCCGAGAAGGGCTGATGCAATGCAAATGAGAAGCAGGGAGCTGGCAGAGGGAAATCACTCCCCAGAAATGCAATCAGGCCGTGGGGCTGTGAGGAGATGTCATGCGGACAGGAGGGCAGGAGGCTTCCAAAGGGCTGAGTCACGTAATTGCCTGTTGAGAAAACCCAGCCCCCACGTCTTTAATGATAACAAACGAGCTGGAAATCTTAATCAGCCTCCTGCTTCATAGCGTTAATGATAGAATTTGGGACAAAGAATGGGGTGGGGGATGATCCCCAAAGAGGAGAGTCTCACCAATCTCTCTGAGGGATTTAGGTTGCTGTCGCTCCTACCAAGGGCAGCATTTAGGGACAAGGTGGCACCAGCATTTAGGGACAAGGTGGGGAATGTCCCCAGGCAGTGTTTGCCTCCCTCACCAATGGGGCAGCAGCAGCAGAGGGGCCCCGTGTCCCACCCAGCCCTCCTGGGGCCCACAGAGCTGGGGTGCGGGGGGAAGGATTCAGCTGGGGTTTTGGGGTGACCTAACAAGACCACACACAGGGACAGCCCTGGCTGTGGCTGCCTGGGGTGTTTGGAGGGACGGATGCTGCAGCTGAGATGCCCTGAGCAGGGACAATGCTCCAGCAGGCCCTGGAAGCGTGGCCATGGATCCTGCAGCTCCTTCCCAGCTGCATCTCACCCACGGGGCCAGCAGTGTCACTCAGCGGGGACACCACAGCCACCTCCCCCCTGGGATAGAGGTGCCACCACCTGAACTCCTCTGCCTGGAGCTGCTTTGTGAAGCCACAGGAGTTTTCAGATCCCACCAGCTCCCAGGTCTGTGCTCCATCCAGCTGCTGTCCTCACAGCTCAACCCTCACCGGTCTGCAGGGGAGCAGTTCTGGCACCTCAGCTGCTCACCTTTTAACCCTTCAGCATCTCTCCCTGCTCCTGTTTTCTCTCCCCACGATCCCTGAAGGGTTTGGCAGCCAGTTCAAAGGGCTGCTGGAGAGGTGGGAATGCGAGCAGAGCTGTGACACGTCTGGGCAGTGAGGACCGGGGGGGAAAACCCAGGTGGTTTTTAAACCAAACACGAATTTCCTTTTTCCTGGTTTAGAGCTCTGTCGGGTGTTTGTGTAGCTGCCATTCCTGCCATTCCTGCAGGTTTCTCAACCTCATTCTCATTTTCAGTGAGAGGGGCACTCAGGGATCCTTTCCAATGACACTTGACCCCCTGTGCCCGCCAAAACCAGAAAACATTTGTCTACCAAACTTTTTCCCAACCAAAACATTCCTTGCTGCCTGGGCCCTGGGGAAAACATCTTCTTGATCCCACAGAGTGAGAAAAAGTCCCATGTGTCTCTTATCCTGGATTTATCCTATTGTGGATCCCATAAATCCATCCTAGGTTTCTCTTCTAGGTTTATCTTACTTCTCCAGGGCATTTCTCACTGCCAGCCTCTGGCTGTCTTCTCCTGCAGTGGCTCCGTTAGCTGCGGCAAACTGGAGGAGGAGCAGCAGAGGAATCACCGGGATCACAGAACTATGGATGGTTTGGGATGGAAGGACCTTAAAGATCATCTAAATCCAACCCCAGCCATGGCAGGGACTCTTCCACTGTCCCAGGCTGCTCCCAGCCCCAATGTCCAGCCTGGCCTTGGGCACTGCCAGGGATCCAGGGGCAGCCACAGCTGCTCTGGCAATTCCAGCCCAGCCCCTGCCCACCCTGCCAGGGAACAATTCCTGCCCAATCTCCCATCCAGCGCTGCCCTCTGGCACTGGGAAGCCATTCCCTGGCTCCTGTCCATCCAAGCCCTCATTAATAATCTCTCTCCACTTTTCTTGTAGCTCCTTCAGGCACTGGAAGGTCACAATTTGATCACCCTGATGCTTCTCTTCCAGGCTGAGAAATCCCAGCTTTCCCAGCCTTTCCTCCCAGCAGAGCTGCTCCATCCTTCTGTCTATCCTGGTGTCCTCCTCTGGCCTCTCTCCAGCAGCTCCATGCCCATCCTGTGCTGGAAGCCCATTCCCCTGGGAAGCAGAGGCATTGGCATGGCTCTTTCCTAACCATGGGATGTGGCATGACTTTGCCAGCAGCTTCCCTGAACACAGAGAGGAAACAGTGGGATTTGAGCACCCCCAGAGCAGCTTTGTCCTTGCACCAGGCACTGGTGACCCCACGCATGGCTCAGCACAGCCCTAAGCCCAGCTGGTGGGTGAGAGCTGCTTAAAAACTTTGATTTTGGGGGGCTGTTTTGACACAAGAAAAAGCAGCTCTGCAGCCAACACGAAACTCTCAGACCCTGCTGCTGCCAGGTGGGTCCGCAGCCAGAATTCCCTGCAGCTTCCCATAACCACAACATTTCGGCAGCCACTTTTAGACACTTGGCTGAGACTCCTGAAAAAAAAAAACCAAACCCATCTGCTCTGGGTGTCTCAACACGAGCGTGGAAAGAAACCCGTGGGTGAAAGGTGTCGGTGGGAAGCAGGGTCTGATAGCTCAGAGCTGCTGCAGAGCCCAGGGACATTCCCCGGCTGCTGCTGATGACAGGTCCCGCTCAGGAAGCATTTCCATGAAGGTGACCCTGGGAAGGTCCCTGATTTCAGGTGTCTGGAGCAGCTGGTGGAGCAGTGGATGTACTCAGGAGCAGCACTGGAGCTGCCCAGCTCAGGCCTGGTCATTGTTTTGTGTCTCAAGGCGCTGGGGTTTGACGAAATGCTGCCCCAGTGATGCAAATCAATGATGCACTTGGCTCTTCAAGGAGTTTTTGGTCAAGCCAGCACACTCTGAAAATACTCTGCATGAAGACCTCAGCAGTTTTTGGCTTGGTTTGGGAAAAATTGAGTCAGTCAGTGGATTTATTTTTTTCCTTCTGGTGGATAAGGACATGTTGGTGCCCTACACGGAGGGAGATCCTCTTTCCTTCAATTTAGCTTTTAATTGCAGGCATCAAATAGTCATTGAAATAAAAGCGCTGAATGTCCCAAGGCTGGGGACAGGCCTCCCTGGGACAGCACTGAAGCTACTTTTAGAAGCCCCCAAATCTGTTTGTTTTTTTTCCCAGGTGAGTCCCCTGTCCCATGCAGGTGTCTCCCCTGTGGAGCTGCGGAAAGCTCTGCTCCCAGGAGGATGAATCACAGCAGCAGAGCTGGGTTTGTTTGCTCTTAGACTCCTTCAAAGAGAAGATTCTGTGGTGTTGGGCATTGTGCCACCAGGAACAGCGTCTGGGCAGAGCAGGGAGGGAGGGTCTGGATTTGGGCATTTGGTCGGGATGTGGAATTTTGATGCTCAGTGAAGAGCACCATGGACTGAAGCCCCTTCTGTGGGGAACAGAGGGAGAAAGGCCCTGCTAGGGAGTCATTCAGAGGTGGGAGGGCATCAGTCACCTCCTGGAGGTCCCTTTTACCCTTTGCAGATGAAGATGTATCCCAGGATAACTGCTGTCAGGACTGGTATGGGGTCAGCCAGGGCCAGGCAGCTGGGGTAGCTCTTGGTGGCCAATGGTTCTTGGAAGATTAGAAGGACATTTCCACCCCCAGAAGGTTTTTCCTGTGGAGGTGGAAGTTATTTCACTGCCTGTTCCTCTCACTCTGGCTCTGAAGTTTTTGGAGCAGCATGTTCTCCCAGTGGGAGACTTTTCCATGGATGGCAACAAGCTGAGAGCCTGGGCAAGGTCTGAGGCAGAAGAGAGGATGGCAGTGGTGGGAGGCAGGAGAGGCTGTGGGAGGGATGGAAGTGCTGCAGATGAGACCCAAAGTTCCCCTCAGCCTCACGGCCGCAGAACTGTGTGTCCCCACACGCCACTTCTCCCTAAATCCAGCAAAATTCTCTGGCAAATGAGGGTTTGAACCACTCACCCTTCATCCCCAGCAGGACTCCTGCCCTCCCCCTCTCATTGCAGCGGCATGACTGTAATTATCCCAGGTATAATTAACAGAAAGCACGTTTCCAGTGTCAGCAAGCAGCCTGGGTGTGTGCTGAGCCCACCTGGCAGAGCTCTTATCTCTGCCTCACAGCACAGGGGCAGCACTGCTTGGGGACCTCCAGGCCACCGCCAGCAGGACAGCTCAGGGACAGCCAGGGGGGTGCTGGCAGGGAGCCAGGGTGGCAGCTCGCAGGTACAGCACCCCAAAAGTGGCCAGAAGAAGTGCAGGGACACCCCAGCCCTCTGTCCCCAGTGAGGACATGGTGTGAGCAAGAACTCCTGACCTCCCAGGTTTGCAGCCCAAATCTTTGTCACCCAGGAGCCATCGCTGGTGCCTGGTATCAGCCCAGGGGGCCCAGGAGATGGGTGGAACCAGAGGAGAAGGGTGTGCACGCAGATTTAGCTGGTCCAGTGCCCAGATGAGACAGTTCCACCCTTTGCACTTCCACCACAGCGAGAGGCTGGCCTTGCCCACACCGTTGGCATTTTGGGGACACTGCATGGGCCCCCACAGAATCATGGAATTATTTAGCTTGGAAAAGACCTCTAAGGTCAGCAGTCCAACCATTAGCCCAGCACTGCCATGTTCATCACTAAACCACATCCTCAAATGCCACATTCACATATTTTTTGAACACTTTCAGGGGTCGTGGCTTCACCACCTGTGCCAATGCCTGACATCCAAATTTTTCGTGATATCCAACTCAAACCTCCCTTGGCATGACCTGAGTCTCTTTCCTCTCATGTTGTTCCCTGGGAGCAGAGCCCGACCCCCCCAGCTATCCCCTCCTGGCAGGGAGTTGTGCAGAGCCACAAGGGCCCTCCTGAGCCTCCTTTGCTCCAGGCTGAGACCCTTGCCCAGCTCCCTCAGCCTCTCCTGGGGCTCCAGACCCTTCCCAGCTCCCTCAGCCACTCCTCACAGGATTCCCTCTCCAGCCCCCCTTCTCCTCTCCAGGGAATTCAGGACACGGGAGCCACAGGAATGACCCAGAAGAGCTGTGTCCACCTGTCATGGGTCCACACCCAGCGTCACAGCAGAGCTGAGCCCAGCAGAGCTGAGTTGATCCCAGCCAGGTCACACAAGCCAGGCTGCTGCTGGCCAAAGGCACCTCTGGGTGTCTGTACAAGGCTTGGCCCCAAACCCATCCTCAGCAGGGAAAACCTCTGCTCGCTGGTTATCCTGACCATCCCCTGTCATGCCCGGCCTGGGCCAATCAGCACCAAACCCTCCATGCCATGTTTCCCCAGGTTTTGGGGGGTCGGGGTGAGGTCCTGCTGCTGCTGGTGAGGTCCCACAAGGGAGTGCATGCTGGAAGAGGCAGTGAGGTGGTGGAAACACCCATCAATCACCCCAGCAGCCCATCGAGCAGAAAATGGATGCAAGGCACGGCTGGATCCAGCTTTGCACGTGTTTCAATGACTGAGAACCTGGCCTTGAAGTGACTTCTTGCACCCTCATTATCTAGAAAATCTGCGGCTGCGGAGACCAGTCCGTGCTGCAGGCTCAGCTCCCCATGGCCGGCCGGAGCCCTCGGAAGCAGTCGCTGGTTCTCCCTCCGTACAAGTGAGGGCTTGTCCCGAGCTCTCCCAGCGCCGGCACTTCCCTCCTGTTTCCCTGCGTGCCTGGCCAGGACGGAGAGACAAAAATCCATGAGCGGTTCCAGCGCTCAGCCAAGCCCAAAGGGCACGGGAGCTCAGCCCCGGGGGCGGGAGGGGCACAAAGACCCAAGGAGCTGCCCCTTTAACATGGAGGAGCCGGGGCAGAACTACCGCTCCCAGCGGCCAGCGCCGCCCGCCCTGCCCGGGCTCCGCGCCCAGAGCCGCACGCCGGGGGCTGTAGTTCCCCCGCAGCCCCGGCTTTGTGGGCAGGGGACATGGGAAAGGGGCGGCACGAGGGCGGAGGCACCCCAAAATTGTGTTGGGCTGTTGGTGGAAGGTGAGGAGGTGTCGCTCTGCAGCCGGCGCTCGGTGCCCCCGGTGCGGTTCTGGGGCAGGAGGGGGATCCCCGCTGTTGGGGGGCTCGGGGGCACCAGGCTGGGGGTGCCCGGCCTGAGTGGCTCAGGATGTCCCAGCTTGGAGCGGCTCGGTGTGCACAAGCTGGGAGTGCCAAGGCTGGGGGGCTTAGGGTGCCCAGGCTGTGGGGGGCTCGGACGGGGAGCACTCGGCGTGCCCAAGCCTCTGGGGCTCAGGGTGCACAGGCAGAGAGGCTTGGCGTGTCTTGGGTGCCCGGCCTGGGGAGCTCAGGATGCCCAGGCTGTGGGAGCTCAGTGTGCAGAAGCTGGGAGTGCCAAGGCTGGGGGGCTCAGGGTGCCCAGGCTGTGGGGGGCTCAGACGTGGAGCACTTGGGGTGCACAAGCTTTGGGGGCTCAGGCTGCACAGGCAGGGAGGCTTGGGGTGTCCAGAGTGTCCAGCCTGGGGGGCTCAACTTGGAGGGCCTCGGTGTGCACAAGCTGGGGGTGCCAAGCTGGGGGGACTGAGGGTGCTCAGGCTTGGGGGGATCGGGCTGGCGGACGGTGGGGTGTCCAGGCAGTGGGGTGCAGAGCGTTCTGGATGCCCGGACTAGGGGGGAAATCAGAGTGCCCAGGCTGGGGAGGGGCTCAGCCACATCCCCGCCAGCCCAGCGTGCGCTGGTGCCCCGTCTCTTCTCGGTCCATCCCGATCCATCCCGTCCCGTCCCTTCCCGGTCCATCCCACCCTGAGCCATCCTATCTAGTCCCTTATCGGTCCATCCCATCCCGGTTCATCCCATCCATCCCGTCCTGGTCCGTTTCATCCCGTCCCGGTCCACCTCATTCCATCCCGGTCCATCCCGTCCCGTCCCGATCCATCCCATCCCGTCCTGATCCATCCCATCTCGGTCCATCCCTTCCCTTCCCATCCCATCCCGGTCCATCCCGATCCATCCCATCCCATCCCATCCCGGTTCATCCCATCCATCCCGTCCTGGTCCGTCTCATCCCGTCCCGGTCCACCTCATTCCATCCCGTCCCGTCCCGATCCATCCCATCCCGTCCTGATCCATCCCATCTCGGTCCATCCCTTCCCTTCCCATCCCATCCCGATCGATCCCATCCCATCCCATCCCGGTTCATCCCATCCCATCCCGGTCCATCCCATCCCTTCCCGGTCCATCCCGCCCCGTCCCGGCGGCGCTGGAGCGGCCTCGCCTTCCCGTGGTGCAGCGCGGCCGCGGCCCCGCCGCGCCGCCATGTTGTCGGAGTGAGAGGCCGGGGAGAGGCAGCGGCGAGCGGCCGGGGGGGGCCCGGCATCCGTCTGCATCCGAGCGCTCCGCCCGTGAGTACCGACCCGGGGCCGGCCCCACCGCGCCGCGGACCCCCGCGGACCCGCCCGTGGGCACATATTGGCGGGGGGCGCGGGAGGAGAGGCCCCAGGCCGCCCCGAAGGCGAGCGGCGGCGGGGGCGCTGCGCCGGCGCTCCCGCCCGGCTCCGTGTCGGGGCCGCGGCCTGGGCCCATTGTTAGCGGGGAGGGGGCGCGGGGGGATCCCCGGGCCCCGAGCGCGGCCCCGCGGGCGCTCCGGTAACGGGGACGGGGGTTATTGTTGGGGGGGCGCGGGCCCATCCCAGCCCTCACCCGCCTTCCCCCGGGCCCGGCCCGCTGGGGGCTCCCCTTGGTCTGTGGGTTCGCCCTTCTCCTGGGGAGGGTCTCCCCCTTCTCCTGGGCGGGTTTCATCCCGGGGGGGCTCCCCCTTCTCCCGGGGGTTCAATCCCGGGGGGCTCTGTCGCCCCGGCCGAGGCCCCGCTTTGTTGCCCCTAGGGCTCCGAGGGGATGGTTGGGTTCCTTCTCCCCCGGTTTTGGGGGGGATTCGGCGGCTCTGGGGGTCCCTGGAAGAGGAGGGGGTCGGGGCTGGCAGCGGGAGGGACGAAAAAAGGAGACAATCCTTTTAGATGTGCTGGGTGACCCTGGGGGTTTTGTGTTTGTGTGGGGTTTTTTTTTCCCCTTGTTTTTATCTCGTGCTCACATAACAACAGCCTCGGCCCTTGTGAGCTGCAAACTTGGAATTTTAAGAGTCTCTCGCCCCAACCTGAAAAATGCTCTGATTTTTGTTGTTGTTGTTGTTGTTGTTGTTTTCTTTGGTCAATGTTTAATAACTTTGTTCGGAGCAGAGATTTTATTAGACAGATCATGAGTAAGGAATTTCCCTTATTAAGAGGGATGGAGGTGGGGTAAGGGGGACCGTGGGTCCCCTTGGGTTTTAATGCTGGTTTTGGGAATCCGATGTTTTGGGAATTCAGTGCTGCGTCTCCCCAGGTTTTCCAGGAAAACACAGGGATAACGTTAAAAGTTCTGCTAGGCCACACAGCTCTCAAACAATGGCTCTGCTTTCATTTCCAGTGGAACTTTCTAAAAAAAACCCACCCAACCCAAACTCCTCTGCTTTGGGATTGAACTTTATTGAAACGGACGTTTTACATCGTGTTAATTTTGTAATAATCTGTGATTTTGAGGGGAGTACGAAATCAGAGCTGTGATCTGCCTGTGGAGCCGGACTCTGTGTGGATTAAAGCTCCTTTATTCTGTGTTGTCACCACCGGTGCTTCAAACTTGCAGGGAGATTCCTCCGAAGTTTTTTGTTGTTTGTGGAATGCCCCGAATTCTGAAGTATTCTACCTGCAATGGCAACACGGGGCAGTTCATTTCCACGCCGTGTTTTCATCCAGGGAAGAGCAGAAGCGCCTGCCCTGAGCGCGGTGTAGCAGAGTGGAAGCCTTTGTTTGCAAATCCGGGGTTCTGCCCAGCGAACGCTTTCACCTGGGAAAAGTTGATCCTCTATTTTTAGGAAGAGTTTGGGAATGAAAGAGGCTCTGGAGGGCCTGAGCAGCTGCGGGTTTGCCAGTGCCTGTGTAGGTGACTGCACTGTATTCCCGGGGCTCCGGGAGCTTTGAATGACAGGATTCAGCTGTCCCGCTGAAAGCCTCGAACGCGGCATTCCCATAAAAACACGGCTTGGAACTAAACTTGAACTACCCACAATGCTCCCTTCTCCTTTGCTCCCTTTCAAAATGTCGTCTTTGCCAAGTTTTCCGCTCCTGTTTGGAGCAGCCCGAAGAGGAAGCGGCTGGGAGCAGCCTCTCTTTAATCCATTGACAGATTTTCTGCACCCTCCTGATTTTTATGATAACACCTTGATTAACCTAGAAATTAATTAGTGTCTGTGGACGGAGGGACCTGCAGCCTTTTGAAGGAGCAAAGGCTGTAGCAGTGCAACTTTGTACCTTGCTTCTCAGTGGAAATGGGCTTGTTCTCTAGATACTGAATTGTTTTTGGTGGGGATTCATAGTATCTTCCTTTGTTTTTTTTACAGTCTGCCCTGAGATAACTTGTAACTTCCTTTCAAGGGGCTGCTCAGATTTCATTGCTGCAGTTAATACACACCTCAGTTTGATGATAAATGAACTTCTTACCATTAATTACTTAATATTTTTGTTCTTTTTGCATAGAGGAGCTTGAGTACTTCGTGTGATGTTACAGAAGGGTTTTGATATTTTTTGCTAAAGGGAAATTAAGAAGAAATTGCCATTAAACTGAATTATAGTCTTAAAATCAGTCAAGATTAGACATACCATGTTTTCAGTGTTTTTTCAAGTATGTGGGGAAGGTGGTGGTTTCCAGACTCTTTGAAAGCTGGAGGAGTGAGTTCGGTTGGATGCCCCTGGTATTTGAGTTGTGAGTGTATAAAAAGCCTTGCAGAGTGGCCCTGGGGTGTGTGTGCAGCACCAAATTATATTGGAGGTGCAATTAAAAAAACCTGATCTCTGCAGGTTTTAGAGTCATTTTCCTCTGAGTATTAACCCCATGCTCAACTCATGGGGCCAACCTAACAAAGCTTGATCAAAGGTAGGACTGGGATTTTTTATTTTGGTCTCCCTACTGTTAGTAAATTGTTCTTGGAAGTTGTTTGTAGTAGTTGAGTGTTGTTCAGGGCTACTACAAGAAGCAGGGAGGGAACAGAGGCGCCTTTCAGGCCCTCGGAGCTGTTGGCAGGAGCAGGGCCAAGCTCTGCAGCCACCAAGGTACAACAGTGAAACATCCTGAGGCAGCTCTGCCAGGAACTTCTCAGGGCTCCACCACCCCAATTTCATCCTCAGAATTCTCTATGGGGCTGCATTTAGGTACCTCAAGCCATAAACTATTGATCTTTTTAATAAAGATTAATTCAGACTATCCCATGCCTTTAAAAATGAATTTGGCTGGTTGTGTGAGCATTACATAACAAGGAGAAGACACTTTGCTGATCACACCTGTAGTGTCTTTATTGCTCTGATATCCTGCCTTAAAATAACAAACAAACTTCTGTGGTTTTGTGCTGCTGGAATGTTATCAAAATATTTGGGGAACAGGAAGTTAGTGAGTTGCTGTCAGCTTAATCTGCAGGTTTTCCTCCTGCTCGCAGATTATTTGGATGTATGCAAAACATATGGGGTAATAATACCCCATTTATTGGGGTATTTTATTGGGGTGTTCAGTGCTCTGGGTACTGAAAATGTGTTGGACTTGTCCAGTTTTCTCCCAGTGCTGTCGACAGCAGGACCAGCAGTGCTGGCTGTGCCTGCTCTGGAAAGTTCTGCCGAGATCTCAAGTTTGCTGTTTTCTCCAGGGAATTTCATAAAGCATGTCCATGGGTTTTACTGCCTCCTGAGCACAGCTTCTGAGTTAGCAGCGAGAGTGCACGCTGGGTTTGGGGCTCCATGAACTGTATGAGAAGAAATCCAGGATTTTAAGTTTGCATTGAAAACAAAACAAAACAAACTGTTGCTTTGCTGCTTTTCATGACTGAGGGAATACTTTGGGATACAGTGGGATACAGGGGGCCTGGAGTGTTTATATGGATGGGGGACCAGGCCTGGTGTAAATGGGCACAGCAGGTTCTGGTGTCACTGCCTTCCATAGGTTTTTTGGGGGCTTTTTCCTAGCAGTTTTCCAGTCTGTGTGTTGTTCTTCACAGAAATTGCCATTCTGCTGGTGCTTCACAGGCATCCTGTGTGTCCTGCTAACCCCGTGCAGCACAGAACAGGGGATTTCTGTGCATTTTCAGTGCTGTTCTAGCTGCTGGGTTCACAGGGCGAGCGTTGAAGGAGTTACATTTGCCACAGGGATGTTTCCCTGCCAGTCACAAGATTATTTATGTTATTTAACACTCAGAGCTGCA
The DNA here is from genome assembly GCA_910950805.1 of Acrocephalus scirpaceus scirpaceus. Taxonomy (NCBI): domain Eukaryota; kingdom Metazoa; phylum Chordata; class Aves; order Passeriformes; family Sylviidae; genus Acrocephalus; species Acrocephalus scirpaceus. The sequence goes on from OU383796.1 coordinate 5,974,257, forward strand.
GCTGGGAGGATTTCATGTCTCTTTCCCCTCTCTTTCCCCCGTGTCCCCCTGCAGGTGTTGGTGGAATGAGCGTAGCGTGCGTTTTGAAGAGAAAAGCAGTTCTGTGGCAGGACTCGTTCAGCCCCCACCTGAAGCAGCACGCTCAAGACACAGCCAACCCCACCATGCCTGTGGTACTGACATCTGGCACAGGCTCGCAGGCTCAGCCACAGCCAGCTGCAAACCAGGCCCTTGCAGCAGGGACACACTCCAGCCCCGTGCCGGGATCCATAGGAGTGGCGGGGCGCTCCCAGGACGACGCCATGGTGGATTATTTCTTCCAGAGGCAGCACGGGGAGCAGCTTGGGGGAGGAGGCAGCGGCGGCGGTGGCTACAACAACAGCAAACACCGCTGGCCCACCGGAGACAACATTCATGCAGAGCATCAGGTAGAAAACCACTCCTAGCTTTCCCAGCTCAGCCCTGCAGGCTTCTCAGAGGTGCTTTTCATGGTGCTCTTCTAAAGCTGGACCTGGTTCTGGTGGAGTTGGAATGGCAAGAGTGGTGCTGTTTGTTTTCTCTTTTCAGGGTGGCGGTGCCCTGGTAGCTCTGAGCTGAAAGGTTTCTGCTCTTGAGGGTGTTGAAATCCCAATCCACTCCCTGTGACAGTCAAATGCATGTTTACAAAATTCATCACTCCCTTTATTGATTTTTTTTTTCTGATGTGTGAACCAGCATAGCTGTGACTGCAGCTGCTGCTTTTCAAATCTGTTGCTGTAGTTAAATAATTCTTATGTAATGGTATTACAAAACTGCCAATGCATGTAGGTTGGGCTTTTACCATCCCCAATATTGGAAAACACAGGAGTGGAAGTTGCTGGTGGTATGTTTGACTGGGTTTCTTTGCTTTGGGGTTGGGTTTTTATGGTTATCGTGTAGAGGGGAAGGTAGTGATGATGTGTGTAGCTGAACTGAGAAGAGCAGCCTTAAGAGTGTCACCAACCAGCGGTTTTAGGAACTTCTTAGAGCCACTCTGAGTCTCTAGAGGGGTGGTGGGCCAGGCTGTGTGGTAGTGATGTTTACTAGAAGTCTTTTCAGCAGTTGCATTGTCACTTGTGCTGCAGTTAAACGAGTGGCTGACTCACTCCACTCAGTCTGTGACCTGTAGCTCACTCATCAAAGACACGTGAGTGCTTCCTCTCCGAGGCAGCAGAACCCAAGTGTAAGCACATTTTAAAGCAAAATGATGCCCACAAATATTGCCAGAGTAGCAGACACAAAGCTTTTGCAACCTTTATGAACATCTCCTGCCTCCAGTTTCTGGAATCAAAGCGGCCAAGCCCTTGCTCCTCTGCTGTGCCTCCCCAGGGGATGTGTTGCCAACCAGACCATTTATAAGCAAACATTGCAGGGAATTTTGCAGCCTCACCGAGGGCAGTGTGTACATCAACAAAGAAATAAACCCAAGTGCCCTGTTAATTTGTTCTGGAAGAAAAATCACATAAAATACTGCAATAGGAGCTAAGGAGCTAAAAAAATATTGTTGTTATTCCCTTACAGAGAAACGTTGTATTTAGGTATCACTTCAGAAGAAATAACTGCATTGAAACAGATGTTATTTTTCTGTTTATTATCCAAGTTTTCAGTCACTAATTGTAAAACTTAGTTTAAGAGACATCAGTACCAGAGATCTTAATGTTCTAAGTTGTGAAAGAAACAATAAGCAAGAATTTCTTCCTGCAAACTTGTAGGTTTTTCAAATCAAAGCAGCCACGGAGTCTTGGGGTGGAGATGTCTGGGCAGAGCTTGCTATTGTTTGGGCATTTTGTGGCAAGATGACTTCATGAATTAAAATGATGTCATAAATTCTCAATCCTCTTTTCCTCCAGCTTACACTTTCATCCTCCTTTCACTGCAAATCCCTGAAAGCAAAGACAACAATACTCACTGGAGATAAGGAGGGTGAGGACAGGGTACTTCAAGCTTGCAGATGTAAACTCTGCTGGTATTTGAACTTTTGTTTATTTAATATTGGAAGGACTTAAACTTTCACTCAAACAAAAGAATCCTGCCTGTTCCAGAGGCTTGCCCTGTTGTCAGCAAAAGTGTTGCTCAGCATGATTTTCTTCGGTAACTTCTGGAATGAAATGATCCTAATAAATAAACCATTTAATGAAAGGAAAGCTCATTAACTTCTGCTAGTTTAAATAAACTGTTCAAATCCAATTCCTGTATTGTCTGGCAGCAGGACGTTGGTGAGAAGGTTGTGTGGACAGATCACACCTGCAGGATGGAGCTCACAGAGATCATTCTGTGTGATGCTCTCTCAGTTTCCCCTGTGAGTTCTGTCAGCTGAGGCTCAGGAAATACCCACCAGGCCAGAATTAACGTTGGGGTTTTTATCTGTTCTGCTTGCTGCTGGCTTTTACTCCATGATAAGTGTGGTACAGCCGTAGTTGCAATGTTTTTGCATTCAGTGTTCATCTCTAAAGCAATCTTTTTGTCTGATTTCTTCCAAGTCAGCTCTGAGGTGAGGCACTAACCCCGTTCTCCTCTGTCTCATTTGATACTGGATGCTGCAGTGATTGATGGCACTTTATAAGAGTTTGGTGCTCCCTCCCTCTTTTTCCATGGCTCTCTGCTTGCCTCAGGGTTTTACTCCTGGGAAGCAAAATGCAGGGTATGTGTAATCCTAACACTGCCATTCTTTTTGACTTCTTGGCCACCTCCACATCTGCTTCTTAAATTATAAATTCCTTGGAGCAAGGACTAATCTTTTGCATGCAAAATGATTTAATTCAGTTTGGGTTTAGCTGGGGTAGAATTGAATTTGGCCTGCAAGAACAGAAGTGAAAGGAAGTGCTGGGACATGCAGGGAGGTAGGGAATCATTAGGGATGTCTCCTGACTCAGTTTCTTATGGATGCACTTTTATTACTGTACTTTTCATTTTAGACTTTCAAAGATGGTTCAGTGAGGGCCCAGCCTTGAAGACTGGTTAGGAAACTCAGTAGCTAAAAGATAATGGGAAGTCAGAAAAAAAAAATTATAGGCTAATAATATAGGTTAATGTCTGCCTAGAGCTTGGGAGGTCGTAATTAAAGGTAGAAGGATTTTAATTGTTGAATCCCAGATTCTTTTTGTTACGTGTGTAGACAGATGTGTGTCTGTTGGTGATAACACTGCCATGGCTTTTACCAAGTGATGGCCTTTCATGGTGGTACTAACCAGCCAGGAGTGCTGTGAATCACAACTGAGCTGCAGCACCCTGAGTTTCCAGGGGTTTCATTGTGCTGTTCCTCCTGGTCACTTTTTCTCCTGGTAGCTCTGGGAATTGAGCTGAGAGTGGCTTTAGCAGGGATGGCTTAAGGAAAAGTTTCTCTCAAGGAAGGGAGGGGAGAAGCTCCTTCCTGGTAGTGTCCTCTCGTTTTGAGCAGCAAGAAAATGCTGTGTCTGTTTGTGTTTTGCTTTTCTTTTCCTGTTGCATTTTTCCCTTCTGCTCTGGAAGGTGTGTGGGGACATGTTTTTATATAAAATAAAGCAATTAAAGATGCCCCTGTCATTTCACAAATTTAGGTGTCAAAGCTTCACCATCCGCACAAAAACCCCTTGTGCTGCAAGGTCTTTGTCCCTGCAGACACTGAAGTGGTGCTGGAATCAGACTTTGGATTTCCTAACCAGGTCCCTCAGATCTCCTGAACAAAATCCCAGCTGTTTGCAGTTCCAAATCCTTAATCACCCACCAGACTTCAATGAATGACACTTAACTGCAGATGTTTCTGGTTTTATCCACAAAAAGCAGCAAGATGAAGTTGAGTGTCAGGGTCCCCAGTAATTTTAATATCTGAGTGAACAAGTTTAGGCTGTCTGATGCCTGATTCCTGTTGGGCAGAAGCGTTATCCTGGTTGCACTGGAGTGTTTGTGTGCTGTTTATCCAGCAAAAAATGTGGAAAAGGATCAGGACATCACGTAGGTAGGGCACAGAATGGTTCCAGGTGAGGAATGGCCTGGGTTGGATCTGCCTTGGTTATGAAAGGTTGCACAGATCTCCTCACAAGCCTCTGCTGCTCCTGGAGGGAGTGAAAAGACACTCGGGATATTCAGCTGGGACAAGTTATCAACACTGAGCAGGTTTTTAGGAAAATTGGCCGAGTTTTCTTGGCTAGGGTCTCCTGTGACTCGTGCGTGTGTGTGCTTGAACTGGAGTGAAGGGAGAGTGCTGTGGTGGTGGTCCCTCTGGAATTGCAGTCAGTGGATATATTTAGACTGTCTGAATTGCACTTGGGTAGTGTGGGAGTTGCTTAGTAGAAGCAAATGATTTTAGGCATTTGCTTTCTCTCAGAGCATGTTTAATTAATAATTGGAGACAATAGAACTCTGCAGGGATGGTCTTGTTGAATGTGGGGAATTTTTCACATGGAGTTGGTGAAGAATAGTGAGCACAACAGGGCTGGGACTGGGGTTTCTGCTCAGTTTTGCCTTTTGGCAGTGTGACCATGCGAGTTCCTCACTGGGAGCTGGGGTTGGAATGGAGGCAGTCGGTAATTCTGGCAGCTGCCCTCATGAAGCGCAGCTCCTCCAGCCAGGCTGCTTCCTGCCCTGGGAGCAGCTGGATCTGAGCATGTCTGACAATGCACCATGGCCACAGCTGTCCTGAAAGTTGTGGCAAGGTCCTCTAAAAAGGTCCTGGAAGCAAAGGCAGTCCTGGTGTTTGTTCTTCCAAAGTGGAATCCGGTTTAAGTGGTGCCTAACTCTTTAGGACAGAGATTTTGCCCCATCCCTGGCAGTGTCCAAGGCCAGGTTGGTCAGGGCTTGGAGCGACCTGGGACAGTGCAAGGTGTCCCTGCCCATGGCTGGGATGGAACGAGCTGGGATTTGGGGCCTCTTCCAGCCCAAACCATTCCATGATTTCTGATGTGCCTGTGGAAATGTGCTCCAAATAATTGCATGTTTTGTCTGTGCTGGGGTTGAAGGCGTGGAGTGAGTCCCTTGTCACACAAACCATGTGACAGCATCTGTGGCTCAGCTCTTGAAGATGGTTTCTGACCTCTGTTTCATTAAACCTGTTGAGTTTTCATGGGAACTTCCTTGTGTCCCAGTGAACTGCTCAGGGCTTTCCTTTCCCTCACACTGAAAGGGCTGTGCTAATTTGATACTCAGGTAATTTGAAATGTAATTCCTTGCTGAAATGAAACGTCTGGTTTGGCTGATCTGTTTCACAGAGATTTCTCCATAGTAGAGGGGTAGCTTGGGAGGGGAACTGGAACATTTAATTTGGTTTTCTGCTTTGTGTTGCCCTCTGAAAATTTCTCCTGAGGTAGAAGGAGCATGAATAGGTTGGCGTAGTTGGATATTTCAGGTTGGAAAATCTTTGTTATGTACAGGGGAGAGAAAACATTCTGAAACATTCAGAAAGTTACTCTGAGACTCTGTTTGCTCCAAATCCATGGATTTTACTGTTCCTGATGGGCAGCTGCAGATAAGATTGTTCAGTTGGGATTGATTGCCCAAGTGACCTGGTGTGCTGGTGTTGGGATTTCTCTGTGGTTGTTGCTGTTCTGCTCTGCTTCCTTGTCATGGTGCTCACTCAGGAAGAGCAAAAACACTTTCACATTAGTGAATTTACAAAATTCAGTGCTTCCAAAGACTTCAGGTATTTCAGTGGTTATCATGTATGAGTGTGCTTCGAAAAGAGATTTATTACAGAACTCGTCCTGCTTGTTTCTTCCTCCCCTCTCCCCAACTTTGCTGTCCCCTTAGTAGCTCATTGGTGGTTTGCTGAGTTGCTGTGACCTCCTTGTGCTTCTGAAGACAGCAGGTTGTGATCCCGGGAGCATTTTTGTAAATGGGTGAAGCTTTACAGTGGATCTGAACCCCACAATCCCTACCCAACCTCTCAGTCCCTCTCCAGCCACCCAATCCATCCCCAGTCTATTCCTCAGGAACTGCTACAAATTTCAGCTGCTGGTCAGAAATGGCCTCGATATGGAGCAGTTGCAGAGCAGTGTAGTAAAGAGCTGTTGCAGAGCATTGTCTCTGGCTTGCCTGGCTCTGAGAACTCCCTCTTAGGTGTATCAGGGACGATTTCCAGGCTGTTTTCCCTGAGTGCTGATGTCAGGCTGAACAAACGCTCCTTTGTGCGGCTGCCACGTGATGCTGCTCCCTCTCGGCAAGGAGCTGCTCTCAGCTCTCCTGTTACTCCTGCCACTCCTGCCTTTGTTAGGGAGAACTTCTGTTCCAGGGCAGTTGTTTTTATTGGGAACATCTGGCTGTGGTTCTTGCCCTGTTCCGACTTTGATTCTGGGGTGAAACTGGACTGTTGCTAAACCCTCAGTGAGTCCCTGGCAGTGTGGCACGAGGCCACGCTCATCTGTTCTGACAGAGGTGCCCTGGCACTGCAATTAAACATTGCTGCATCCGTTTCCCACATCTTTTTTCTCTCTGAATTTAGACCTGGGAAGGTCGGAGTAGGGCCGGGAGTGAAATGAAAAGTCCTCCAAGGTCAGATCTTAGCCTGGCCCCAAGCTCATGCACAAACTCATGGATCCAGGCACACAACTGGGTTGCAGAAGATGGTTTTCTCAAGGTATTGCCAGCTCCAGCAGGACAAAACTAAGGTTGTTTCTTCCCTAATCCAGTACTTTTGAATCCTGCACCCCAATATGTGCCTGAGACATGGCAGGGTAACCTAAATTCCACGTTAATGAAGTGCTTCCCTGGGTGGATAAAATGGGAGGAAAAACATAATTAGCTAAGGAAGGAGAGCCCCTCTGCAAGGCTGCCTTTGCTGCAGTTATTTCTGTCCCCTGAATCATTAATCAGCCTGGCCCCGTGCCAGAGAAGGCATTAGCCAATCTGCAATTTCAATGGCTTTTTGCTTCCAGTGCTAATGGTAGTAGCAATTCTAACCATGAATCCTTTACTACAAAAATAGTAGTTAAACCACCTAATCCTGTCTAATACTTGTGACTTCACATTCTTTCTTTACCCACTATTGTTATGGGACACTGCTAAAAATAGTGCAGTAATCAGTTGATGGAACAACATATTTTAACCCTGGCTCTGGTTGTCAGTGGCAAACCTGTTGTGGAGGGTGTGATGCTTTCCTTGCTGTCAGCTGGGGAATGCATTTCACCTCTCCTGGATGCTATAAATGTGTCTGAATGCACTCAGATCTGGGATTTTTTTGAAGTAACCTCCTGTGTGAGCTGTTCAAACAAGACAAACTCAAGCAGCCTCCCCCAGCTGAAGGAGGATTTGTTTCCATCTGAAATTTGTAAACCTTTAGTTCATTTAAAGAGCTTTAACAAATGTGACTATATAAATCAAAGTATTCAGCTGTAGGTTTTGGTTTTCTCCTCTCTATTCAAAGGATGTTTCTTGGTTTTGCTGATTTTTGTTATTCCTGTCTCAATTCTGGTGTTCTTGTAGTAACGTTGACTTTTTTTGAGGGGTGTTTTACTAGGGAAGTGTTTGGTTGAAGTTTTTTGTTGTTTTTTTTTTTCTTTTTAATTGTAAATTGAGTGAGATTTAAAATATGGACGCCAAATGGATGGAAATGTTACATTCACACTTGTAGCGTGCACAGGAGTTAAAAATAAATATCCAAGGAATAATCACACTCTGGAGGTGCTCTGGGTAAGCACCTGGAATGTACAAACAGGGAGAATTTGGAATCTCTCATCTTGTTTTCTCACAAACAGAACAAATGCTGTTGGATTTCCAGGCCAGATTGGAAAGAGATTGGAGCAATCCGGGCCAGTGGAAGGAGTCCCTGCCCATGGCAGGAGGTGGAACGAGATGGGCTTTAAGGTCTATTCCACCCCAAATCAGTCTGGAATTCTGGGATCTTAGGGCTGAGAAATCAGGACATTTGTCTCTCTGGAGAAATATAATAATAATAATTTCCCACATTTCTCTGCAGCAGTGGAGGAGCAAAACAAGAGAGATCCCCCAGCAGGGTGGGACCTCCAGCCCTGTGCAGAGCTGAAATCCTGGGAGGCTCCTCCAGGCCATCCCAGAGCTGAGCCAGCAGCAGGAACGAGCCCTTCCCATGCTCTGTGGTCCCGGCACCCATCCCTTGCCATGCTTCTGTTTGCCAGGGTGGCAGAGAGGAGCGATGGGTGCTTGGCCCAGAATTCCTTGTGGAAGTATCTGTGGGATTCCCTGGAGTTGGTTTGCTGGGCTGAGGGCAGCACTGGGCCCTGTAATTTACTGCAGATGAAAGGAGTATTGAAATGATCATTTGCATGTTCCAGCTTCAGGAATTCCTGGCTTTGCAGGGCCCGTCCTGCCTCAGTGGGAACAGATCTCTCCTGGCCAGGTGGGGAATTGGGGGAGAACAAATGCTCCAATCTGAGAGAGGAAAGATGGATCTTGGGGTAAGGGAGGGCTGAGAAAAGGGAAAGGCAGCCTTGGGAGTGGGGCCATGTGAGGGAATGGGAATGGGAACAGTGAGGGAGTGGGAACCTGGAGAGCTGCGGCTGACAGAGGTTTGCTTTGGTTCCCCTCTAACAGAATTGGCTAAATAGATAATTTAAACCCTCCTCAGTCACTGTTACCCCCAATAAATACAGATATTTGACCTATTTAGTGTTCAGCATCAAAAAATAAAAAATCATGAATCGGGCTTCATGGTGCACTTTTAGAGACAGTTTAGATCATCACTAGAATATTTCTTAGTTCAAATATTTATTAGCAAATATTTTTTAGATTCTTTTTCTCCAAAGGAATTTCTAGTTAGTTATCTATATTTTTTCCTCCTGTATGCCTGATTGTTTTATTTCTTTGTTTAATTCCACTTGCCTTTTGCTTCCTGGGAAACATCTTGTATAAGGAAGAAGAAAAAGAATCCTTTGGGGTTGAGAGTGAAATTTAGCCTTGGATAGTTTGGCTGCCTGTCTGCCCAGGTGAATGTAGATTCTATATAAATGAGGATTCCTTAATATATAAAAAACTGGTGTACAATCCCCTGGGATGCCTGAAATGTGATACAGCCCTGCACTTGGAATTTATATGTAAAGGTCATTTTAGCAACCATATTTGCTTAATATAAGGTGCAGTGTTAACACAGATTGTTGACATTAATATTTACTTAAAATTACAATTCAGTTGCTTTGCTGGTCGCTCTAAGGGCATGAAAAAACCCCTTGGATTATTCTAGAATAAAAAATATGGTCCCTGAAATCTGCAAGGTAAATTCCCTGTTGTTCTCATGCTAATTTGTTGGGTCTTCAGCTCCCTGTTTAGTAATCAGAAGGACAGTTTGGGGCCCTGGCTGCTGTTAATTGACCTGAGTGCAGAATCCCTTTTGACAAGTGCCTTTCCCCCCGGGCCTGGCTTTGCTGGGATCAAATGAACTGGAGTCTGCAGCACCAGCAGTGCCCTGGCTGCTGCCAGGAGCTGGGCTCTGGGGCTGCTGCCCCTGGGCATTGGTGCTGCTGCAGCTTTGGGGAATCCTGGAATTCTGTGCTTTCATGGAATCTCAGGTGGTTTGGTTCAGAAGGGACCTTGAGGATAATCCAGTGCCACCCCTGCCATGGCAGGGACACCTCCCACTGTCCCAATGTCCAGGCTGGCCTTGGGCACTGCCAGGGATCCAGGGGCAGCCACAGCTGCTCTGGCAATTCCAGCCCAGCCCCTGCCCACCCTGCCAGGGAACAATTCCTGCCCAATCTCCCATCCAGCGCTGCCCTCTGGCACTGGGAAGCCATTCCCTGGCTCCTGGCCCTGCAGGCCTTGTCCCCAGTCCCTCTGCAGCTCTCCTGGAGCCCCTTCAGGCCCTGCCAGGGGCTCAGAGCTCTCCCTGGAGCCTTCTCCTCTCCAGGGGAGCACCCCAGCTCTCCTAGCCTGGCTGCAGAGGGGCTCCAGCCCTGGAAGCACCTTTATGTGCTTTTCTGTGTTGCCGTTTTTTACCCCAGGGGACACTAGGGCCTGGGTTGGGGTGCTGTGTTAAAACTGGAGCAGGAGTGGTTTGGCCCCAGTCCCTGTATGTGGGTTATATCTCCATTCTCACTCTCCAGGGTGATCAAGACCTGTGGATCTGTGATGATGTCTGTGATGAGCATCTGAGTCTTTGCTCTTCTGCATGAGATAATTTGGAAAACTTAAATCTGTGACACGGTGTGTTGAAGGGGCGTGGAGACAAGGAAAAGTGTCTTTGCCTCAGTTTGTGGGGTGGTGGGTGAGCAGCAGGTACCAGCACACAGAGCGTCCTCACCTGCTGGAGTTGTGCCTTGTCCCTGTCTGGTACAGCTCCATCCATTCAGAAGTGTTCCAGACACGGACAAGGGCTGGTGTCTGGGTAGCTTTGGGACAAGGAAAGCATTTGCTTCTGAGTTGTTGTCACTGAGTTTTGTGATGCTGAGGCTGTCAAATCTTATTTAAAAAAGAAACTGCAGTTGTCCTGTGTGAGGTGGCTGCCTGACATGAATGAGCTGCTCGAGGGGCTGGAAAATCCCCATGAATGTGTTTGGTTCCGAGCTGCTGAGAGGCTCCTCTGCAGTGTGTGAGGTTTGAAGTGGCCGTTGAGCACGGGAGAAATGGGTTTGGGTTTGCAATCTGCCATACAGAAGAGGTGAAAGCATTCCATGCTTTTTATCCTCCAGGAATAGGAATAGGTGTCTGCTGGAATAGGATTTGTGTCTGCTGCTGGGATTGGGAAAGGCCCCTGGAGCCCCAGTGTGAGACCAAGGGGGTTGGGAGGATCAGTAGGGTGAAATGCAGGGTCCTGCCCATGGGTCATCGCTGCCCCAGCAGCTCCAGGCTGGGCCAGAGTCTGGAAAGCAGGGAAAGGCCCTGGGGGTGCTGGTGACAGCCTGAACATGAGCCCAGATGTGCCAGAGGCTGCTGCCACCTGGGCTGTGTCAGCAACAGTGTGACCAACAGGAGCAGGGCAGTGACTGTCCCTGTGCTGGGGCACCTCATGACGGGAGAGACACTGAGGGGCTGGAATGTGTCCAGGGCAGGGAACAGAGCTAGGAGGGGTCTGGAGCCCCAGGAGAGGCTGAGGGAGCTGGGAAAGGGGCTGAGCCTGGAGCAAAGGAGGCTCAGGGGGGCCCTTGTGGCTCTGCACAACTCCCTGACAGGAGGGGACAGCCGGGGGGGTCGGGCTCTGCTCCAGGGCACAGGGACAGGAGGAGAGGGAACGGCCTCAGGCTGGGCCAGGGGAGGCTCAGGGTGGACAGCAGCAGGAATTTCCCCATGGAAAGGGGGCTCAGGCCTTGGAAGTGCCCAGGGAGGTTTGGAGTGCCCATTCCTGGAGGTGTCCAGGGAAGGACTCAGGAAGTGGCACTCAGGGCTCTGGGCTGGGGACAAGGTGGGAATTGGGCACAGTTCGGACTCGATGGTCTCAGAGATCTTTTCCAACCTCAATGATTTTGGGAGAATGAATGAGATTTGGAGGTCTGACAGAGGAATGTGCAGCGGGAATCCAGCTGTGTCTGTTGGGTGTACAGTAGGAGTCCAGCTGTGTCTGTTGGGTGTACAGCGGGAGTCCAGCTGTGTCTGTTGGGTGTGCAGCGGGAGTCCAGCTGTGTCTTGCTTTGTCCCATGTTTTCCAGCAGAGAGGTGAAAACTAGTGCAGAGCAGAGGCTGAGTTCTCCCCAGGCTCAGGAAGTGCAGTGATCTGGTGGTTTTGCTCCAGTTTCCAGTGGCTGGTTGCAAATCCCACTTTGGGATCTGCGCTCCCACTGGGCAGGCAGGGAATGATTTCTGAGTCAGTGGAGTGGCTGGAGCTGGAGTGTGTTACAGTGACACACATTCCTGTATTACTGTATTGCTCTTCTTGAATGAGATTTAGATAATTCCTGAGTGCATCCACTCGTTCCATGGCGAGGGGAGGGATGTTCTTGTGCAATGAACCTGCTTTGGAACTCGTTCTGGAGCGTGGTGCTCGTGTCCAGAGCCTTCATTTTGTCAAGTGGGGTTCCTGAGTGAGTGTGAGCGAAGGGAGGAGTTCTCTCACCCACAGGAAGGCAGCAGCTCCCTCCTGTGAGGGTGTGCGCTCCGCATCCCTTTCCAGAGGCACAGTCTGCCTGGGATAGGCTGGAGCACGGGTCAGCCTTGGGGTGCTGCTGTCTGAGAGCAGCGGGAGTCAGGTTTGGTTGGATCACTTCCGAAGCGATTGGGACCCCAGCTGCCCTCTCTCTGTGTGATTCCTGAAGTTCATGGAGCTCACCTCTCCCTCCAAGCAGCCGGGGTGTCACGTCAGATCCCGATGTCAGGGCATCGCTCCCTCGTGCAGCCGATTGATCCTGGCGTTGTCTTCTGGATTTCCTTCAAATCTCTGCTTCAGTGGTGAACCACATTTTCTGCTAATCAAATCTCATCGGCATCAGTGCTCATCTGATGGGAGAAGTTCTGACTCTGTCGACCTCCGTGTTTCTCGTGTTAACACCATCCTGGCTCTGATCTGTGCTCCTCAGAGCTCCTCGATCCTTAACAAGAACAGATCCTGATGAGGTGGAAGATCAGCTCTATTGTTTAATTGCCATTCCAGAGGAATCCTTGGCTTCTGGAATGCAGAGGTGTTGGAAGTCATGGCTTCGGCTTTGTGTTCTGCAGTTTCAGAGACTTCGTTCTTCCTGAAAGGAAAACAGAGGAGCCTTGTGATATTTGTGTGCAGTGAGGTGAAAATGTGTTGTTATTTAACATTACAGGCACCGAGAAATGGGAAAGGATCTTTTGGGTGCAGTCTTTGAAAATCAAATAGATGCAATGATCAGTGAAAGTAAAGGAACTGTGTGACTGAAAGAGCCTGAGAATTGCTGTTTATGGACACTGAGCACAGAGTGGCCAAAATCAGGCACAAAGACCTGATTTAGAAAATGCTTTTATCCATATTTGTTAGGATTCTTAAAAGAGAGATTATAAGGGATGTGAAATACCTGTGAATGAATAATTTCTTCATTTCCTCACCTCTGATAGCTGATAGAGAAGGCAGTTTTTATTTTCTGCTTTTCATCATGGCTGAGCTAACAGATATTTGAGAAGGGGATGGAGACAGCCTGTTTCTCCTGTGTTGCATTGTCCTGTTGGAGCGAGTCCAGAAGAGCCACCAAGGGCTGGAGCACCTTGCTGTGAGGAAAGGCTGAGAGAACTGGGATTGTTCAGCCTGGAAAAGAGAAGGCTTTGGGGTCATCTCATTGTGGCCTGCAGGGAAAGATGGAGAGAGGGACTATTGACAAGAGCCTAGGGTGATGGAAGGAGATGGCTTCAAACTGACAGAGAATAGGTTTAAATTGGATATATGGGAGAAATTATTCCCTGGGAGGGTGGGGAGCGGCTGGGCTGGAATTGCCAGAGCAGCTGTGGCTGCCCCTGGATCCCTGGCAGTGCCCAAGGCCAAGCTGGACATTGGGGCTGGGAGCAGCCTGGGACAGTGGCAGGTGTCCCTGCCATGGCTGGGGTGGTGCTGGAGAAGCTTTAATGTCCCCTCCAACCCAAACCGTTCCATGATTCCATGTTGACCAAATCAAATACAAATATCATTTAATATCCTTTTGGATTTTGCTGGGAATGCAATGATTGGATTTTTGGGGCAGCTTTGTTTTGAGGTCCCCACAGCTCAGCACCCACCTCTGGGAGATGATTTGTTTTGGGGATGCTGCTGGACACACTCGGAGCAGAATTTGCAGTGGCTTTTGTGGTTTGCTGGGACATCACTTCAGCAGCGATGAGTTCACATCACTTTCTGAATCCTCCTTAGGAGTTCTATGTCTGATGAAAATAATAATTTGCTCTCTGCCAGCTTTTGTGGTTTGGCACATCTGGGGGTTGCAGCACTTTCCATGAGTTCAGCTCAAAGTGCTCCATGGAAGAATTTGGTCCCAGTGACGTTTGTGTGGCACCAGGCAGCTGAGCTGTGTCAGCTGCAGAGCAGGGGTGGAGCTGGCATGGGAGGAAAGTCCATGGGGTGTAGTTTGGGACATGTCGGTGTCCCATGTGACAAATGTCACTGCAAAATGTGGCAAGGCTGAGGCAGAACTGAAAATAACTGAGCTGAGATACAGTAACAAGAGATACCTGATTTTTAAACTGGGATTCTGAGTGACTGACCCCTGAGGATTTGCAAATTATGTAAATATCTATTAAATAATTCAATAATATGCCAGTAATCTTCTGCAGAGTATTATGGCCACAGAAAAGAAGAGTTTAGACTGGAGGGGACTTCTGGAGATGGATGTGGTGCTGTCTTCGATCTGGTTCTTAGCTGAGATCTATAGAATATTGTCTTACCAATCCCAAGGTCTTGGTCCAGCTGGAAGTGGTGCTGCAGTATCAGAAGTCAGGGTCAAGGTCAGTGGTGGTGGTGTAACATTACACTGCTCGTCACTGGTGGGCCATGAGCATCTAAACAATTTTTGGTATTTTTTTTGTCCTGTAACTCACTCACCAGGTATTGCTGAGCTCCTTCCTCAGCCTGGGAGGGCACAATGCTGAGCCAGGACTAAACCCTGTGTGTAAACCTGCAGCCTCCTGGATCAGTGTGCACACAAATTTCACAAGGACCCAGTATCAGTGTGGGCATTACTCATCTAAAAGTGCTTTATAAACTCCTCCCTGCTCAGCAGAGCGATGCCTTGGCCCTGCTGGGCTGCAGGGAGTGTGTAAACACTGAGTAGGAGGGGAGTAGTTCCTGCTTTCCTGCTTGTGCCGCGTGTCTGTGGCTGCTGGGACACTGGAGTGGGGCTGGCAAGGGCAATCACCTGCTCCTGGTCCCAGCACGTGGTTCAGCTGCTGGGCTTTGGCCTCAAGTCCAGAGTTGGGGTTTCTTTTTTAATTTGCTTCCTCGTGAGTGCTCAGTGGCTGAGATTTGGGAATGAGAAGCAGGAGAAGGGTTTTCCTGCATTTTCAACATACCTAGTCCATGTCAGGCACTGATCCCTGCTCTGGGACAGGGACAGCACCCAGGGCACGGCTGGAGCTGGGCCAGGGCAGGCTCAGGCTGCAGAGCAGGGAAAGGTTCTTCCCGCAGAGGGTGCTGGGCACTGCCCAGGCTCCCCAGGGAATGGGCACGGCCCCGAGGCTGCCACAGCTCCAGGAGCCTTTGGACAGCGCTCCAGGGATGCCAGGCTGGGATTGTTGGGGGAGTCTGGGCAGGGACAGGGGCTGGACTTGGATCATCCTTGTGGATCTGTTCAACTCAGGATGTTCTATGGTTCTATCAGCTTACTTATCCAATAGTTTCAAGTTTATGCTTTATTTCTCTGCTCTAAATAACTCAGTTTTCATCAGATCAAACTGTTGTGTTCAGTGTAACATGAATGTAAATTTGCCAGGTTTATACAGGAGATTTTCCTTGATTCCCACCTGAAATGATGCTGGCTCCTCATGCCTTGACTCCCTCACCTGAAACCACTGTGAAATACGAGCAGGGACAGTTGTGTTAGGCTTTGTGTATCTTAAAAGTAATTGCTGGTTCTTCCTTTCTTGTGCATGTGTAAATCTAACACACATGAATAAATCTGTGTGTAATAATACATGTGTGTATATAATAATGAAAGTATATAAATGTTGTAACTGCTGGGAGTGTTAAAGGTAAGTCATCCTCTGGAGCTCCATAACCTTGTTACAGGCTCTCATGTGGAATGCAGCTCTCAGTCTGGAGCAGAAAAATGGTGATAAACTCTGATTGTAATAAAAATAACAGCAAATAAAAGCATTTCCTCATGGCCTTTTCTCCCCCATCTGTGAATAGGTGCGTTCCATGGATGAACTGAATCACGATTTCCAAGCGCTGGCTCTGGAGGGACGGGCTATGGGAGAGGTAAGTGAGAGGCCTGGAGAAAAAAAATGTGTATTTTGGGAGGGGAAGGAAATGAAATAGCAGGGGTTTGAGCCTGCTGGGACGATTGTGATGCTGAGGGTTCTCTGTTCTGCCTGTGGGATGTGTGTGTGTGTGTGTGTGTTTGTGTTTGATCCAACCCCAAACCTGCCAGGATGGAATCCATCTCGGAGGAGGAACAGCTAAACCTTCACTCATCCAACAGGAGAGAGTGGCTGGACAACAACAGCTCAAAATCCGGTTGGGGACAGGTGTCTCAATCCTTGGAGCAGATTTATTTTGGGATTCACTGAGCTCAGAGCCTGTTGTGCTGTGGGGCATTGTCTGCTGCCCTGTTTCCACTCCTGGCCACCTTTTTTCTGGCTCTTGCAGAAAGACCAGGGCTGTGTTTAAAGTTTGGAGTAACTGGGCAGCGTGAGCCAGGGCTGCAGGAGGGATAAGGGCAGGGCAGAAATAATGGGCCTGCAGCTGAACTTCACAGGAGCCCAGCCAGAGTTAATTTAATCTCTCACAGCAGCATGGAGGTGGCAGATTTGGGGGGAAATGCCCACTGTTTTTCTTAGAAAAAAGATAATTTATCTGTTTATTTTAGAATGACCTGAAAGAATAGCTTGTTCCTGTAGGTTCCTGGAAGTTGGATGGAAAGGCTTCTCTGCCTTGCCTGGTTCCTTTTGCCTTTAGTGAGTCCCCTGTGGAAAGACGGAGAAAGTCATGTCTGGTAGGAGGATGTTCATGTGTGGCAGCTCAGCTTGATGCAAGGTTCAGACAGGTTTATTTTGTCCATGTTTAGTCCATCCTGTCTGTTACCCAGTGCATGAGCCAGGTGTAAAAAATAAAAATCCTTGGAACCCTGAAGTTGCTGTTTCGGAGAAAAGAGCAAACCAGGACTGTGATGTGGTGTGATTCATAGGAAGGTGCCCTCTCAGGTCAAAGACCTCTTTCCTTCCCCTGTTCCTTCCTCCTTCTGTGCTTTCCATCCCTGCTTCCCTTCCCTTCTCCCCCCTTCCCTTTTCCCCCCTTCCTTCTGTGGAAGACCATAGTCCAGGGTTGCATTTTGATTTGACTTGAGAGAAAAATCCGTTTCTCCAGGCTGGATTAATTTACCCCAAGACCATTGACTATGAGGAGGTGAAAATGATTTTCAAAGGAGCAAACCTGACATTAAAAACCTGCCTGAAGCTGCTGCACAGCAGCTGCTGTGCTCCATGTGCAGCTTGCCTGTGGAATGCTGGGGGTGGAAATGTTCCGAGGAGATGATTTTGTGACACCTCCTTTGGGCAGGAGGTTCACTCTAAGGGAGGGAGCCCAGGCTGGCTGCGAGCAGGTTCACAGCGAGCACGGCACTGGGCTTGGCTTATTGTGACACGAGGTCATGGAGCTGAAATGCCTGAAGGAATTCCTGAAAATGCTGAGTTCTCCCAGCTTTTGGTTTATTTAGGCATTTCTGAGAGGAGCGGGATTGTGTTTGTGTTTTGGAGCTTTGCTTTCCAGTGATGACTCATTTTTTCCCCCTTCTCGTAACTGTGATGAAGAAAATTTTGGCAATGGCATCCTTTTGTCACTGGGCTTTTCCACATGCTGGAATGAGCGGGTTTTTCCAGGAAAGGTGACATCTCACCCTCCTCTCTCAGCTAAACCACTGTTTCTTGTTTCCCTTGGGGTTTTTCTCCCTCAGTCCCACAGTTTCCATTCTTTATCCATTGAATTTCCTCTATATCTCTCCAAGGCTGATTTCAGGAGATCCCACAGGATCTGTGTTGGCTTTCAGGACCATGTTCCTCACCTGGATTTTATGCAGTTGAGATGCCTTAACAAGGCACTGGTGGTTTCTGCCCTTTCTTCTGCTCCTGGAATGAGAAGGGAACTTGGGGAGAAAGTCAGAAAGTCTGAAATAAATGACAGTGAAATAAATTGATAGTGAAAAATCTGGAGGAGAAAGATGAGGAAGAGCATTTCTGCATTTAGTGTTAGATTTCTTTTATCTTCTTGTTTTCTTGCTCCTTGTTAAGCAGCATTGTAATTTCAGCAACTGAAGGAGTTTGTGAAGACATCAGGGCAGTTTTTTAAAGAGCACTGTCAAACAGTTGAATCTCTTATCGATCCTGCTCTCAGAATGTAGGTAATACTTGGAGATCAAGCGATATCCTTATCTGGGAGCATTAAGGATACTTTAAAAACCCCCACAACTTTCATCTCACTTGGGGCTGTTTCTATCCTCAGACTCCCAGCTTCCTATTCCCGAATTTCCTGTGAGTGGAAGTGCAGTATTTTCTCAAGCAGGGATTGAAAACACCCCCAGAGCCCCTTTTTTTCTCCACTTTAAACTGTGCAAACTTTGTGCTGTTGTTAGTGTTCAGTAATACTGAAAGCAGCTCTGGGGGCAGGGGATGCTGTCCCTCTGTTGCAGCACCTTGTCCAGGCTGTTCTCTGGGATGAAGGAACTCACCTTGGAGCTTTGTCCAGCAGTACCATGTGGGATTTTGGTGCTGTGGCTCAGCCCAGCACATGTGGCCATTAAGGCCTTGTCCCACAGCCCTGACCCTTATCTTTGCTTAACACAAGCCCTGCAAGTTCCCTTCCTCCCCCAGCCTCAGCATGGGGAGCTGCATATCTGCTTTTCCTTGCTGAAATCCCTTGGATCTGTAGCTTTGCAGCAGGGAATGTTGATGCAGTGTCCCTGGGGATAGTGGGCAGCACAGAGGGGCTCTGAGGTGCAGTTGGGTTTGTCCCCTCCCCCTTACAGGCGTTTGGGACCTTGGATTTGGAGTAGGTTGTGCAAAGTCTGTGTCTGGAGTCAAGGAGCAGCTGGGTGAGTTGCTGGTGAAACTTAATCCAGAGAGTGGGAGGAGGATGGGGACACAGAGCCATGAGGCAACTGGAGGAGCTTAACTTCAAACCTGGAATATTGGGGTAGCAGGGAACTGCACCCTGCCCTGGAAGAGAGCTGGTAAGAAGTATGATGCATTTAACTGAAAGTGTTAAACTATTGCTGGGCTGCTGCCCTTGCAGGTGGCAGTGCTGGGATCACGGAGTGAGAGCACTGAAATTCCTGCAGCACCTGGGATCATTGTAGGGGAACTCTGGGACATCAGAACCTGGAGAAGAACTTTGGATCTCTGGGACAGGGAAAGGGCCCAGGGAACAGCTGGAGCTGGGCCAGGGTAGGCTCAGGCTGCAGAGCAGGGAAAGGTTCTTCCCCCAGGGGGTGCTGGGCACTGCCCAGGCTCCCCAGGGAATGGGCACGGCCCCGAGGCTGCCAGAGCTCCAGGAGCCTTTGGACAGCGCTCCAGGGATGCCAGGCTGGGATTGTTGGGGTGCAGGAGCTGGATCAGTGATCCCTGTGGATATTCCAGCTCAGGGTATTCCAGGATTCTATGCCCATGTCGATGGTTAGTGCCCCACTGGTGCAGCTGGGTAGATCCTGGAGAAGCCCCTGCAGAGGGACACAGTCACAGTGGTTGTGACACTGGGGCTGGACACTTCTGTACCTGGTTTAAAGAAAACAACCACAAACAAAACAAAAATGAAGGGAAAAAAACCCGAAACTAAACTCCAGTGTATATGCTTTCCATGCTACCGATGCCTGTGCTGTGTTCCCATAAATTTATGATTAATTGGCCCCATAAATTTATGATTCATTGGCAGCTGGGGAGTACTGGCAGTTGGGAACAATGTTTGGGTTGAATTTTTCAGTTTCCCCAGCGCTGGCAGTTTTGGAGATGGGAGTGGAGCCAGGATGGGGATGGGAACAGTGGAGCAAGGTTGGTGATGGTGCCACAGCAGCTCCCCTGGCACATTCAGGAAAGCTCAGGGCAGGGATGGGAGCAGACCTGAACAAGAGTACAGGGAATGGTCAAACGTTCCCAATCCTAGGCTCCCTTTCCTTTTCTCTCCCTGGAGCTATGAGCGATGTGAGTCCCGGGGTGGGCAGGCTGCTGCCAGTTCCGTGCAGGGGCTGTGCAGGGCAGTGCAGGGCAGTGCAGGGCAGTGCAGGGCTGTGCAGGGCAGTGCAGGGCTGTGCAGGGCAGTGCAGGGCAGGGCAGTGCTGTGCAGGGCAGTGCAGGGCTGTGCAGGGCAGTGCAGGGCAGTGCAGGGCAGTGCAGGGCTGTGCAGGGCAGTGCAGGGCAGGAGCAGGGCAGGGCTGTGCGGGGCAGTGCAGGGATGTGCAGGGCAGTGCAGGGGCTGTGCAGGGCAGGGCAGTGCAGGGACAGTGCAGGGCAGGGCAGTGCAGGGCAGTGCAGGGACAGTGCAGGGCAGGGCTGTGCAGGGCTGTGTAGGGGCAGTGCAGGGCAGCGCAGGGCAGGGCAGGAGCAGTTCAGGGCAGTGCAGGGCTGTGCAGGGCAGGGGCTGTGCAGGGATGTGCAGGGCAGTGCAGGGACAGGGCAGGGGCTGTGCAGGGCAGCGCAGGGGCTGTGCAGGGCTGTGCAGGTCAGGGGCTGTGCAGGTCAGGGGCTGTGCAGGGCTGTGCAGTGCAGGGCAGCGCAGGGGCTGTGCAGGGCTGGGCAGGGCAGGGCAGTGCAGGGCAGGGCTGTGCAGCGGTCGTGCAGGGCAGGGCTGTGCAGGGCAGTTCAGGAGCAGTGCAGGGGCAGTGCAGGGGCAGTGCAGGGCTGTCCCGGGCCATGCAGGGCTGTCCCAGAGCTGTGCAGGGCTGGCATTGCTGCCGGGTGTTCTCCTTGCTCTGCTTTGCTGCCGGTGCTCCCCTCCCTGCTCTGATAACATCTCTGGCTTTGTAAAGCAGATCGGGACCTGTAAACACCCATAAATACCCGCTCTGCCTTCCCTACCTGTTGCTGCAGATAAACCCAGTCCTCCACTGCACAGATGGCTGCTTTTATCTTAATATTTGCCTTGTCTGATGGGGATCAGTTTTCTTAATTTGTCTAATTCATAATCCCATCTCAGAGGATCTCTGTGCCCTGGCTGCTGGAAGTATTGCTTTTGTTGATGATGGGTAAGTCCTCCCCTCCTCCCTGCTCTGCTAAATTGAATATTGGCCTAACTCGTAAGTCCTTTGTAAGAAGGCTTAGCAGGATTATTTTCATACTGGATAGGGTCAATTTTAATACAAACCAGGGAATGAATAAATGACTCTGGTTCTAAACTGCTGCTTGTTATTTTAAAATTTCCAACCTGCAGAACAGGATGAGAGTCATTTAAAATACTTTTTTTTTTCTTCCATTGCAACTGACAACTTTCCCTGAGGAAAAATTCATTGTCTTGGCAGCCTGTTGCATAATTCAGTGCAGATGATTGCTGCTTCCTAACACTCTGTGTTGGTTGGAGCAGCACTTAAGAGAACAAAGCCACCCCCCCCCCCCCATCATGCATCTGTTAATATTGGCTTTTGGGTTTCCCTGCTATCTGTAAATAGATATGGAATCTCCGTGTGAGGTAAACATATCTCTTCTGTTTGTTTCTGCTGATGGTACAGAACTTCCAGTTGGAAACTTGGTGCTTCTGGTGGGGAAAGATTAAACCGGAGGGAGAAGATTAAACTGGAGAGGACAGAGCCGGGGTTGTTTGTGCAGGAGCAGGGGGTGTGCAGGACACAGTGAGAAGGAAAACGTTTTGTGACCCTTGTCTGTGATTCACTGCAAACTTCAAAAGGTGTTGCAGTGCAGTTCTGCAGGTTCATGTTGGTAAAGGTTTTCTTTTCCTTGGGAAAGGGGTAGAGGAGAGCAGGGCAAGCAGGGAAGGGCTGGCTTAGCTTCAGATCTCACTCCAGCAGGGAAATGCTGTGACAGACCCAGGTGTGCTGGAGCTGCTGCAGGTGTGAGAGAATCCCAGAGTGGTTTGGGTGGGAAGGGATCTCAAAGCCCATCCAGTGTCACACCACCCACTGTCCCAGGCTGCTCCCAACCCCAATGTCCAGCCTGACCTTGGGCACTGCCAGGGATCCAGGGGCAGCCACAGCTGCTCTGGCAATTCCAGCCCAGCCCCTGCCCACCCTGCCAGGGAGGAATTTCTTCCCAAGTAGAAGTAAAGGGTGGGAGGGGTATGGCCCTACAGGACAGAGGCAGGAAAGAATGAGCAGAACAGAGTACTTTCCAACCTTAGCATTTCCATGATTTTCTTTTCAAGGATACAGGAGGGGGATTTTTACAAGGCAGTGGAGGGCTAGGAGCCAGGGAATGGCTTCCCAGTGCCAGAGGGCAGCACTGGATGGGAGATTGGGCAGGAATTGTTCCCTGGCAGGGTGGGCAGGGGCTGGGCTGGAATTGCCAGAGCAGCTGTGGCTGCCCCTGGATCCCTGGCAGTGCTCAAGGCCAGGCTGGACATTGGGACAGTGGGAGGTGTCCCTGCCAGGGCAGGGGTGGCACTGGGTGGGATTTAAGGTCTCTTCCAAACCATTCTGGGATTCTATGATTGGAGCTGTGGCTGCAGAATATTTTGTGTCCTGCACTGTGAGGTGTTGTCAGGGGAAATGGGGAGTGTTTAATTGCAGCTAAAATTCAGTTTAATCAGTTTGTGCTGCTTTCTGTTCAAAATTCTTTTCAATGATACGAGGAGAGTTGTTATTTCTGCACTGTGGCAACAGCAGGAGAAAAAAAAAAACTGCATTTGAAGAAATACGGGAATGACAGAAGCTTAAAAAAAATTTGCAAGACACCTGATGTGCGTTGATGTTCATAAATAGTGGAGAGCAGTGGCTTGGCTTTCACCTCCTTCCCAGTGCAGATGGAGGAACAGGTTCATCTGTGTTTGGAAATGGTTGTTGCTCATGGGAGCCTCCTGCCTTTCCATTTGGAGTTTTTCTGGGATTGCATAAAGGGGAGGATGGGCCAAGGTCCCTGATTTTATCCTCGAGCAGCCTACGCCGTGTTGAGGGTGTGATGAGAAATCCTGTCTGAAATCAGCCTGAAAACTGATTGGTTTTGTAAACAAACAGGTCTTTGTTGAGTTGAGGAGGAAATGGAGAGCATAACTTTGTGATTGTGGTTTAAACCAGCACACAAGAGCTGTGAAATCACTTATTGCTGCTTCCTCTGCATGCAGCAGCTGATTTACTCCTCAAGTTCAGCCTTAAATTTGCACATCTGCTGCTGGAGTTATCAGCAGGAGTTTATATCAGTCAGCATATTGAATTTGATATCAATCAGGGCATTGAATTTGGTACCAAATAAAGGCATTGAAGTGGTTATCAGGATATTGAATTTGATATCAATCAGGGCATTGAATTTGGTACCAAATAAAGGCATTGAAGTGGTTATCAGGATATTTAATTTGATATCAATTAGAGCACTGAATTTGATATCAAATCAAGATACTGAAGTGGTTATCAGGATATTTAATTTGATATCAATCAGGTTATTGAAACAGATACCAATCAGGATTTATCACCACTCCTGATTCAGAGGAGAGATCGCCATATCTGATGATTCTTGTTTGTTCCATGGTAATTCCAGGCAGATTCAGGTTCTCATCTTCAGTTCCTTGAGTTTTATCCCAGCTTGTGGCAAGGCTCATTTCGTGATTAATTTGCTGTGAATGTCCCAGTTTCCCCTGGGAATTCCATCCATCCTATCCAGAGGATTTTCTGGGCTGTTGTCCCCTTGCCACCCGAGGGTCCAGAATTCCTGTGTGGAGGTGATCCCCGGTGAAGCTGTTCCCAAAACTCTCTAAAGAATGGGAATTGTTCTCTCTGCTATCTCTGCCCTCCAGAGCTGGGTCCCCTGGGCTGTTCCACCCCAGGATGGCTCTGTCCCCTTCCCTGGGCTGTCCCATCCCAGGATGGCTCTGTCCCATTCCCTGAGCTGTCCCATCCCAGGATGGCTCTGTCCCATCCCAGGATGGCTCTGTCCCCTTCCCTGAGCTGTCCCATCCCAGGATGGCTCTGTCCCCTTCCCTGAGCTGTCCCATCCCAGGATGGCTCTGTCCCATTCCCTGGGCTGTCCCATCCCAGGATGGCTCTGTCCCCTTCCCTGGGCTGTTCCACCCCAGGATGGCTCTGTCCCATTCCCAGGGAGCTTTTCCCATTCCTGCAGCCCCCACACGTGGCAGGTGCTGCCCTCCCTCCCATCAGTGTTCCTAAACAACCCCTGGAGCACGAGAGTCCTCAGTAGGAGGGAGAAGTGGGAAGTCCTGAGCTTTTCTCTCATTGTTTTTCTGTCCCTCCAGCAGCAGCTCCCATTGAGAGGCAGGAATTTGTGCTGGAAAACTCCCAGGTGAACCCAGGAAAACGTTTGGATCACGATATTTTCCCCCTCCTTTATTTTTTCTTGTGAGTGCGGAGAGGCTGGAGAGTGTGTGAGTGTCTGACGTGTGGGGGGTTCCTGGGGCTAGGAGGAAAATCAGGGATGGGGAGATGAAATTGTCCCCTCAGCTTTCACCTCGGAGATATAAATATTTGGATTGTAACAGTTGTCATTAATGATGGATTACTGATAGAAGGGAGACGCTTATGGTTTATGTTTGCATTTTATACTTACTTTAATCATGCTTTGCTTTGTTTTGTTCCTTTTTTTCCCCCCTTTTTTTCTTTTTTTTTTTTTTTTTTTAATTGCAGCAGCTGTTGCCGGGTAAAAAGTTTTGGGAATCTGATGATTCCAGCAAAGATGGACCAAAAGGGATATTTCTGGGAGATCAGTGGAGAGACAGTGCTTGGGGAACATCAGGTAGCTCAATTATTTCCTTAATTTAGTGGGGGTTGAATGCAGAAATGTGCAATTTATTTACTCAAAGTCACTGGCTAGGTTGGATGACACAGCTTTGAAAAGATTTAAAAACCCATCTGGTTTATATAATAAAAAAAAACAAATAGAAAACCTCACATTGCTTTGTGATAAAATTAAGATAGCCATGGATGTTAAAATATTGTCTAATGTGAATATGTGTAAATTCGTGTTTATCTGCTTAAACATCTTAAATTGCCCTTAAAATTTCAATTTCTGATGTGTTTTCTGCCTTGGGATGGATCAGCTGAAAGAACATAATGGAGAACAAGATGAATAAAAAAAAAAAAAACCCTTCATTTTTTAAATACTAAACCAAGCAACCAAATCCCATCATTCAGTTAAAAAAAATAAAATGGTATTAATTAGTGTTGAGTTAAATCTGCCAAGGATTTTGTTCTTGCAACACAGACTCTGCTTGATTTGGGACTTTGAAGGAGAATATTCAGGTTGGTTTTAGAACAAAAACCCTGCAGGTGCTGGGTTTGAAATGCTGACCTTTGATTTGTTCTAGCCATGGTTTCTGTGTAATGAGTCTGCTCCTGAAACATTGCTGGGTGTCTGTACAGCTCCCAAAACCTCCAGCTCCTGGGAAATGGGATTTACAGCTCCCAGGAAATGGGATTTACCTCACTGTTATGTGGGGTTTTCCCTGATAAAAATAGCCATTTTTAAATTCAAAGCTTTGGGATAGTGATAAGGCCATATTTTATTATTTATATTGAAAAATGGCCATGAAAAGGGAACAGAGCTTCTCAAAATGTGCCTGGCTGGATCAGTCTGGGCACTGGGGGGATTTGGGGGAGCTGCTGCCTGTCCCAGCCCTCGGGAGCACCTTGTACCTGGCTTAGGCCAGCCTGGAGCTGGGGGGGATTAGGGCTGAGCCAGGCTTTGGGAACTGAGGCTGGGACTTTCTGCTCCTGGTGCCACCCCTGGCCAGGCTCATCCCACATCTGCAGGAGTCCAAGCCCCTCTCATCCCTCCCTTTGCTGATTCCCAGGAATGTCACAGCTCACAGAGCCCTGAGTGTCTGGGAAGTTTCCCCTTGGCTCACCCAAAACAGGGGAACAGCACCCGAGGTCTCTGCTCCCCAAAATCCCCCCAGTCCATCCAGCCTCCATGGAATGGTGGAGCCTGGATCTTCCTTGGCACACAGAATGCCCTGCAGGCCTCCCTCATGGATTTGGGGGTTCACTCTTCTGCCTCAAAGCTGATTTAGAACTTTTAAAGACGTTTTTAGAACTTCTGAAAGCTAAAAGCTGTAGTCCTGCCCTTCCTTCCCTTCCTGGGGACACAGAGTTGAGCAGCAGTGCTGGGTTCAGACTGGCTTTTCCCCTTTTTTGGAAGCTTTGTCCCTGGAAAACCTCCCCAGCCCAAGTCCCTCTGTGGCCACATTGATGGGAAGAGGAGAGAAGTTTAGCCAGGAGCAGTGACAGAATGGAATTACTTCCACCTGCTTCATGAGGAAGCTCCAGGGCCAATATCCTTGGATATTGATGTCCCTTCCATGTCCCAGCAGCCCCTGGCAGTTCCCAGACCTGCTGCCTGCTATGTTTGGCTCCCTGCCTGTTGCCAGGAGCAGAGAATTCCTTCCCTTCTCTCCTTGGGGTCACTCCCTCCTGCCCAGCCAGGGATTTTTGCAGAGCCCAGAAGGATTTGAAGAGTCCTGAGTCTGTTCTGGTTGGACCTCAGAGCCTCAGGCTCCAGGGATGGCAAAGGGCTGAGGCCGGTGCAGGAGGACAGGGGGATGAGGAAAAGGAAATGAACTCCACAGAAACCTTTTCCTGGGAAAAGAGCAGCCAGTAAAATCTCTGATCATGACAAGAGCACAACAGTTGATGGAACAAAGGACACGAGGCTGGTGGAGCAGCAGGATCATGTTTTAAATGACCATCCAGAATTTGTTTTTCACTGTAGTAATGCAGGAATTTAACTAAAAAGAAACACTAAAACTTTGGGGTTTTAATTGCAGCCTTTAATTAGTCTTAAATTTCTGAAATTTTACAAGTTTATATTTTAAACATAGCTCTCACTTGCAGGTTTACATGTTGTAGTATTTAAAAAAATGAGACAGCCATCCTGGTTTTACTAATGGACATCAGCAGAGTCACAAAGTTGGCGCTTCTTTGTGCAAATAAGCCCCTGGGGAGTACATATTGAATGATTTAATTTGAATTTGAATCCTTTGAATAGTTGGATCTGCTTGTGAGAATTTCCCATGTTTTTGTTCCAGATCACTCTGTTTCCCAGCCAATTATGGTTCAGAGAAGACCTGGGCAGGGCTTCCATGTGAACAGTGAAGTGAACTCAGTGCTGTCCCCACGGTCAGAGAGTGGAGGGCTGGGAGTGAGCATGGTGGAGTATGTGCTGAGCTCATCTCCTGGAGACTCCTGCCTAAGGAAAGGAGGATTTGTAAGTGCCTGATTCCCACATTCCTGTTCCTTTCTCCCTTTGCTGCTTGGTTTGTTTGGTTAGGAATCATTCCTAGGGCCGAGGTTTCTTTCTTTGCTCTCAGTTTAGCTCTTCCCTCAAGCAGGGCAGGTTTAATCCTGGGCTTGGGGATGTGGGATGGGAAGGTGTTGGCATTCCCTGGATTCTTGGAAAAGCCCTCCAGCAGACACAGACCATCCAAACTAATCCTTGGAAAAGGTTCCACAAACAGGCTCTCCACTGAGCCTGTGGCTGCCTCAGTGCTGCCTCAGAACAAAAACTCCGTGTGATGATGCCAGAAAATGGGATCCCAGCTCCAAACCCACTCTTCACCTGATAACAACTGTCATGGCACAATGTTTATCCTTGTCCTGTAGGTTTTGCTTGTGCTGTTTTTTGGGATAAACCCCCCAGTAAATACATTGGTCTCACACACCTTTCCCTGGAATTCCTGCTTGCTGGATGGATGTGTTCTACAGCTGGGATTGCTGTATGGGCAGGTCATTTCCCACGGGGAAAAGGGAGCACCCCGTGTTTTGTGGGGTGGGGAGGAGCACAGCCTCGAATTAAGGATGTGGGGAAAGGTGGCATCAAGCCCAACCCTGTAGTGGGGAAAATGGCTCCAGAAATTATGGAAAACCATCCTGTGGATGCTCTTTGCAGCTTCCCTCAGCCCTCCTGGGGTTGCTGGCCCTCATTAGGGGATGCCCAAGAGCCTGGGAGAGCCCTGAGGCGAGCAGGGAGGATTTTTGGGATGTGAACACTCAGGGCAAGGAGCCACTTTTGTCCCAGCTGGGGGTCAGGGAGAGTCTGCTCCTCAGCAGAGTCAGAGTGACAGTGGTGATACAGCTGTCACTGCTGAACACCCCTTGTTTGGGGGAATATTGCTCCAAAGCTGGATTTACAGGTGGCATTTCCAAGTAATACTAAGGAAGCACAATTTTATTTTCTTTCAGAAGCAACACCAAAAGTTTTTTGCTTTCAGAACAAATCATTTTTCTCTAAATATGAAGGAAAACTCCTCTCTCCAATCAGAGAGAGTGGGAAAAGGGTTCCGTGGATAGAGGCAGAAATGTTGTGTGCAGAGCACTTCTCCCTCCAGTCAAGTGGAAGGCAGAGTTTGGATGTCTGTCCCTGTGACAGCACCAAAGCTGCCTTTGATAAATATGTTTATATGCCCCTTGCTGGTTTTTATCATAAATTATGTTGTTTTTCCTCTCCCTTTTATTGTTCAAAACACTGCCCCAGGCATCATCACCCTTTATTCTACTCCCAAGTGAAATAAAATGCAGTCACGCTGCAGATGTAACGCCACGCATGAAATGCTCAACAGAACAGAAATCCTTTTTTTTCCTCTTTTTTTTTTCCCTCTTTTCTTCCAATGAAATGTGCTTCAGGATTACAGGAGCCAATGATTGTGGCAGTGATTTATTTGAGTGTTTTTAAATGAGTTGTGCATTGGAATTCACTGTTGATGCCCCCAAAACTGAGGTGATTTTCAAACACTTGTCCAGTCAAGAACTGTCTCTGACACTGAGCCAGGCACTTCAGAGAGGCACTAATTCACTTCATGCCCCTGCAAGCAGTTGCTGGTGTTGATTTTGAAGTGCTTAAGTCCCATCTAGAAAGAGAATTCCTTAAAATTATTTTGGGATGGGATTTTTAGAGGCTATAAAAGCAAACCTTGAGTTACTGAATGGAAGAAACCTGAATAGATGAGACCCCTCTTGGAGGAGTGAGAAGTAATTCCCTTATTTCTTTGATTATTGTTGACTATTTTGCATTTTTACCTATTTTTTGTAGGAATTAACGTTTACAAAGGACTTCTTTTATTGTGACATGTGTCTTTGATTTGTTACCATCTCAAGGTAACAGGAAAATTGATCTGAAAACTCAGCTTATTAAAACAATGTCTCTTTTGCCCAGGGGCCAAGGGATGCAGAGAGTGATGAGAATGACAAAGGGGATAAGAAAAACAAGGGCACGTTTGATGGAGATAAATTGGGAGATCTGAAGGAGGAGGGCGATGTGATGGATAAATCCAATGGTTTGCCTGTTCAGAACGGGATCGACGCCGATGTCAAAGACTTCAGGTATGTGCATTGGTGGTTATTAAATTAATCAACTGATAATTAATCAGTGTTGGGGTCTAACCCCTGCCACCAGCTCAGCCTCTCCAGGCTCTCACTCCATCCCCTGCAGTGCCAAGGTGGAGAGAATCAGGGGATTCTGTGAAAAGTGAAAACTCGTGGGCTGAGGTGGAAACATTTTAATGAGGAAAGGAAAAACTGGGCATGGAAGTGAAGCTAAGCCAGGAATTCATCCAGCACTCCCCAGGGGAAGGTGCTCAGCCATCCCATTCCCAGGAAAGCTGGACTCCAGTGGGAGTCACTGGAGCACCTCCCTGCCTGGGAAAGGCTTGGGGAGCTGGGGCTGTTCAACCTTGAGAGAAGCCCCAGCTGAGAGGGGCCCTCAGCCCTGGGTGTCCCTGTGTGTCCTTGTCTATCCCCAGGTGTCCCTGTGTGTCCCTGTGTGCAGGGAGGGCAGAGCAGCCCCAGGCTCTGCTCCAGGCCCAGCAATGGCCCCAGAGCCTCGGGCAGGGCCTGAGCCCAGCAATTCCCCTGCACAGGAGGCAGAACTGCCCTGGGCAGGGCCCAGCCCTGAGCAGAGCCCAGAGAGGGGCTGGAGTCTCCTCCCAGGGATATTCCAGAGCCCTTGGACACAATCCTGTGCCCTGAGCTCTGGGATGGCCCTGCTGAAGCAGGGCATGGCATCCTGGGGTCCTCCCAGCCTGAGCCAGTCTGGAATTCTGTGACTGATGAAGACCAAACACCCTCCCCGTCCCTCTTCCCTCAGCTCTGGGTACTGTGGGGGCTGGGATATCACAGAATCCCAGAATGGGTTGGGTTGGAAATGACCTTAAGGTCATCTTATCCCACCTCAGCCATGGCAGGGACACCTGCCACTGTCCCAGGCTGCTCCCAGCCCCAGTGTCCAGCCTGGCCTTGGGCACTGCCAGGGATCCAGGGGCAGCCACAGCTGCTCTGGGCACCCTGTGCCAGGGCCTCCCCACCCTCAGTGTGACAAACTCCTTCCTTTATCTGATCCAAATGATTTTATAAATTAATTATAAAATCTCTTTTATCAAATCCCTTGGATCAATTGGGATCAGCTGTCCCAGCTGTGTCCCCCCAGCCGCTCTCTGGTGGGGTGAAGAGCAGAACAGCCCCAGGCTCTGCCCAGCAGTAACTGGGGCATCCCTGTGGAATCAGCCCAATTCCAAACCTGCACATGCACTTTCTGTTTTTGGAAAGGTTTTTCCATGCTGTAGTGGAAGCTCCCGTGTCCCAGGGATGTTCCAAATGCCTTCAGGGAAGCACGGGGAGAAGGTGGGAACACCAGAGAGCTCAGGGCTGTGTGTGATCCCGGGTTATTTTCACACCTGGTTTTAATTCCTCTGTGTAGGATTCCTATGGAAGCCCCTATGGAAAGTGTTGGCTCTGCTCTTGTCCTGGTCCAAATTACAGCTGGGGGTTTGGATTTGTTCCTTGCAGCTCCGCAGGGGTGAAAACCCCCTGAAGTTGTGTCTGTTGATGTAATTGATAACGTTTGCATTCTTCCCTCGTTTATGTGGCTCTTGGTGGCCTGTAGGAAAACTGGAAAAGCCAACAAATGGTAAAATAAAGTGTGAAAGCCAAACAAAGGCCTGGGAAATGCACATTCCTGGCTCTTCCATGGATATGAGGCAGTCTCATGAAATCCAGTACTTATTTTGTGTGATCAGGAGCCTATGGCAGCCACCTTAGGATGGTGTTAAATTAGATTTGGTGCCAGAGCTTCACACAGTTAAAAATCACCAAATTCCTCCATTAAATATAACTGTCTGGGGAGATTCTGGCTTGTTATGGCTCTCAATTAAGGAGAAAACAGAAACTGAATGTTTTTACATTTTTACTGTAACAGGTGTTTAAAGCTAGGGACTGGGGGTTGTGGGTTATTTTTTGTTTGTTTTTAAAATGCATCAATTTCTATGTAGAATTAACTCAGGGAACTATTTCAGACTATGTTTTTTTTACTTATCTGCCCTTTATTACACCACCTCCATGCAGTTCTGGTGAGTCTGATGCTGGGCTGGAGCGTTCCTGCTTTTATTTTTTTAAATACATCAATTTCTATGTAGAATTTCCTTAGGGAATTATTTCAGACCATCTTTTTTATTTTTCCTCCTCTTCTACAATACCTCCAGGCAGTTCTGGTGGGTCTGGGGGTGTGATGTTGGGGTGGATCATTCCTGCTCTTATTTTGTATTCTTTTAAATAAATCAATTTCTCCATACGATTAACTTGGACAGCTATTTCAGATCATCTCTTTATTTTTTCTCCCCCCTCTTCTACAACACCTCCGAGGAGTTCCACTGGGTCTAGGGGTGTGATGGAGCATTCCTGCTTTTAGGTTTTATTTTTTTAAATACACCAATTTCTCCATAGAATTTTTTTTTTCCGTAGAATTAATTTGGAGAACTATTTCAGACCACGTCTTTATTTTTTCCCCCTGTACTCCAGCACCTCCAGGTGGTTCTGGAGGGTGAGATGCTGGGCTGGAGCATTCCTGCCCCTTTTCCTGACACATTTTCCCTCCCCGCACAGCCGCACGCCCGGGAACTGCCAGAACTCAGCCAGCGAGGTGGATCTGCTGGGCCCCAACCAGAACGGCTCCGAGGGCCTGGCCCAGCTGGCCAGCACCAACGGGGCCAAGCCCGTGGAGGACTTCTCCAACATGGAATCTCAGAGTGTGCCCCTGGATCCCATGGAGCACGTGGGCATGGAGCCGCTGCAGTTCGATTATTCCGGCACTCAGGTCCCCGTGGACTCGGCCGCGGCCACCGTGGGGCTCTTTGACTACAATTCCCAGCAGCAGGTGAGGAGCTGATCCCTGATCCATCCCCTGCTCCAAAGGAATCCATGTGGGGTGGGATGAGCTCGGGATCCTGTCCTGGGAAAAGGGATGGAGGAAGATTGGAGGTGTTCTCGTCGTCTTCGTGCTGTGTGTGTCCTTTAGGCAATCAGAGCACATCTGCTTCCCGTGGTACCTGGAATAAACAATTCCCACTGCAATTCCCACAGCACTGCCCTCTCTGGTCATCCTGGCTGTCTCAAAGAGTTGGCATTGAAGAAGAACTTTAAAATAGTAAAAAGTGCTAAAAAAACCCCCAAACACCCACCCTAGAGCCCAAGAGCTAACTGAGAGCCAACACCTGCTCAGCCCAGGTGTGACGCCTGCACTGGGCTTTGCTGAGTCCCACCGTGGGTTTTGTTAAACCCCAAATTGGGCCCTCCTGGCCTTCACATCTGGCCCTGCTGAGCCCCACCCTGGGTTTTGTTAAACCCCAAATTGGGCCCTCCTGGCCCCCACATTTGGCCCTGCTGAGCCTCACATTGGGCAGAGCCCCACACTGGGCTTTGCTGAGCCCCACACTGGGCTTTGATGGGGCTCACATTGGGCTTTGATGGGGCTCACATTGGGTGGGCTGAGCCCCACATTGGGCCCTGCTGGGCCTCACATTTGGCCCTGCTGAGCCCCACACTCAGCTTTGCTGCCCTAGCCAGAGCAGCCTGAGGCAATTACAAGTTCAAACCTGAGCCTGGTTTAAACCCTAAGGGCAGAGTCCGCTACTACAGCCCTTTATCTGAGCCTGGCTTAGGTTTGTTTGACCTTTCTCCCACACAAGCCCAGACTCCCTGATCCAGAGCCTCCCTTGGCTCCTGCTGAATGCTGGGCCTGGCTCCAGCAATCGACTCCTGCTCTGCTCCTGTTCTGCTCGTTTGGGTAATGATTGTAAACTTTATTGCTCTCCCTTTGCAAGTCTGATACCCCTCAAAGAAGAAGGGAATCCTTTGTTGTAGCTGATTGCAGGGATATATAACTCTCCCTGGCTTCCCTAAAATATCTGATTTTTTTAGCAGAAGAGCCTCTGGCACTCTGGAGTGAGGGAAACCATTGCCAAGTTTGTGCTGAGTTATCACAGTCTTAAAAGCAATGTAAATATCTGTGTTGGAGCTCAATTGGCTGCTCTGTTCTACAGCATCTTTGGGAGGTTAATGATGGAAAATTTAATGATTAAATTAAATAGCTGCTGTAGAGTTCAAAAAGGAAAAAAACCAGATAGTTCCAAGTCTTTGTCTTGCTCTGGTGTAAGGCCTGGGATGCTAGAATTCCTTTTAAACCCAGAAAGTTGTGTGTTTTTAAAACATTAGGGCTCCACAAGTGAGCTGCTTCTGGAGAAGCATTAGAGATGGGACTGGAATGGCAGGAGTGGGAAGCCTGGAATTTGCATTTTGTCAGGGTTTTCTATTTAAGTGAAGGCTCATTTACAAGTTTGAAGAGTTTTTATTTGTTTCTTTTAGCCCTTAAAAATGAAGATTTCAAATTTGGCACGTCTGGCACCTCACTAGTGGAAATAAACCCTCCCAAAGGAAGGCAGAGCGGGGAAGGGTCCCCGTTTCAGGAGCGATGTGGATTTCTGGCTGGGTTTGGATTTTTTATTTCATACCAAGTGGATGGGCACTGTCCATGTGGAGCTGATGTCACCTCTGTGTCATCAACTGTCTGAGAATTACAGAATTGCTGAGGTGGGAAAAGATCTCTGAGACCATCGAGTCCAAACTGTGCCCAATTCCCACCTTGTCCCCAGCCCAGAGCCCTGACTGCCACATCCAGGAATTCCTTGGGCACCTCCAGGAATGGGCACTCCAAACCTCCCTGGGCACTCCCAAGGCCTGAGCCCCCTTTCCATGGAGAAATTCCTGCTGCTGTCCACCCTGAGCCTCCCCTGGCCCAGCCTGAGGCCGTTCCCTCTCCTCCTGTCCCTGTGCCCTGGCAGCAGAGCCCGACCCCCCCGGCTATGCCCTCCTGGCAGGGAGTTGTGCAGAGCCACAAGGGCCCCCCTGAGCCTCCTTTGCTCCAGGCTGAGCCCCTTTCGCAGCTCCCTCAGCCTCTCCTGGGGCTCCAGACCCTTCTGAACTCCATTTCTCTGTTGTGAAGCCCAAATCCCCTCTCATCTCTCCCTGATTTTGGGGGAGCAGTGGGGACACAGCTGTTGCCCCTCAGTCCCACCCAGGCCCTGCTGGGCTGGCAGACAAGATCTGTTATTTTCAATTTTCACCCTTGTTGCAGCTTCCACCTGCAGTGAAAGCAAACAGGAGCCTTTTGTCAGCCTGAGGTGCTGTAGTAAAGATCAGAAATCATTCCCCAGCCGAATGTGCCCTCTCAGGGCAGGTTTGTGTAAATCCAGGGGCCTTGGCTCATGCTTGTGTCCATTTCCATAATTCCTGATCCCCAAAGCTGGGGGTTCTTGCTGCCCACTGCCACTCTCAGCCCGGATGAAAGGAATATCTGACTTTTGCCGTTCTGCTGTCAGCAGGAAATCTGTCCTGAACGAGGCATCTCATCCCAAAAGTGCCTTTTGGGGCTGTGGGGAAGCATCTCACCCTGGAAGGGATCACAGACAAGCACAGCTAAAGGCAGTATGAGGAAGGGGAAGGTTTTACCCACGTGTGATCCGATTAGGGATGTCAGATGTTGATATTGCAGAAGAAACTGGCTGAGGGAAGTCTGATCTTCCAGCATATCCATAACCGTGGGGTTCTGCTTCCTTGGAATTCCCTCAGTCATCTCCTCCACGTGCTGGAAATCATCCTTCATTTGTCTGCACGTGGAGCAGCCTCACTGAAATGTTGGATGATCTCCCTGAACTCCTCCAGAACCGTGTCAGAGCTTTGTAGCTTTTCACTCCAAATATATTTTTTAACAGCCTGAAGTGCTCCAGGTGCGCTTTTCTGATACCTTTGTAAATTCAGGTTAATATTCCTGTTGCAGTGGTTCCCTGTCATTTTTCCACTCCCTCAATCCCACCTTTTATCACTGATCTGTAGGTTTGGAACGTGGGACTGTGCTGTCAGCAGATGGAGACAGCGCAGTGAGGCTTTAACAGCTCTTCCTAAATATCTCGAGTTGATGATTCCCAGAGCTCCCGTGGCTTATCTGGCTGAGCAAAGGCTGCAGTTGGGATGGTTTTTCTTGGCTCCGCTTCCTTGGACAGGCTGCAGGAAGAAATCTGCAGCTGCAGGGTTGGAGCTGGGCTGTTTCTTCTGAGGGAGCTGAGCAAGGCTGTGAATTTAAGCAGGGAGAGGTGACAGAATCCTGGAATGGTTTGGATGGGAAAGGACTTTAAAACTCATTCAATTCCAGCCCCTGCCATGGCAGAGACACCTCCCACTGTCCCAGGCTGCTCCAGCTTGGCCTTGGGCACTGCCAGGGATCCAGGGGCAGCCACAGCTGTTCTGGCAATTCCAGCCCAACCCCTGCCCACCCTGCCAGGGAGCAATTCCTGCCCAATCTCCCACCTAAATCCCTCCTCTCTGAGTTTAAGGCCATTCCCCTATGTCCTATGCTGTAAAAAGTCCCTCTCCAGCTTTCTTGCAGACCTTTTATGTCAAATTTTGTAGGGACCAGCTGAGCCCCCAGAGCAGGCAGACAACAAAAAGAGCCAAGAGCAGCAGGTGAAATATTGATGGTGAAATACTGAGGCTCTGAGTAGGTGTGGATTCATTTTCCAAGTTTTTCTGATTCCCAGATGGATCATTGAGTTGCATTTGGGAGGTGTGGAAGTTCTCACATGTGTAAAGTGAGCATGAGAAGTGTTTTTAGGGAGATAAATGCTTTTTGTGCCCTCAAGACAAGGAAATAATAACCCAACCATTTCCTCTCTGCTTCACTGCGACAGAATCCACGTCAACAGGCTGGAAAAGAAGATCCCAGGGATGCAAAAGCATGTGAAAACTCAAGGATTTGCTGAAATTTTATAGCTGAAGAAGGCTAAAAAGCTAAAATTGCTGAACTAATAAGAAAGCAAACCCCAAACCCGAGGATGTTCCAGAGGAATCTACATTTCAGGAAGCAGTTTCGGGGATTTATATGATTTTTTCCCCCATATTTCCTGATCAGTGAGATGTTGCTGGTCACTTCCACAGAGCCACTGTCCCTCATTCCATGTTCTGCAGCTCCTGTTGTCCATGATGTTGTTTTTTTGCACTCAGGGATGTCAGTGGAGCTTTGCCCCAGCTCCTGGTGACATGTGGCACCTGAGCAGAGCTGCCACCAGGCTTTGTGTGACCACAAATGGCACCTTAAAACAACAAATCGGGCAAGAAAAGCAGGTGTGCTGTGCACCCAGACTGCTCAGGGTGTTTTATGGCCCAGGGAGGCAATAAAGGAGCTGGAGATCTGATATTTTATATTCTGATAGCCCTGGGTGTTTGTAGGAGCCCCAACGTCCTGAGGGATGAGCAAACAAAGCTGGTGTGAGGGTGAGGGTTTGGCACACAGCCGGTTAATTCTGGCTCAGTGCTGCATTTCCACCTCATAAACCCAATGCCGATCCCTCAGATGTGTTTTCTCCACCTGAACTTGTAAAAAGACAAAAATAAAGGTGGATTTTCTCACCCAGCTTTGCTCACCCTGCTCTCAGGAGAGCCAACTCCAATTTTTGCCTTTAAAAAAAAAAAATTGAGTTTTCTTGATGTTTCTGGGCTTCTTGATGGTTGTGGGTTTCTGCCAAAATTTGGGCAGAATTATTACTGCTTCTGCCAGCGGTTCACTTGTCTGAAAGGAGGGCAGGATAATAGGTGTGAAAATCGTAGGCATTTGGGCATCCAGGTCTTTTCTGAGGGAGTGGAGGGAGAAAACACTGCTCACAGTGGTTTGTGAAATCATTCCCAACTTGGAAATGATCCCTGGAACTGAGGGGGGATGGACATGCTGGATAATTTCAGAGGAGATACTTAGCTGGTGTGTCCTTAATTGTTTTAATTAGAGCTGAAAATGGTGAATTCAGGGATTTCCTTTAGGGAGAGGCAAAAGAAGCTGGGGAAGAAACTTTTAGTAAGGCCCTGAAGAAAGAAAAAAAATCCTCAAACCTTCAGCAAAAATACTTTAAGGGAATCCTATTTTATTTTTAGTGAGGAATAAATTGTCAATAACCTTGAGAACTGAGCAGGGGAGCTGCAGGTAAAGGAAGTGTTTGTTTGGTCTGGGGTTTGTGATCCTGAGGCTGTGTCCCCTCCCATGGCTCTGAAGGCATCTGGGGTGTCTCAGACTTGGCTCTGCATCCTCCTGTCATCCCATTGCCATCCTATTTCACACTTCAGCCAAACTAGGAGGGTGCACTGGTATCACTGGTGTCACTCCCAACGCCTAGGAGTACTCCTGGTGACCCCCAGGCTGCAGCTGTTTGTGAGCAGGAGCTGGGATAAATCCTTTGGGATTGAGAGGGAACAGCAGAGGGA
Source organism: Acrocephalus scirpaceus scirpaceus (assembly GCA_910950805.1). NCBI lineage: Eukaryota > Metazoa > Chordata > Aves > Passeriformes > Sylviidae > Acrocephalus > Acrocephalus scirpaceus. Next base: position 6,011,468 of record OU383796.1, read on the forward strand.
AAACCTGTGCTGGGGGTGGCTGTGCTGCAGAAATGTGGGGTTTTTCAGGTGGATTAAAATGGGCAATTAATTCCAAAGGTGTTCAATCCTTTTGAGATGGAGAGGGGGGGTATCTGTAGGGGTGAAAGGAAATGTGATGTGAAGGGGTTGCTTGGAAGGGAAGGAGTCGCTGCTTTTTATGCCTGGGTTCAGCAGAGTACTGGGGCGTTTGTGCCTGAGTTAAGGACAGTGTTGGGGTGTTTGTGCCTGAGTTAAGGACAGTGTTGCTGTGTTTGTGCCTGAGTTAAGGACAGTGTTGGGTTGTTTGTGCCTGAGTTAAGGAGTGTTGGTGTGTTTGTGCCTGAGTTAAGGACAGTGTTGGTGTGTTTGTGCCTGAGTTAAGGAGTGTTGGTGTGTTTGTGCCTGAGTTAAGGAGTGTTGGTGTGTTTGTGCCTGAGTTAAGGACAGTGTTGGTGTGTTTGTGCCTGAGTTAAGGACAGTGTTGGGTTGTTTGTGCCTGAGTTAAGGAGTGTTGGTGTGTTTGTGCCTGAGTTAAGGACAGTGTTGGTGTGTTTGTGCCTGAGTTAAGGACAGTGTTGGGGTGTTTGTGCCTGAGTTAAGGAGTGTTGGGGTGTTTGTGCCTGAGTTAAGGACAGTGTTGGTCTGTGTATGCCTGAGTTAAGGGGTGTTTGTGTATTTGTGCCCAGTTTAAGGACACTGTTTGTGCTCTGTGCCTGATTTAAGGGGTGTTTGTGCCTGATTTAAGGGATGCTTGTGCATTTGTGCCCAGTTTAAGGATGCTGTATTTTGTGCCTGATTTAAGGACACTGTTTGTGCTCCCTGCCTGATTTAAGGGGTGTTTGTGCCTGATTTCAGAACAGTGTTTGTATTTTGTGCCTGATTAAAGGACACTGTGCTCCCTGCCTGATTTAAGGGGTGTTTGTGTCTGGTTTAAGGACTGTTTGTGCCCAGTTTCAGGGCTGTTTGTGCCCAGTTTAAGGACTGTTTGTGCCCAGTTTAAGGGCTGTTTGTGCCCGGTTTCAGGGCTGTTTGTGCCCAGTTTAAGGGGTGTTTGTGCCCAGTTTCAGGGCTGTTTGTGCCCATTTTCAGGGGTATTTGTGTCCAGTTTAAGGGCTGTTTGTGCCCGGTTTAAGGGTGTTTGTGCTCTACCCACAGCTGTTCCAGAGGCCCAACGCGCTGGCGGTGCAGCAGCTGACAGCAGCCCAGCAGCAGCAGTATGCCCTGGCTGCTGCCCACCAGCCACACATAGGTGAGTCTGCCTCTCCTCCCGCCCGTTTCACTGCCCTGCTCCTGATCCATGGGGAAAACACCAGGGAAAAAGGACTTGGGAGGGTTTAAAGTGTATTACAGATGATAATCAATGCGTGAGCAGAAGTGTGCTGTTATAAGATTTGCTTGCACATTTGTCTCTTGCACACTTAAGAAGCCTTTTAAAGGAGTTCCCTGTCTGGCAGGACTGACACTCTCACCCTCCTGAGGGTGTTGGTCAGTCAGGAGAGGCTTTGGAAGTCTCTGAGTGAAGCATAAATCAGGGTAACAGCACAGTGAAGTGAGGGGAAATGCACAATTTAATATCAGCTGAATGTGCTGCCTGGGGTCTTATAAGTAAAAAATGTCATTTATGCAAACACATGATTGATATTAATAAAAATTATTCATAAAATATATTTATTAACTGGGAATACACTTAATCGTGTAGAAAACCAGGAAAACTATAGAAGGGCTACTCCTGGATGATTAAACTTAAATGTTTTTAGCACAATAAGCAATTTGTGGTGCTTCTTCCTGCCCAAAACCCCAGTATAAACGTGTTGGGCTCTCCCAGCTCTGTGCTGTGCCCTTGTGTGCTCAGTGGAGTTCAGGGATTGAAATTACTCAGCTTTTAACTTCCTCCCCTTCACCTTCACCTCCCCTGCACACCCCTGTCCCACCCACCTGGGCTTTCTCTAATGATTAAACTGTCCCCTTGCAGGGGGTGGGAATGCTTTTCCAGACTGACCGGGTGGAATGCTGGGATGCTGTGGTGGGCATGGAGCTCAGCATGGGCTGCTTTGGGTCCTGATTTGCTCGCTGTAGGAAATAGAGTAGTAACAAGCTCCAGTCTCCTGAACAGGGTCTATCTGCCCTGCAGAAGCACCTGAGCTGTTGGATATAAAGGATTTTATCTCTTAAGGAGCATTGAATCCTTGGAATTGGCGTTTTTTTTAATGCCAGATCTCTCCTCTGCCCATCAACACTCACTGCTTGTTGACTCCCTATAGAAAACCACCTGTAAAAAACTGACAAACACAAACCCAGCTGAAGTTTGGTGTTGCCCAGGCAGCAGCAGGGGGGTTGTGGTGGGGCTGCAGTCCCGTTGAGTTTATTTTTACTGACAGGAATGTTTCCAGCAGGTTTAGCTCCTGCTGCCTTTGTTCCCAACCCCTACATCATCAGTGCGGCGCCTCCGGGGACGGATCCCTACGCGGCCGGGCTGGCGGCAGCTGCCACGTTAGGTGAGAAATTCCAGCTCTGCATCCCCACCATTCCCTGTCCCAGAACTGCTCTGCTTCTGGGACTGCAGAGGGGAGACAGTACATCAGCATTTCTGGGGGGGCAGAACTCATATAATGGTGCAGCTGTGAGTAAAACCAGAATTTGTCATTGAAACTGGAGATGAAATGAGATAATTTTGTTTAACGTGTGCTGTGGGGTCAGGCTCCCAGAGCAAATGGGAAGGCAACCACTCACAGACACAAATATTACTCCATTTTCGGGGTGTTTTGGTGACTGACAGTAGCAAGGAAAACCTCTGAAAACAAAGACTGGAAAGATACAGGATATTTCCTGCCAGGAAAGTTGTCTCTCCTTTCTCTTCAGCTTGTGGTGCATTCTGCAAACGAGCTCTTCCCTGAAATTCTGTTGGAATTTCCACTTCCTGGGAGGTAAACATGTCCTTTATCTGCTGAAGCTCACGCTGGGAACGTGCCCTTTTCCAGATGGTAGCCAAGATGGAACCTCTGCTTTTCCTGCAGGATCTTCCTCCAGACATTCATGTATGAGTTCCCAAATTCCTCCCAACTGTCACAGCCAGAATTGGTGATTCTGGAGGTGACAGCTCCGTGCCACAGCTTATCAGGCACTGTGGGGACATGGTGAACCCTGGACTTCTGCTGTGGGTGCCATAAAGCTCTGCCTAAGCACTGGGGACAAAGCAGGAACGTGCTTTTAGGAGAGGATTTTTAAGGAAGAATGTGCTTTACAGGGGAGAGGATTTTTAAAGGAAGAACATGCTTCTAAAGTGTATTTTTAAAGGAAGAACATGCTTCTAAAGTGTATTTTTAAAGGAAGAACATGCTTCTAAAGTGTATTTTTAAAGGAAGAACATGCTTCTAAAGTGTATTTTTAAAGGAAGAACATGCTTCTAAAGTGTATTTTTAAAGGAAGAATGTGCTTCTAAAGTGTATTTTTAAAGGAAGAATGTGCTTCTAAAGTGTATTTTTAAAGGAAGAATGTGCTTTTAGAGCAGTTTTTTTCTAACCATGCCTGGCTTTCCTTGAGCAAGGTAGAGGGACTGTTCTGTGCTGCAAATAAACACTGCTCTCTTGGGAGTGGGGTTGTGTGTGGAGGCTCTCACTGCTGCCATGCTCCACTTACAACTTGTACACTCACTCCAATCCTCTTTTGTGGGTGGCTTCTCCCAAATCAAACCCACAGACCTGGCTTGTGTGTGGATATGACGCTCTGTGGTTTGGGACACGACTTTGGTCCAGCTCTTAAATAACCCCTGCTGAGCTTTTAAGCATTGAGGTCACCGTGGGGTCAGCTCTGAAATGGGAATTCAGCAGCTGCTGCCCACTTGGATGGAGTTTTTAGTGATCGTGCAGATGTATGTAAAGAATTTGGATTGTAATTTGGGATTTGGCCTGGGCTGCTGGGAATTTTGTGCTGGGATTGTGCAATGCCATGGGGAGACTGGGTGGAGGCAACACTGTGACGTTTGCAAACAAGTGACCCCGTGATTCCGTGGGACAGAGCCAAGGGCAGGAGCACGAGGACGTTTCTGCTGGTGCAGAACTTGGTAATGCTTCCTTTGATGGTGGATGGAGCAGGGAATGAATGAGCTGAGCTGCTGCTGGCCAGTACCAGAGGGAGGTTCAGGGAGGAGGTCCCAGAGCATTGGCAGCCCCGGTTCCAGGCAGAGCAGGAGATCTGTGAATGATTCCTGTACAGAGAGGTTCCTGCTTGGCCTTTCTGTGTCACCTCAGGGCCTCCAGAGCCCATTTCTGGGTAACACCAGCGTGCAGAGGAGCAGCAGGTCAGCAGCTTGATTTCACAGAAAGACCACATGGAATTGGGCCCCATTTCCAGGAAATGCAAAGTGTTGGCCACAATTTTTTTTTCTTTTTCTCAGCTCTACTGAAGCTGCAGCTGCCTGAGCTTTTGCAGCCTCTGACCAGGAGAAAAACTCATCTAGGCTGTGCTTAGCTCGGGTTTTGGACATTTGAACTGGAAATAACACCCCAGGGATACCTAAAGCATCCCCAAACTTGGCATCAGGACCTCTACTTGAATAATTCTAAATTTATGACTCTTAAAAGAAGCAAAACAATGTGTAATGAGTTTGGTGTATTTTTAGTGTTACACCACTGAGAAATAGTTATTTTAACCCTCTCATCAGGCTTTGGACCCTAGAAATGACAAGATAACATGTTGATGTTTATTTCAGAAAAGCATCTTTTCTGTCTAGGCCTGAGCAGTTTTGAGAACCCTTTTTCTTCTGTCATGACTGAGAGCAGCACTGGAGGGACATGGGACAATTTAAATGTTCATATAAAATCAAAAAGCCTCCTTGATGTGCCTGGAAGTGTTGAACTGGGAGGACTTGGAGAAGCTTCTGAGATGGAAGAAATGAGTTTGGAGTTATTGGGAGTTTATTGCTCACAGTTACTCTCAGAGCAGAGAGGAAACTTTCGGGTGTGTTTTATGGCAGAGATAATCTGTCAGTTAAAGTTCTGCCATTATGGCAGGTTTGTCATGATTGTGAGACTGGCAGCTCTAGGATAATGCTCTTCTTTCCCAACAATAGCAGCATTTTAAGGAACAAATTTGAATGCAGAGGGAAGAACTTCCTAGAAAAAAACCTCATTCAGATTTTAAACTGTGGGGAAAATACTGCTGCCTTTGAATTGCCTTCTGTCATTTGAGAAAGATGTCACTCAAAAAACTGAAAATTTGCCTTTTTTAAGGCCAGTTGGGAAATGATTCCCTCTGGGGGTGGAGTGTTCTGGGTAGAAAAGTGTTCCTGTTCTTTGTGGAGAGGTGGATGAATGCTGGGATAACCTGGATACAGGAAAAGCAGAGGATCCCACAGCAAGTTCTGGGATTTATTCAGCCTTGAAATGATCAGGCCCTTGGTGCTGAGCTGGAGCAGGTGTGGATGTGTGCACACACCTGCCAGGACCGGATTTGGGAGCACCTGCATCTGGGTTTATCCCAGGCACCTCAGCAGTGCCAGCCAGGGCAGTTTCTGCCCTTCTGGATCGGGGGCAGCACCTTGGAGCTCAGTTTCTCCCTGCCATCCCTAAAAACCAGCACTCCATGGATGCCTGTGGGTGCTGTGCTGGGAATTCCAAAGGGATCACTCCACAGACCACTGGGAATGGCTGAGGTGCTGATTGCACCCCACAATCCCTGGGAATGGCTGAGGTGCTGATTGCACCCCACAGTCCCTGGGAATGGCTGAGGTGCTGGTTGCACCCCACAATCCCTGGGAATGGCTGAGGTGCTGATTGCACCCCACAGATCTTTGGGAATATCTGAGGTGCTGGTTGCAGCCTCTCTTGGAGCTCCCTGAGGCAGCTGGAGCCCGTGTCCTGCTCCCCATCCCTGCCTGTTCCTGCAGGGGAGGTTGGGGTGGGCAGGCTGAGATGAAAGCACAAACCCCATTGTGAGCACACTCCCAGCTGGATGTGCTGATGTTCCCTGAGAGGAGCAGCTGTGGGTGATGTGTGAGACCCGGCACAGGGAATATTTGCTTTCAGAGGTGCTGGAATGGCATGCATTTTCCCAGGAATGCCCAGCTCTAATGAGTGCAGAGGCAGGTGCAGCATGTCCTGGAGGAAGGGAGCAGCTCTGGGTGCTGCTGCAGTCTGGCAGTGATGCCACACTTGCCCTCACTGAGAACTCTGTTCAATAATGAGCCTCTCTCTCCTGTGCTCAGAGCAGCTGAGCCAGACTCGCAGCCCTTTTAAGCCCAGCTGCCTGCAAACTTCAAAGCTTTTGTGTCTCCTCTGCTTTTATACACCCAAGGCTTTGGCAGCAACCTCTGACTAGGAGAAAAACCCATCTAGGCTGTGCTTGGTTGATAATTAGGAGCTGAGACTAAAATATCCCAGAGAGATGCCCAAATTTTACCCAGATAAAGGGGACTGCAGCAACTTCCAGCAGCCTGAGGGCAACTGCAGGTTAATGACTTGCATTAAAAGGGAGCAATTGCAGCTCTTTCCCTGTTGGGTGCAGGAGAACCCTGGGAGTTGGGGTCTGATGTGTATTCAGTGACTATAAACAGGTTAAAATCACTCCCTGCTTACCTGTCTGTGCCTGCTGAGGTACCACAGGCACCCCCTTCACGGTACTGATGCCTTTGCTGCAGGTTTTTTTCCATTTTAGCTTGCATTGCTCATGAATTTCCAAGGTGGAAAGTAAGAAATGAGTGGTTGCTGCTCCAGATCTGAGTAGGAAAAGCAGATCAGCCTCTCTGATGTTGGAAATCCAGCAAGGATGGCCTTTGGGGCAGAGCTTTGGGGTGAGATACAAACCCAGGTGTTCAGCACCTCCCTGCTGTGCACAGAGCTGGGCACCTAAATCCTAAATTTGGGGAAAGCACAGTAGTTAAAACCAGAATAATATAAGGAGAGTAACTCTTACATGTTTGAAATATGAATTTAATGAACATGGAATGAATATCCTGAAGTGTGGGTATGGGAGCAGGAGCTCATCCAGGTCCTTGGCATTCTGCAGGAGTTCAGTTGAGCCTGTTACTGTAAAAAAAAAAATCAAGAAGAAGGGAACAAAAACCAAAAGGAAAAGGGACTTTGAGGATTTTCCACCTAAGACTGAACACTCAGCACTGTGTTTGCACCTCCCTTTTTATGTCATCCCTCATTTTCCGTGCAATCACAGACTTGGGCAGAACCCAACTGCGGAGTGTCTCTCTTAAAAAAACAAAAATCCCTGTTTTTACTCCAGACATGACCAAGATTCTCTAAAGATTTGTTTATTCTAGTGTCACACCTGACTCTGGCTCTGCCTGAGTCATTCCTGCTGTGGGGAAGGAGCCCTTGGAATGGAGGATATATTTGGGAAACAAAGGGAACAGTTCTGCTTTTCTGCTGACCTTTCATAAAGATACCAAACAGTCATATTAAAAAATATTATTGGATTCTCATCCATGTTATTGGGTGGGAAGGGCTCCTCCGTTCAGCACTGAGAGCTTCCTCAGCATTATTCCAACTGGGATTATTTAAGGAGAGAGGCTGTCATTCTGCTATCTCCAAATTTCTGTGGTGTCCTGAGACAAACACAAGGAATCTTCAAAAGTGAAGCTTTTTCTGCTGCTCTCCAAGGTTATTATTATTTTTAAGCCTCTTAAGTTTGAGGAGGGAATGTGACGTTTGAGGAGGGAATGTGGGAAGGGACAGGATCGTGCAGCTTCTTTTAGGGAGATTTGCAAATGCAAAGCAGGGCTGGAAAAAGAACATTTTAACACTTGAGAGTTGATGCACTCCAGCTGTGAAGAGGGTTTGGTAATTTATTGAGGAGCTGAAGGTGGATGGCAGTGAGCTGTGAATGTCAGCTGGGGTGGGAAGTTGATCTCTGTGCTTGAAACAAGGTTCCTCTGTTTGGGTTGGAGATTTTTGTTCCTTCCCTGTAGAACCAGGGCACACCAATAAAAACCAGCGGAGTTTGACCTCGTGCAGTGATGAGATTCCAGGTCTGACTTGAAACTTTATAAAATGTGTGACAGAAATGCCAAATCCCTCTGTGTTTGCCAAGGGTTTCACAGAGATCACATTAAGGCAGCCATAATGAGCTTTTTGAGTTTTGATAAGCTTGTTTTTTGAGTTTTTGGGGTGCTGTGTGCCCCTTGCCCCCTGCAGGAGCTCACCCTGCCCGTGCTGTGTTCCAGGCCCGGCTGTAGTTCCTCACCAGTACTATGGAGTCACTCCCTGGGGAGTTTATCCTGCCAGCCTCTTCCAGCAGCAAGCGGCCGCCGCCGCTGCCGCCACCAACTCTGCCAACCAGCAAACCACACAGCAAACCCAGCAGGGCCAGCAGCAGGTAAGGCTGGGGGGACAGGGAGTGTCCTGAGCTGGAAATGACCCCCCAAGGATCATGGATTCCAACCCCTGGCCCTGCACAGACCCCCCCCAACAATCTCACCCTGTGTATCCCTGGGAGCACTGAACAAACTCCGGCAGCCTCAGGGCTGGGCCCATTCCTGTGCCCATTCCCATGCCTGTACCCATGCCCATCCCCATGCCCTTTCCCATTCTCATGCCCATTCCCATGCCCTTTCCCGTTCCCATGCCCATTCCTGTGCCCATTCCCATGCCTGTTTCCATGACCATTCCCATGCCCTTTCCCATTCCTGTGCCTATTCCTGTGCCATCCCCATGCCTGTTTCCATGACCATGCCTTTGTACATTCCCATGCCCTTTTACATTCCCATGCCCTTTCCCATTCCCATGCCCTTTCCTATTCCCATGCCTGTTCCCGTGCCCATTCCCATTCTCATTGCCATGCCCATTTCCATGGCCATTCCCTCTGGAGGAAAAACATCAGGGAGAATTTTTTCCCAGAAGGAGTGATTGGACGATGTAATGGGTTGCCCATTGCAGTGGAATCACCGTGCCTGGAGGTGTTTAAGGAGAGCCTGGATGTGTCACTTTGTCACTCAGTGCCATGGTCTGGGGGACAAAGGTGGTGTCAGGTCATAGGTTGGACTTGGTGATCTCAAAGGTGTTTTCCAACCCAGCTGATGCTGTGTAGAACCCAACCTAAACCTCCCCTGACACAGTTCCAGCCATTCAAAACCCTGATTTTTTCCATGGCTGATCCTGACCTCAGCTCTGAGTAGTTCTAAATGAGGAGAAAACGCCTTGGCCTCTCCTAAAAACCAAGGGGCAGGAGCCATCTGTACATTTGTAATTTGATTTATCCGTCGTGCATGTGGAGAGTGGCACACGTACATGGGTGGTGGTGAATTACTGAGTGTCAGTGCTTTGGAAAACACCAATGGATCAGGTTGGGAATGGCCTGAGCTGTGCAGCAGCAAACCTGTGGTGCTGTTGTGTGTGAGGGGGGATCGTCAGGAGCCAGAGCTGGGCCTCAGTTCCCTCAACAGCATTCCTGTCTGGTCCTCGGGTGATGGAGGGCAGAATAAAGAGTAACTGGCAGCTGAATTTTTCAGCTCAGAAGCTGAAAACCCTTTGAAAACCAAACCCCAGAGTCAGGAGGTGTTCTGAGGGCTTTACAGATGCAGCAGGCGTGAGCTGTGAGAGCTTCTGCAAAGGCTCAGGCTATTAAAATAAAATATCTCAGTGCCAGTGGCCTTTATGGGATGTTTCATTACTTTCATGGCTGTGGAGCAGGCGTGAGTGGGGTTGGGAGTGGGGTTTGGAATGCAAACCGTGCTCCGTGAGGGACTGCAGCAGGGATTGTTTGCATTGAAAGTGCTGAGGCAGAGGCTTTGGGAACCTGGAGCGCTGAGTGTGGACACTTGATTTGTGACCCTTGTGACATCTCAATAGTGTGTTAATAAAACCCACCAGCACTTCAGTGCTGCAGCCTGCACCCCCTGGAATTCCTGGCTCCCAAAGATTCCCTGGGCTGGAGGGTTCCTGTCCAGCCTCTGGCAGCACAGCAGGCTCAGGGGACACATCCCAACCAGTGAACCCTGGGATCCTTCCCAGCCTCTCCGTGAACAGAGTCAGCTTTTCCTGTTAATAACTCCGGCAGGTGACACCCACGATGTCACCTTAGCAGCAGGATGTGCTGAGGACACGGGGATGGCTCATTTAGTAAAGCTGAGCTTGCAGATTCCTGCAGCAGCTCTGAGTGAGGCTCTGACAAACCAAGCCTGTCCCAGGTGATTGCAGGAAATGCACTCTGCCATCGTCCCCTCTCAGGGACTCCACCACAGCATCTTGTCCATACAAACCCCACTGTGGGCTCTGTGGTGATGATTACCTGTGATTTAAGTCTTGTATCTCTGCTCTGTACAGCGGCTGGTGGCTTGGAGACACCCAGGTCACCTCCTGTCACCTGCCCCCAACTCCTGAACTGGGCTTTGTAAGGTTTCTGTGCAGGAGGGCTTTTGGTGGGGCTGTGGTGACAGGGACCAGATGTTAGCTGGGGTGGGCAGGTGGCTTGTACACACTTGTGACAGAGGATGAGTGTTGGAGGTGGGATCAGGGAATTAGAAAGGTTGGAGAAACTCTCTTAAAGATCATTGAGTCCAGGCATTAACCCAGCACTGACTCCTGTTGCAGGCACCACATCCATGTGTGTTCTGAACACTTCAGGGATGGGGTCTCCATCACTGCCCTGGGCAGCTGGTTCCAAAGCCTGATCAGCCTTTCCATGAAGGAATTTTACCTGATGCCACCCTGAGCCTCCCCTGGCCCAGCCTGAGGCCGTTCCCTCTCCTCCTGTCCCTGTTCCCTGGCAGCAGAGCCCGACCCCCCTGGCTGTCTCCTCCTGGCAGGGAGTTGTGCAGAGCCACAAGGTCCCCCCTGAGCCTCCTTTGCTCCAGGCTCAGCCCCTTTCCCAGCTCCCTCAGCCCCTCCTGGGGCTCCAGCCCCCTCCGAGCTCCGTTCCCTGCCCTGGACACTCTCCAGCCCTTCAATGTTCTTTTTGAATCTGAAGAAAAGTGAGTTAAGAGCAAAGGAGAGAATTTTCCCCCCTGGTCACGCTCCTGCGTGGTGACAGTGGCTCTCTCCTGGATGCCAGAATAACCCAGTGGCTGTTCCTGTCCTCTCCAGGTGCTCCGTGGAGGAGCCAGCCAGCGTCCCCTGACTCCCAACCAGAACCAGCAGGGCCAGCAGACCGATCCTCTGGTGGCCGCCGCCGCCGTCAACTCCGCACTTGCCTTCGGCCAGGGGCTGGCAGCAGGAATGCCAGGTACCAGGGACAGCTGGGCAATGGGGCTGGCAGCAGGAATGCCAGGTACCAGGGACAGCTGGGCAATGGGGCTGGCAGCAGGAATGCCAGGTACCAGGGACAGCTGGGCAATGGGGCTGGCAGCAGGAATGCCAGGTACCAGGGACAGCTGGGCAGTGGGGCTGGCAGGGCTGCCCTGGCCTGGCATCAGCAGTGCCTGCTTGTGTTTGGTTTGGGGGTTAATCCAGGGGTTAACCCCAGGGATGGGTGTGTTGTCCCCACCTGGGCTGCACTGAGGGGTCACAGGTGACCTTGTGGCACAGGTGACAGTAATGTTACCTCCTGTGGCTGCACTGTACTCCAAGAATTGATGACTCCTGTGGAAAATCTCCTCCAGATTTTTCTGTGGATCGTTGGAGCTCATGGGATCTGTATTTTAAACCTTACAGGTTTCTTAGTCCCATTCATTCAACTCAGCTCTCCATCCCTGCCAGGAGCTTGAATTAACAGGGGCTTTCTTCCATGATTGCTCTTCCAAGAGGCTTAAAAACAGGGAAAGAAAAGGGATAAAAGGGAGTAGGGTTTAGTTCTTATTTCTAGCTCTTCATTGGAGGAGCTGCTGTAGGAATTTTGACTCTGATCCCTGAGGTTTTGGGGTAAAATGCTGCTGAAATTCAGAATATTATTGTGATGGCAAAGGACAAATCTGAGCTCATTAGAATAACGTGCAGATCTGTCCTGCTGGTCAAATGTAAGGAAAAAAGGATTATTTGGATTTCAGGTCTCCTTGCTGGCAGTGTCACGTGGTTGTTAATAGGGTTTTTTATTGTTTAAGAAGAACGTTGTAATATTAAGTTACAAAGTGAACTGTGCAGACTTCCAGCAGTCTGCAGATTTCCTTTAATCTTGTATTTGGCTTGTATTTGCAAAGCAAATACACACATATATACAATTATAGATAATATTTGTACCTGTATTTGCAAAGCAGATATTCACAGGGAACATTCTCTTATTGACCTCCCACCTTAGAGTCACTGCATTTAATTTTAATGTTTTCATTTAAAGTAAAATTCCCTAACGAGGTGCCTAAATCATTATATTCTGTCAGTCTGCTGCTGTGTATATCACCAGCATTTATGGGAGTTTATTTACATCCATTAAAGAGTATTTTATGGTACCAACCTTCCAAAATACAGAAGTGGAAGTTCCCTGTGGGGGCACCCTGGCAGCCCCAGCTGTGAGCAATCCCAGCACACATTGTACTTATCATGGAGCAGAAATGGTATTTTTGTATTTTAAACCCTTTTGTAGCTGAATTTACATTGATGACAGTGTAATATAAAAGATTCAGGGGGCAAAAGCCTTTTCTACCTGAAATTCTTAGTGTAAAATCATGGACTTTTTTGAGAAAAGCAGGGCTGTTCTTGCTTCTTTTCTTTTTCAATTCAGCTTTTTCTTTAAAAACCACTGCAGACCCCTGGACATGCCTGATGTGTTTGTCACCTGCCCTGTCACCTGTGCTTGCCTCTGCAGGTTACCCAGTGCTGGCTCCTGCTGCTTATTACGACCAAACCGGAGCCCTCGTGGTCAACGCCGGGGCCAGGAACGGCCTGGGGGCTCCCGTGCGCCTGGTGGCCCCTGCCCCCGTCATCATCAGCTCCTCTGCAGCCCAGGCAGGTGAGTCCTGTCCCCTCCTGGCCAGGTGAGTCCTGTCCCCTCCTGCTCAGGTCAGTCCTGTCCCCTCCTGCTCAGGTCAGTCCTGTCCCCTCCTGCTCAGGTCAGTCCTGTCCCCTCCTGGCCAGGTGAGTCCTGTCCCCTCCCGCTCAGGTCAGTCCTGTCTCCTCCTGCTCAGGTCAGTCCTGTCTCCTGCTCAGGTGAGTCCTCTCCCCTCCTGCTCAGGTCAGTCCTGTCCTCTCCTGCTCAGGTCAGTCCTGTCTCCTCCTGCTCAGGTCAGTCCGGCCTCCCCCAGTGGTTCAGACCATTGGTGACTTCAGGTCCCTCCAGGCCTGCTGTGTCCCCAGTGTCCCCACCCCTCCAGTGCTCCACTGGCAATGATGACAAACTTGCCCTCACTGAGATCCATCCAGGGATTGTTGTTGAGAAACATTCTTTGTGCTCAACTTGGGCTGAGCCTCTGGAGCAGCCACGGAGAGGGGGAGGAGCAGGAATTTGAATTGTTTTGTAGAATTTCACAGCAGGTATTTAAATTTGTCACCTGGCACCAGCTTTCCCACCTGATAGTGCCTTCAGAATTCCCAACAGCTCCAGGGAGAGCTCTGAGCCCCTGGCAGGGCCTGAAGGGGCTCCAGGAGAGCTGCAGAGGGACTGGGGACAAGGCCTGCAGGGCCAGGAGCCAGGGAATGGCTTCCCAGTGCCAGAGGGCAGCGCTGGATGGGAGATTGGGCAGGAATTGTTCCCTGGCAGGGTGGGCAGGGGCTGGGCTGGAATTGCCAGAGCAGCTGTGGCTGCCCCTGGATCCCTGGCAGTGCCCAAGGCCAGGCTGGACACTGGGGCTGGGAGCAGCCTGGGACAGTGGCAGGTGTCCCTGTGGGAACAGGATGAGTTTTGAGGTCCTTTCCAAACCAAGCCGTTCCATTTGTGCTTTATGATATCACTGTGCCTAAAACGGCCTTTGCCATGAGTCGCTTTGGCATTTATTTGTGTACCTTGGGAGTTAAGGCTTTTAAAAGGATTTTTCTGCCAGAATCCATTGGTGTGAGCAGCTCCTGCCAGCACTGGGCTCAGATTATGAAATGGGCCTTTTAATTGTTTTCTCGTAGCTCTTGTTTATTTTGCTTTTTCTTTAACTTTGGAACTGGCTGAAAACCAAAAGTCCTCAGGTTTGATGTTCTTGGCACCGCAGGTTTGTGTTTTATCTGCTGAAGGATCATCTCAATTATTTCAAAACTCGGGTTTCTTAATTGGCCCTTGCAAGTGTGGGGCTGCACTGACCGGACTCCTGGATCTTTGGAGAAAGAACCATTCCTGATTTTGATCTGTGCAGCTCCAGCAGCACAAGAGCAGCAAGAACAGCTGGGCATGGCTGAAGTCTGGGGGTGTGAGCAGCTCAGATAGAAAAAACAGAGATCTTCGCAGAGTTTGGTCCTGAAAGAAAAAAACCTATAGCAATTCAAAGCGACCTGTAAAGTTTTAACTTCCTGAAGTGTGATGAAAACAGATTTTTTCAGTGGCATTTCCAATGTTTTCCTGTTGTTGTGTCCCACAGCGGTGGCAGCGGCCGCGGCGTCGGCCAACGGAGCAGCAGGAGGGCTGGCAGGGACCACCAATGGCCCCTTCCGACCCCTGGGCACGCAGCAGCCCCAGCCCCAGCCCCAGCAGCAGCCCACCAACAACCTGGCCTCCAGCTCCTTCTATGGCAACAACTCCCTGAGCAGCAACTCGCAGAGCAGCTCGCTGTTCTCGCAGGGCTCTGCCCAGCCCGCCAACACCTCGCTGGGCTTCGGCAGCAGCAGCTCCCTGGGAGCCACGCTGGGCTCAGCGCTGGGCGGCTTCGGCACAGCAGGTGAGGGCTGTGACTCTTCCCGGGAAAACAGGGCAAGGAGAACCCCAAATTGAAGGAGTTTGTGCTCTGAGCTGAGCCCTCTTCATCCATCCTGGCCTAACTGGGAATTTTCCTTTAGGGACTACTTCAGGCTTTTAAAATGTGCAGCAGTTCTTGGCAAAAATGGTTTTAGTAGGTGATAATTAGCAGTGGCAGAGTAATTAACTTGGTTTGTTACGAACATTATCAGTCAGCCCCTTGGTAAGTGTTTTTCCCTGCATGTGGAATACTGGGCTGACAGGAATTGGTTCCAGAGTGTACCAAGCCCTCTCACTTCAGAGTAAAGGCTGAGGAACTCCTCATGACTTTAAAAAACCTGAGCTGAAGTGGTTTCTGTGCTTTATTCTGGGAGTTGTTCCCATCATACACCAAAAGAATCACTGTGGTTGTGAGACACCTCCCATCCATGGTTTGCTGTTGTTGGGCAGCCTGAGACCAAGGTTCCTTTCAAAATCAAACCCATCCAGAGATATCTATGGGGTTTTTTCCTTAGGTTTTTTTTTTTCCCTTAGGTTGAAGTGGGACAAATGTTTTAATTACTGCTCAGTCTCAGGGCAGTAATTATGTCCTGAACTTTGCTCCTCTCATCAGTGTGAGGGGCAGGTTCCAACCTGGCTCCATCAGAACAGGCTCAGGGAGGTGCTGTCACTTCACAGAGGAGCAGTTTGCAATATAAAGTTACTCTAATTATTTCTCCTCAGCTCAGCCTGAGAATTAGAACCATCTTGGTTCCAGGTAAACACAGCATTTGCTTCACTCACCTCAGTTTATTTAACTAATGGAATTCCATGAGTGGTTTGCTCAGTGCCAAGATGCACAAAGTTGTTTTCCCTCAATCAATGAATAAAACTCTGATCCTGCTGCTTCTGGAGCCCATGTGCACTCATGAAAAATGATCGCTTCATTGCAGTTAACAATTTCACTATTTATTAAACAAGATCTTAATGCAAAATTGATTTTTTTCCCCTCAAGTTGACAGTGCATTTAAAGAGTTTGTATTTGCCTATTGAGACAGCTCTTAAAAACTGTGGGGGTTAGGAGTGAAATTGAGTTCTGATTTCCAGCTCCATAAAGCTGGGGGCAAACAGGAGCTGATTTCTGATCTGATGAAAGGTGGGCACAGGGATTTCAGGGAAATGTGCACCAGGCTGGGCACACTCATGAGCAAACACAGAGAAAATCTCCTGGGGCTTTGGTTCTGCTCGGGTGGGCAGGAACAAGCAGGAGGAGTTCAAATCTGCCTTATCCCGGGAATCTGAGGGAGGGAGCCCTGGGGAGCACAAACCTTATCCAGAAGGGCCAGAGCAAAGGTCTCAGTGTGTCCCCAGAGGTCTCAAGTGTGTCCCCAAGGGTCTCAATCTGTCCACAGTGTGTCCCCAAATGCTCAATGTGTCTCCAGGTTCTCAGTGTGTCCCCAAAGGTCTCAGTGTGTCCCCAAGTGCTCAGTGTGCCCCTGAGTGCTCAGTGTGCCCCCGAGTGCTCAGTGTATCCCCAAAGGTCTCAGGGTATCCCCAAAGTTTTCAGTGTCTCCCCAGAGATCTCAGCATGTCCCCAAGTGCTCAGCGTGTCCCCAGAGATCTCAGTGTGTCCCCAAGTGCTCAGGGTGTCCCAAGCCAACATGGTCCCTTCCTTTAGGGAGATTTTTATCCTTTGCCCTTGCTGCTTTGGGATTTTTGGAGCTGTTTCTCCATGTGCTCTGTCAGAGTAAAACCTCCAAAGCACTGAAGGCAGACAGGATTCCAGCTAATTTTTTAAGCTGTTTGATCATTACCAAGGTGATTTTAATGCCTCTAACTGGTTTTAATAACTATATTTCATCATTTTATCAAGCACCAGCCCAGTGCATCAGAGCTGTGGCTCTCCAGTGTTTGGGCTGGTTGACATCTCCGGATTTTCCCATTTTTCCAGTGGCAAACTCCACCACGGGCAGCGGCTCGCGCCGGGACTCGCTGACGGGCAGCAGCGACCTGTACAAGAGGACCTCGAGCAGCCTGACCCCCATTGGGCACAGCTTCTACAACGGCCTGGGCTTCTCCTCCTCCCCCGGCCCCGTGGGGATGCCCCTGCCCAGCCAAGGCCCCGGCCACTCGCAGACTCCTCCTCCTTCCTTGTCTTCACACGGATCCTCCTCCAGCCTCAACCTGGGTAAGAGCCCTGCTCTGATCCTCCTCCAGCCTCAGCCTGGGACCTGGGGGCACTGGTGACAGCAGCTGGACATGAGCCAGCAGTGTGCCCTGGTGGCCAACAAGGCCGATGGCTCCTGGCCTGGATCAGGAATGGTGTGGCCAGCAGGAGCAGGGAGGTCATTCTGGCCCTGGACTGGGCACTGGTGAGGCTGAACCTTGAGTGCTGTGTCCAGCTGTGTCCCCTCAGTTCAGGGTGGACACTCAGTGCTGTGTCCAGCTGTGTCCTCAGTTCAGGGTGGACACTCAGTGATGTGTCCAGCTCTGTCCCTCTGTTCAGGATGGACACTCAGTGCTGTGTCCAGCTGTGTCCCTCAGTTCAGGATGGACACTCAGTGCTGTGTCCAGCTCTGTCCCTCAGTTCAGGGTGGACGTTGAGACGCTCGAGCGCGTCCAGAGGAGGCAGCGAGGCTGGAGAGGGGCTGGGAACACAAACCCTGTGAGGAACGGCTGAGGGAGCTGGGCTTGTTCAGCCTGGAGAAAAGGAGACTCAGGGGTGCCCTCATCACTCTCCACAGCCCCTGAAAGGTGCCTGTGCTCAGCTGGGCTTGGGCTCTTTCTCCAGGCAGCACTGACAGAACCAGAGGACACAGCCTCGAGCTGTGCCAAGGGAAATTTAGGTTGGATATTAGGAAAGAGTGATAAAGGACTGGAATGGTCTGCCTGAGGAAGTGGTAGAGTCACCATCCCTGGATGTGTTTAATAAAGCCTGGATGTGGCACTGAGTGCCAGGGTTTAGTTGAGGTGTTGGGGCTGGGTTGGACTCGATCCTGGAGGTCTCTTCCCAGTGATTCTGTGAATTCTGCGAATTCAACCTGGGTAAGAGCCCTGCTCTGCTCTCCCTGGAGCTTCCCTGGGGCAGGAGCTGTGTGAGGTCATGCAATCCTTTAGGTGGAAAACAATCTTGAATTCAAGTCCAACCCTCCTGGTGTGTGTGTCCTGTGTGGTTCAGCTGGGAACAGGTTTCCATCTTTCCTCCTTGTTCCCTCAGCTCAAAATTAGGGATAATATTCCCAAGTGTTTAAAAACCAGGATTTTCTTGCACAGGTCTTGGTAACAGCAGCAGTGGTTTGTGGAATAAAACAGATAAGGAGAGTTGATCTTCAATTTAAATGGTTTTAAAGGGGATGTTTTAAAATACCCATTAAATTGGGAATAATGAGCTTGGAATACAATTCCTCCTCTTAACCAATATTCCCTGGAGCGATGCTCAGCCTTGAGCTGTGGATTTGGTGAGTTTACCTTGGAAAATTTCCCATCAGTGTGGCCTTATCAAAAGCACAGGAGGAATAATTTTGGGAAGATCCATGACTTTGTGCTGCTGAATCTTCTCAAAGAGCTCTGCCTGGCCCGCAATAAAGTAAATCTTAAAAATAAATAAAGCAAATATTAAATAATAAAGCAGTGCTCATCTGAACCTCCTGAAGTGTTCATTCACTCATAAACAAACCAAAGAGATTATTTGTTGCACCTGCAGCAGGTAATTTAATATTTCCTCCAAAAATTCACTTGGTTTTGGTTGTGTCATGAATCTGCTGGGTTTAACAAAACTTCTGCTTCTCAGGGCAGTTTTCCCCTCTCAGCAGACACTGTATTTATCATGTTTATTCCATGCATGTGTGATAAATCCAGTGCTGGCTCTAGGTTAGCTGGAATAGTCATAAATATGATTTTTGGAGATCAGGTTTAGATTTACCATCGTGCCTTGTTCAGAGCTTTAATAGAACAGGAAGGATTTTAACTTTATTTATGCAGCTGTAGAGGCCTTGGCTGACAGTTAAATGGCCACCATAAATTAGTCCTGAGGAGGAAGCAGATGCCAAACCTGGGAGTAGGAAAAAGTTGGTTGCCCCTGAAGCAAAAAAAAAAAAAAAAAAAGAAAACCCCAAAAAAACCCAACCCTTAAAAATTCACTGGAATCAAAGAATCTTAAGAATTTCTTTGGATCAGAGGAAGGTGGATCTGTTTGGGAACAAACTCTGGAAAGATACTGGAATTAGCACCCCCAGAAATGGGATGTGCTCCAGAGGATCAGTGTGGGGCTTCCCATCTTGCCAAAATATTCCTGTCCTTGTAGCCTTGTCCCCTCCGTGGCTGAGTCCATGCTGGGTGATGCTGTAGGTCAGATCTCACCTGGGATGGCTCTAGTTTTGGGAGATTTGACCTTGAAATCCAAGAAAAGTCATTTTATTTTTTAAAGTTTCTCATTCACCAGTAGTGGAAGGCAGTGGGAAGGGGAGATCTGGTTTCCTTTGTTTATAAAATCATTTCTAATGGAGAGGAGAAGGCTCTGGGAAGAGCTGAAGGGCCTGAAGGGGCTCCAGGAGAGCTGCAGAGGGACTGGGGACAAGGCCTGCAGGGCCAGGAGCCAGGGAATGGCTTCCCAGTGCCAGAGGGCAGCGCTGGATGGGAGATTGGGCAGGAATTGTTCCCTGGCAGGGTGGGCAGGGGCTGGGCTGGAATTGCCAGAGCAGCTGTGGCTGCCCCTGGATCCCTGGCAGTGCCCAAGGCCAGGCTGGACATTGGGACAGTGGGAGGTATCCCTGCCATGGCTGGGGTGGCACTGGATGGGATTTAAGGTCTCTTCCCACCCAAACCATTCCCTGATTCCATGACAGCAGACGTTTTTCCTTGTAAGAAGCTCAAGGCTTTCTCCTTTTCCATTGAGGAGCAGTTTGTGATAAAGAGCACAAGGGCTGTTCCTGAATAATCTGAAAATGAGGGCCCAGGTGGGAACGCCCCTGGTGCTGCACAGAGGAAAATTCCTGGGGTTTGGAGCCACGTCCTGCCCTGGGCTCCTGAGGGGGCACAGCCTGAGGGAGTCACTCCCAGCAGCTCTGATTCCAGGGTTCCACAGTGACACAAGCTGCCTTTAAACCTGAGTTGCAGTCAGCACAGCTGTGCTTAAACCGGGTGAGCTGTGGGTGTGCCTGTGTCACGTCTGCAGTGTGAGGCAACCACTCCTTGGCCTGCTGGGGTATGCAGTGATCTGGCTCTGCCTCCCTGGGAGCTCAGAGTGCTGAAAAATGAGGGGGATTTATCCGGCTACGGTTTTGCTGTGGTGTAAAGTGACCTTGTGAAGTGTCTGGGCAGTGCTGAGTGCCTGAAATAACCACACACAGCTCCTGTGGAAAGAGCTGCGGCAGGACAAAGGCTGAGCTAAAAATGTGCTGGTAACTCCAAGGTGTAAGAGATGAGCAGCTGTGCCTGGCTGGGGTGGAGCCAGGCTGTGAGTAAATCCCACCATTGGGTGCCAAAGGCAACAGGGGCTCTCTGCTACCCAGAGTTGATCAAAGTTAGAGATTTGTAAATTAGTAAATGAATATTTTTTAAGTTAAAAGATTTAATTTTGGCCAGGTTACACTTTATGGAGGGCCAGGAGCCAGGGAGTGGCTTCCCAGTGCCAGAGGGCAGCGCTGGATGGGAGATTGGGCAGGAATTGTTCCCTGGCAGGGTGGGCAGGGGCTGGGCTGGAATTGCCAGAGCAGCTGTGGCTGCCCCTGGATCCCTGGCAGTGCCCAAGGCCAGGCTGGACATTGGGACAGTGGGAGGTGTCCCTGCCAGGGCAGGGGTGGCACTGGGTGGAATTTAAGGTCCTTTTCATCTCAAACCATTCCCTGAATTCTCTGTAGGCCCACAGGCAGGTTTTGTGAGTGTAGCTGGTGTGACCCAGTGGACTGGGGCTTGATGTGTCTGCCTCTGGCTTTCCCAGTTTGGAATGGGGATCAGTGGATCAGTAATTATTTTACTTCTATGATACTCTTGTAAGAGCTGCCTGGGAGAACTTCCCCTTGCTGTAGCCAGCCTGTCACTTAAAGGGCAGGATCGGGGTGAGGGGAAGGATACAGGCATGTGGAAAATCAGAGATTTTTTGGGAAAAGTGGCCGTGGAGTCGATAAGCAACGAGCTGGACTGGCAGGGGGACAGGCTGGGCAGTGGCTCTGCAGGGACAGCAGCAGGGGTAGCTGCTCTGCCTGCCTGCCCCAGAGCCATCTTCCTGTCTTCCCAGTTTCCGTGGTTCAGGCATCCCTCCACCAGGAGCTCCTGCCTTCAGAGCCATTTCAGGGCCTTGTGGGAGTCTCGCTTTAAACCAGCTTTGGTTCAGGCAGCGCCTTTTGTGTTTCCTCCCCCTTGCATTTTCTCTTTGCCTCATCCTTCCGTTGTTTTTCTTTTGCTGGAATCAGTAATTCTCCCAGGTCAGTCTCTCCCAGCAAGCCTTGGGATGAGTTCCCAGTTCAGGACAGGAGCTGCTCCATTGCTGAAACTGTGGGATGAGTCGGAGCAGTGGAATAGTTTGGGATGGAAAAGACCTTAAATCCCATCCTGTGCCACCCCTGCCATGGCAGGGACACCTGCCACTGTCCCAGGCTGCTCCCAGCCCCAATGTCCAACCTGGCCTTGGGCACTGCCAGGGATCCAGGGGCAGCCACAGCTGCTCTGGCAATTCCAGCCCAGCCCCTGCCCACCCTGCCAGGGAACAATTCCTGCCCAATCTCCCATCCAGCGCTGCCCTCTGGCACTGGGAAGCCATTCCCTGGCTCCTGGCCCTGCAGGCCTTGTCCCCAGTCCCTCTGCAGCTCTCCTGGAGCCCCTTCAGGCCCTGCCAGGGGCTCGGAGCTCTCCCTGGAGCCTTCTCCTCTCCAGGGGAGCACCCCCAGCTCTCCCAGCCTGGCTCCAGAGGAAGAAGGAGCTGCTTCATTGGAGTTATTGATAAAATCCTGCTGAAGTCTGGGATCTGACCAAGTCCTGGCACAGAGGAGCTGGAGGCACCCTAAGATTTCAGGCCTGTGGTGGGGTTCAGAATTATGATTTAGGAAACCTGTTCCCCACTGGTTCTCTGTGTTCCAAGGAGGATGTTGAGCATCCTGGGGAGACCTGCAGTCAGCATTCCCATCAGGAGAGGCAGACATGGGGGGAAATGTAGAGTCACTTGTGAATCTCCAAGTGATTGGGGTTTTCTCAGAAAACCTCTGACAGACTGTCTGTACTGATTGTGCTCTCAACTGAGAGATAATAACAGCCTGAGTGCCAGACCCTTCCCTTTCCCATCAGGAACTGTTTTCCACTTCAGTCTGGACTCTTAACTTTGGTCCAGGCATTGAAACAAAAAGTGGAAGTTCTAAGCATTTCAGATGGAATTCTGGGAATTTCAGATGTGTGGGAATCACTGGTGCCCCATTGCTCAGCTTGTCCCTTGTGGGTTTCCTTTACCTGCGAAGTGCTTTACTCATCCTGTGGCACTCCTGGTCCTTCCAGGAGAGAGGAATATCAGGAATATCACCTGGTGGCTTTTGGGAGTTGTTGCTCAGCGTGGCAGTCAGGGTGCAGGAGGTGGTGGACGCTCCATTGCAGGGCAGCACTAGGAGCTCTCAGCTCTCCTTTTCCTTGGGGAGAAAAAAAAAAAAAAAAAAAAGGGAGGAAAAAGGGTTATCACCTTCCTTGGGAAAGGAAAATTTTGGCACCAGCTCCAGAGAAATTTGCCCAGCTCGGAGATGTAGAATCACAAAATATCCTGAGCTGGAAGTGAGCCATGGAGGTAATAATTAATAATTAATTAGGCTGTTATCAGATACAGAATTCTCATCCGGTTTCCAGCACGGGAGCTTCCTCCAGGTGTCGATGGCTGAGGAGTGCAGCTCCCTCAGCTCTGGTTTTATGGAATACTTTAATTCCAGCCCAGCTGCCAGGAGCTGCTTCTCTGCGGGCAGCCCTGCCGAGGTTTCCTTAGAGCTCTCCCCTCTGTGGCACAGATTCCTGCAGCTTCATTTTCCTGGGATTCCCCCCTGCCTCACCTTGGCCCTGCAGGTCCCTGTGTGATCAGGATGTGTTCCCTGGGAGGACTTTGTTCCACTCAGGAAAATCCATGCAGGCTCCTCCTGCACCAGCAGAGGGATCCCAAGCCCTGCAGGAAAGGCAGAAATCAAATCCTCTAACGTGGTGCTGAGCCACATCCCGAAAAATTGCAGGCAGGAAAACAGCGTTGGGAGGTTTAAGTGTGTTCCTGTCAGAGCTTCTCTTTGTGGGATGAGGCATCACCTGTCCCCATATTCCTGTTTTTGGGTAACACAGCATCTCTGTCAATGTGGGTGCAAATATTTTGGCCATTAGTGAAAGCACAGGGATCTAAAATCTTTATTGGTTTTAATTTATTTACCTGTGTAAATAATGCTTTGTGGTTTTATATCCACATTTTTTATACTTTTATATCTATCCCCCACCCCCAGCCCACTTCTTTTTAGCTCAGTCCTTGCCAGGGCAGCCAGAGAGGTGGGAAAAACTTAAGGATGGAGGCAAAGGCAGTGGGAACAGCAAAAAGGCAAAAATTTGGGAGTGTTGGGATTGCCACTGGTCTGGTTCAGACAGCTTGAACACAGAAGGAGGAACAGAAGTTGTTTCACTCTGTCAGAAAGCCACAGTCACAGATTTGATGTCACTGAATAGAGTCAGAATCAAAGAAGATCCTGATTTAGAAGGGATCATCAGAGGCCTTTGCTGGAGTCTGTAGCTGTTCCCACCTAATCCAGCAGTGCCACAGATGCTTGGACACACCCCCATCGAAATTCCTTGGAGGGCAGATCTCTCAGCTTGGTCAGGAATCACAAACTGGGATCTCTGAGGTTGGAAAAGCCCTTTGGGGTCAGTGAGTCCCACCTGTGACTGATCAACCAGCCCAGAGCCCTGAGTGCCATATCCAGGAATTCCTTGGACACCTCCAGGGATGGGGATCCCAAACCTCCTTGGGCAATTCCAAGGCATGAATATCATAAAACAGGATCATCCTGGTTGGAGAAGCCTTCCAAGGTCTTCAAGTTCAACCTGTGGCCAGTCTCCACTAGAGCACTGAGTACCACATGTTCATTCCTTGGACATCTCCAGGGATGGGGACTCCAAACCTTCCTGGGCAGTTCCAGTGTCTGAACACCCTTCAGTGAGGAAATCCTGCCTAGAAGTCCCACCTAGAAATTCTTCTGAGAAATTCCACCTCAAAATCCTGCTTAGCTGAATGTCAGACGCAAATCATGAGGGAACAGAACTCAGGGATCCATTGTCACATCCCTGTGTCCCCAAGAGGCCCATTCATGCCTTGTTCCCTTATTCCCTCATCCCCATCCATGCCTTGTTCCCTCATCCTCGTCCATGCCTTGTTCCCTTTCCCTGTCCATTCCTTGTTCCCTCATCCCCATCCATGCCTTGTTCCCTTTCCCCATCCATGCCTTGTTCCCTCATCCTTGTCCATGCCTTGTTCCCTTTCCCCATCTATTCCTTGTTCCCTCATCCCCATCCATGCCTTGTTCCCTCATCCTTGTCCATGCCTTGTTCCCTTTCCCCGTCCATTCCTTGTTCCCTCATCCCCATCCATGCCTTGTTCCCTTTCCCCATCCATGCCTTGTTCCCTCATCCTTGTCCATGCCTTGTTCCCTTTCCCCGTCCATTCCTTGTTCCCTCATCCCCATCCATGCCTTGTTCCCTCATCCTTGTCCATTCCTTGTTCCCTTTCCCTGTCCATTCCTTGTTCCCTCATGCCCGTCCATGCCTTGTTCCCTGCCAGGGGGGCTGACGAACGGCAGTGGCCGCTACATCTCGGCGGCGCCGGGGGCGGAGGCCAAGTACCGCAGCGCCAGCAGCGCCTCCAGCCTGTTCAGCCCCAGCAGCACGCTGTTCCCATCGTCCCGCCTGCGCTACGGCATGTCTGACGTGATGCCCTCGGGCCGCAGCCGCCTGCTCGAGGACTTCCGCAACAACCGCTACCCCAACCTGCAGCTGCGCGAGATCGCCGGCCACATCATGGAGTTCTCCCAGGATCAGCACGGCTCCAGGTGGGCTGGGAGCCTGGGCACGGCCGCTCCGTGAGGGAGGATCAGTTGTGCTTTGTGGTTGTGATTGTTGGTTGTGTTTTGTTGGTTGTGTTTTATGGTTGTGATTTGCGGGTGTGTTTTGTTGGTTGTGTTTTATGGTTGTGATTTGCGGGTGTGTTTTGTTGGTTGTGTTTTATGGTTGTGATTTGCGGGTGTGTTTTGTTGATTGGGTTTCGTTGGTTGTGTTTTATGGTTGTGATTTGCGGGTGTGTTTTGTTGATTGGGTTTCGTTGGTTGTGTTTTATGGTTGTGATTTGCGGGTGTGTTTTGTTGATTGGGTTTTATGGTTGCGTTTTGTTGGTTGTGTTTTGTTGGTTGTGTTTTGTTGGTTGCGTTTTGTTGGTTGCGTTTTGTTGGTTGTGATTTGTTGGTTGTGTTTTGTTGTTTGCGTTTTGTTGGTTGCATTTCATGGTTGGGTTTCACGCTTGGGTTTTGTGTCACTTCCCAAAGCCAAGGCAGACCAGGGAATAAGCGGGAAAGGCAGGGTCACTCTCCAAATCCCCAAGGATTGTCCAGTCCAATTCCTGGCCCTGCCCAGACATCCCAACAGTCTCATGCTGTGCACGCCTGCAAGCATTGTCCAAGGTTGAGGAAAAGTGCTGGTAGCAGGAATTCCTGCTCCAAAAGGAGCTTCCCTGCTTTGTGGTTTGCTCACTCATCCCACTGGCATGGCTTCATTCATTGTAGAAGCCAGCTGGACAGAAGATTGGCTGCGTTGTTCCTCTGGGATCTGTTTTGCCTGGAATGAGGATTCCAGCATGTGGCCATGGACCTCGTGGCTGTGACCACCCTGAGCTTTCAGATGGCTGGATAAAACATCTGTGTTTGCAAGAGCTTTGCAAGTTGTGGATCACTGAAATGTCTTAAATTTGAATATTTAACTTGTGATAGGATGCTCAGATTAATGAAAGTGCTTCATCTTCACAGCATAATAGGATCTTTCATGGTGGTTTCTGGAACAGAGGGATGAGGCTTTGGGAAGGGGTTGAATGAACAGATGTGCCTGTGGCATCACTCCAAGGCCTGTTTTTCAGGTTTATTCAGCTGAAACTGGAGCGTGCCACCCCAGCAGAGCGTCAGCTGGTGTTCAACGAGATCCTGCAGGCAGCCTATCAGCTCATGGTGGATGTGTTTGGGAATTATGTCATCCAGAAGTTCTTTGAGGTGAGTCTGCCCTCCCCTGCGGGTCTTCCTGGGGTTCCTGCTGGCCTGAGGTGTTGGATGAGCCTGGAAAACCCTGCCTTGAGGCAAAAATCATGGATAACTGTCAGCCCTGCCGCCGTCTCCTCCTCACAAGCTGTTGGATCTTTCCTGGTGGGGTGGCTGAGGGGTGGGACTCAGATTCATCTGAAAAGTAACACTTTGAAAAGCAAAATGTATCAGGATAAACAGCAACATATGCAGGAGATGTAAATTTCCAGTGGAAAGTGGAAGGGGGTTGGAATGAGCTGAGCCTTAAGGTCCCTTCCAGCCCAAACCACTGTGGCATTCTGTGAGGTACAGACCCAGCCAAACTTACAGATGTTTCATGGAAGTTATTGGTAAAATCCTGCTGAAGTCTGGGATTTTAAAAAGCAAGACTCCCACAAGGCCCTGAAACTGCTCTGGAAGGTGGGAGCTCCTGGTGGAGGGATGCCCCAACAGCGGGAAGATGGGAAGATGGCTCTGGGGCAGGCAGGCAGAGCAGCCCCCCCTGCTGCTGTCCCTGCAGAGCCACTGCCCATGGATGCTGTGCTGTGCTCCTGGATTGAGGAATAAGGGAGAAACTTCTCCAGTAACAGCAGCTGCTGGAAAAGTGTTGTGTCCGTCCACCCCTCTCTCTTGACACTGGTCTGGTTCTTCACCAGATGTTCTGGTGCTTCTGCCCAGTAATTAAGAATCAGAATCACAGAATCTCCTGAGCTGGAAGGGACCCACAAGGATCAAATCCAACCCCTGGCCCTGCCCAGACATCCCAACAACCCCACCCTGTGCATGCCTGCGATGTCCCAGCGCTGCTGGAGCTCAGGCAGCCCTGGGGCTGTGGCCTGTCCAGGATTGGTGGCCTGGCACGTGTCACCTTGGTGGCTCCAGCCCCTTTGTGGTGTGCCAGGCAGACACAGAACACATCTGGCTGTGCTGCTGCACCCCTTTCCCATGGGGCTGACCTTTCATCCTTCTTTAATCAGTGGGCATCTCCTGTGGCCAGGCTGGGAGGGTAGTGCCAGTGGCCAGGGGAGGGGTTTGTCCTTGCAGTGACTGTGTCTCCTGTCCCAGTTTGGCAGCCTGGAGCAGAAGCTGGCGCTGGCAGAGCGCATCCGTGGGCACGTGCTGTCGCTGGCCCTGCAGATGTACGGCTGCAGGGTGATCCAGAAGGCCCTGGAGTTCATCCCCCCAGACCAGCAGGTAATTGTAAGTTTCAATTTTAACTTTCTTCTTGATGTTTGACGTTCCTGAGCTGTCCCTTCCTGTCCCTCTTGTGCCTGGTGTTCCCTTGGTTTGGTTCCTGGCATGTTTGTGGTGCTCCTTGTGCGTGATGAGTCCGTGCCGCTGTCCTTGGTTGTTATTGTCACCTCCTTGTTCCCCTTCCCTGGCCATGGGGCTGCTTCTCTGTTAATTCTCTGGAAGCAGATCATGTGTGTAGGGAAAACTGAGAATGAGGGTGAATTAAAAGAGATTTTTAAATCCCTTGAAGGAAGAGTTTTGCCTTTAATATTCACTGAGTTATTGCTATGTGGGTCAGCATCCTGCGCTCCTGCAGGGAGATGGATGAGGAGCTCCTTGCTCTGGCTTCGGAAAGCTGTGGCTGATAGCTCCACTCAGAGCTCATTAATAAAGCACTTCCTCAAGGGTTTTGGGAGCAATGAATTGAGAGGGAAAATACGCTGGGCAGGCTGGCTTGGGAAGAGTTGGGAATGGTTGTAACAGGAATCTCAATGTAGGTTATGAGATTAAAAATATGAAAGAGGCTTTAAGGGTGGTCCTTCCCTTTAGGCTGAGCCTGAGCCAAGTGTGTCAGCAGGGCGGTGCCTGCAGCACTGCTGCTCCAAGGATTTTCTGTCTCCTCCAGAGTGGCGTCTTTGAGTACTCAGTGCTCCCAAAATTCCTGGGTTTGATTCAGGTATAAAACTGAACTCGCCCAGATCTTGTCAGAGCATTAAAATGCCCCAAAGTGTCATTTCTGTTTGTGAGTGAAGCTTCCACCCTGCACGTAGGGTACATCAGTCATGTCTAAACTTCATTAATTCCTTAATTATCAGTTGTGTAAAATCCCAGCAAGTTCTGAGCCCAGAGCTGACCCTGTTTTTGAGTGGCAGGTGACCCTGATACCCAAAGAGTTCGTGAACTTTGTGCATTTTAGATTTGCACAAATTTTTGAGGGGAGCAGAGAGGAAAATGGGGAATGCACAGGAAAGCTGCAACTCAGTTTGGATTTCTTTAATTTGCATTCTTAGACAAGGGTGCTCATTAACAAGAGCTTCATCTTCCTAGAGTCCCAGGATGGTTTGGGTTGGAATGGAGCTCCAAGCTTCTGTTCCAGGGACCCTTCCACCAGGCCAGGCTGCTAATGGGCTGTCAGAGCAGGATTTTCCCTGCTGGTTTCTGTCTCAAAGCCTCATCTCCTGGCCACTGGAACACCCCTCACTCCTGTGCCATTCCTGCTCGGGCCAGCAGTGCCAGCTGTGCCTGTCTGAGCCGGGGATGCTGGTGGTGCTTTCTGTTTGTGCTCTGTCCTCCCGTAGAACGAGATGGTTCGGGAGCTGGACGGGCACGTGCTCAAGTGCGTCAAGGACCAGAATGGGAACCACGTGGTGCAGAAGTGCATTGAGTGTGTGCAGCCTCAGTCCCTGCAGTTCATCATCGATGCCTTCAAGGGACAGGTGAGGCCCTGCCCAGCTCCTGCTCCCTGCCTGGAGAAGCCTCAAGGTGGCTGGGACTTCAGCTCTTGGGAATTCTCGATTTTAGCAGCCATCACCTGCAAGGTTGATGCAGCCACGTGAGAGAGTCCAGAAACTCCTTGGTCACGTCCCTGTTATCATTTCTGGGCAGATCTGTCACAGTAAAACCTCCATAAACGAGTCTGTTCTCCTGGAATATTATTTTTGAGTGATGAGGGAAAATAAGGCTCTCCCTAATCCATCTTCCAGTGAAGGTGGTGAGCAGAGTTTTGTGCTGCTGAGGTACCTTAGTAATGTCTAAACTTTCTTAATTCCTTAATTATCACCTCACTTGTCTAAAATCCCTGCAAGATCTGAGCCCAGAGCTGACCCTGCTTTAGTGACAGGTGACCCTGATAACCCAAAGAATTTGTGAACTTCGTGCATTTTAGATTTGTTTCTCTTTGAGGGGAGCAGAAAGGAAAATGGGAGATGCACAGGAAAGCAGAGTTTCATTATGATCCCTGTCTGTGCAGGTGGCTTAGACGAAGTGCTGATTTCCAAGGGCCTCAGAGCAGGGAAAAAGCAGCAGTTGCATCCAGGAATGGGCAATTGTCCTTGACTTTCTTCATTTTTTGCTTTTTTATTGATATCCTCTCCTGAATTGATGTCCTGGGTATCAGTTGTGTCTGGCTTTACTCTGCGTGCCTCAGCTCCCAGTACAAAAGTGCTGCTTTTTGGGTGTTCCCAACCTCAATGTAACTGGCTTTGTAGGGACACTTTGAGGTCTTGAGGACTTGCCCCAGGGATGTGAGGACAGCCAGGGGCTGTTACAGCAGGAAGCAGGAGTTGGGAGTCCTGGGAAAGTGAGGATTTGGTTGGTTGGGTCAAAACAAGCAGGATTCTGGCTGGAAATTTGCTCCTAATTAGAGTATAAGCTTGGATTTTCCATTAGGAGTTTGGGAAGGCAGAAACATCTCTGGGAGCTCAGCTGATGGCACTGACATTTCCTTGACCAGTTGTCCCGGTTTTATCTGAACCTTCACATGGCAGATTAAACTTAGCACCTCCAGATGATTTTTCTGTAGTTAATTGCACTCCAAGCCCCGTTGCCCTGCAGGGTTTACTCACCAGTTATTAAAAATGTGTGACTGTTGATTTAAACTTCAGTTGATTTGACTGTTGATTTGCTGCTCTTGTTAAATCAAAGCAACCAAACAGGACTTTGTGCTTCAGACAGAACGCGGAGTAGCAATAACAAAATGTGTCATGTTCTCACCCACAGATCTGCTAATCCATTAGAAATGAGAAAGATTCTTTGTTGTCACTTCTCCTAAGCACTGTTAAGGCTTTTAAACAAATCCAAACAGTTGAGGAAAATCCTTTGCTGGGCATTTTTAACTTTTCTGGCTCATAGCATTTCTTAAATAGCTCAAAATTGCATGCTGGCAAACAATGTGCTGGAATTATTTGGGCAGAATAACCAAGCCTCCAGCAATGCTTGTTTGTTCCAGGGGACATTTTATGAATCAAGAGGTTTTACCATTTATTTTTCACAGATGGGGAAGCTGAGGCTTCCCCAGGTAGGGATGGGATGTGCCTGCGATCCCGGTGGGCGTTTCCAGTTGCAGCTGGTGCTGCCTGGAGCTGGCATTCCCTGCAGGAATCCTGGCAGGTTTCTGGGATTCCCGAGGACTAACGGAACGTTGCTGCATGTTCTTTGTCCCCAGGTGTTTGCTCTGTCCACGCACCCGTACGGCTGCCGGGTGATCCAGAGGATCCTGGAGCACTGCCTGCCCGAGCAGACCCTGCCCATCCTGGAGGAGCTGCACCAGCACACGGAGCAGCTGGTGCAGGTCAGTGTGCAAGGGCTGCAGAGTCCCCAGGTCACTGCTGGGGGCTGGGACAGCTCCTGCAGAGCCCGAGTGGGAACATTCCCACCTGGAAAAGGGGTGGCAATGAGCACAGCAGGCAGGAATTTCATCAAGTCCAGGAGGTGCCAGGGGTGTTTGTCATCTCCCTTTCTGAGGAAGCCCCATGTCCTGGTGCTTCACTCCAGTGCAAGGAGGAGTGGGCTCGATATTTCTGAGCCTGAGAGAATTTTCAGCTTGCTAACGTGCAAGCTCCTTTCCCAAAGGAAAACTTTCAACAGTTTTCCTTTCCCAAAACATCTTTCTCCTCTTCCCAAAACATTTCTAAGTGGGCAGTGCTTTTTTCTCAAAACAATCTTCCCCAGCTGTTGTTTCCTATTACTCAGCCAGCGGGAAGAGGTGTCAGTCCTACTGACCAATAAATACCTTTTTTTTGAAGCGTGCTATAAAAGAAGCAAAAAGATTGTAAATAAACCCTTCTGCTGTTCTCTGTGTAAAACTAGAGTCAAACTATCTTTATTTCGTGTCCTACTATGATAGGGAAGAGCAGGAGGGATGCCAAGAGCTGGTTACTCCAAGGAAAAGGAGGTGCCAAGTCATTGGAATTCTTAAAAAGAATTGGTTCTATGCTCACTGCCTCCTGGCTGCCTTCCCTCCTCGCTGCAGTCCTTGGGGGAACCTGGTGTGCCAGGGTTTGACACTGATTCTGCTCTGGGGGCCTGTGGATAAAGCAGCAAACCAAGTCCTGGTCCAGTTCCCAGATTCCCACTCAGATCCCAGGGCACAGGCTGGGGTGAAGCCTGAGCTGCTCCGATTCCCAAGTCCAGTGTGCTCGGTGCTGGGAAGTGGGAAGGGTTGGGCATGGGCGTCAGGCCGTGCCTCTGGTACCCTGAACTGGAAAATAAATACCCTGTGGTCTGAAAATTCCCAAATTCAGAACAGTGTCCTGGAGCCAGACCCCTGGTACACCCCGCCAGGACGTGGGATTTCATAGGTTTGAACCTGGAGAAAGGGGAAAAAACCTGAGAGTAAGCAGAATATTGACATTTCCTGTGCAAGGACATGATTTTGAGTTCTATAAATAATACAATTTCTACAAAAATGCATCATTTTACCACCTGGTACCACCCCAGAATGCACATTCTTGCAGAAATAGAAAGCTGATTTTTACGGTGAATATTAGAATTAATCTTTGATAGAACTTTTACCTCTGCATGCACTTCGGGAATCAGTTTGCTGGGAATGCTTCTAGTCCACTTACCCACCTTTTGTGACCCCCTGCTGCTGTCTCCCTGCCAGGATCAGTATGGGAATTACGTTATCCAGCATGTCCTGGAGCACGGCCGGCCTGAGGACAAGAGCAAGATCGTAGCAGAAATCCGAGGCAACGTGCTTGTGTTGAGTCAACATAAATTTGCCAGGTAGGAATGCTGTCCTTAAATTCTCCCTCTGGGGGCAAGGACACATGGAAGAGCTGCAGAAGGCTTAGGGTTGGGTGTAGGGGAGGTGAAAATGACTTTTACTTCATAAAAAATGTTATTTATAGTGATTATTAACTGGGGTGTGTCAGCCAGTCTGTGATGGAGGAGGATAGAATGTGGAAGAGTCTGATCCAAGCTCCTGAATTTAACCAGGAATTCCTTGTGTGTTTTGGTTTATCTGATTGATTTTCATGGGGTTTAAGTTGTCACTACCCCTTGGATAATAAGAACAGTCAGATCCCAGATCTGCCCTGGGATGCGGTGTCCAGCCACAGGGGGATTTGGGAAATCAGTGCAGCAACAAATCCATCCCACTTTTCCCAGAGGAATTTCCACTCACAGCATCATTCCCAGCTTTTTGCTGTGTCCCTTTCGAGTCCCACCCAAGGAACCCTCCAAGGGGAGCTGCAGCCTTCCCCGGTGCTGCAGAGCCACACGTGGGCGAAGCAGAATCCAGGTATTTGTGGATGTCAGGACAAAGCAGTGCTTCCCACGTGTGTGAATCCCTGCTGGATGTGCTTCCAGCCCTTGAAGTGTGAAGGCTGAGCTCTTTGAAGGTTAAAATTCCTCCTTTGATGACAAGACTCATGGACACCAGGGAAGTGGAACATTAATGAGAATTAGGAGAGCGTGGTCTTCACGTTATTATTTCAGGTTCTTCCTCCCTGCTTTGCCTGGCTCTTTTTTCCCAAACTTCTTTCCAGCTGGAGCATTAATTAAGTGGAGGGTCCCCTGAGCTGAGCAAACCCACTGGGTACTGCTATGAGTCAGGCAGGGCTGTGGGATGAGCCCAGCACAGCTCTCGGTCCCCTTTCATGTACCCTACTTCTGGCTCTCCTGAGAGCTCAGGCTGCTCATTAATATATTCAGGAATTTAGGAAATCCTCTGCTTGGCTGGGATTTTTCATTCCTGAACGAGCATTTCCATGTTGTTCTAATGTTGGATGTCCATTCCCACCGTGTTCCAGTGTGGAGAAAATCAAAACAACAACTTGGCTTCTCTGTTGTGAGAGTGGGCACTGACCTCATAGAGCACCACTGGATACTGACCCGAACTGTTCCAGTTCCCAAATTCCCACTCAGATCCCAAGGCGCAAATTGGGGTGAAATATGAGCTGGTCCATATTCAGATTCCCTCTGAGATCCCAAATCCTGTATGACATTGCTGAGCTCTGCCAGCACAAATGCCCTGCCCTTGTAGCAGCGTGTGAGATCTGCTAAGGGTTGGGTGGAAAGCTCCAAGGAGACATTCCGTGCTCAGTTCCCTGCTCCCATTCCCAGTTCCCTGCTCCTGTTCTCAG
The DNA here is from genome assembly GCA_910950805.1 of Acrocephalus scirpaceus scirpaceus. NCBI lineage: Eukaryota > Metazoa > Chordata > Aves > Passeriformes > Sylviidae > Acrocephalus > Acrocephalus scirpaceus. The sequence continues at coordinate 6,044,724 of OU383796.1, forward strand.
TTCCCTGCTCCATTCTCTGTTCCCATTCCCAGTTCCCTGTTCCCATTCCCAGTTCCCTGTTCCCATTCCCAGTTCCCTGTTCCATTCCCAGTTCCCTGTTCCCATTCCCAGTTCCCTGTTCCCATTCCCAGTTCCCTGCTCCCATTCCCAGTTCCCTGCTCCCATTCCCAGTTCCCTGTTCCCATTCCCAGCTCCCAGCTCCCATTCCCAGTTCCCTGCTCCCATTCCCAGTTCCCTGCTCCTGTTCTCTGCTCCCATTCCCAGTTCCCTGCTCCTGTTCTCTGCTCCCATTCCCAATTCCTTGCTCCCATTCCCAGTTCTGTGCTCCCATTCCCAGTTCCCTGTTCCCATTCCCAGTTCCCTGCTCCCATTCCCAGTTCCCAGCTCCCAGCTCCCATTCCCGGTTCCCTGTTCCCATTCCCAGTTCCCTGTTCCCATTCCCAGTTCCCTGTTCCCATTCCCAGTTCCCTGCTCCCATTCCCAGTTCCCTGTTCCCATTCCCAGTTCCCTGCTCCCATTCCCAGTTCCCAGCTCCCAGCTCCCATTCCCAGTTCCCTGCTCCCATTCCCAGTTCCCTGCTCCTGTTCTCTGCTCCCATTCCCAGTTCCCTGCTCCTGTTCTCTGCTCCCATTCCCAATTCCTTGCTCCCATTCCCAGTTCTGTGCTCCCATTCCCAGTTCCCTGTTCCCATTCCCAGTTCCCTGCTCCCATTCCCAGTTCCCAGCTCCCAGCTCCCATTCCCAGTTCCCTGTTCCCATTCCCAGTTCCCTGTTCCCATTCCCAGTTCCCTGTTCCCATTCCCAGTTCCCTGCTCCCATTCCCAGTTCCCTGTTCCCATTCCCAGTTCCCTGCTCCCATTCCCAGTTCCCAGCTCCCAGCTCCCATTCCCAGTTCCCTGCTCCCATTCCCAGTTCCCTGCTCCTGTTCTCTGCTCCCATTCCCAGTTCCCTGCTCCTGTTCTCTGCTCCCATTCCCAGTTCCCTGTTTCATTCCCAGTTCCCTGCTCCTGTTCTCAGTTCCCTGCTCCATTCTCTGCTCCCATTCCCAGTTCCCAGCTCCATTCCCAGTTCCCTGTTCCCATTCCCAGTTCCCTGCTCCCATTCCCAGTTCCCTGCTCCTGTTCTCAGTTCCCTGCTCCTGTTCTCAGTTCCCCGCTCCATTCTCTGTTCCCATTCCCAGTTCCCTGCTCCCATTCCCAGTTCCCTGCTCCTGTTCTCAGTTCCCCGCTCCATTCTCTGTTCCCGTTCCCAGTTCCCTGCTCCCATTCCCAATTCCCTGCTCCCATTCCCAATTCCTTGCTCCCATTCCCAGTTCTGTGCTCCCATTCCCAGTTCCCTGCTCCCGTTCCCAGTTCCCTGCTCCCATTCCCAGTTCCCGGCTCCATTCCCAGCTGATGGCTCCTCCTGCCATTGCAGCAGTGTGTGATGCACGTGTTGCACGTGTAGATGCCATCAGTGTATTCAGGAATTTTGGGAATCTTCTGCCTTGGCTGAGAATTTTCATTCCTGAAGGAGCATTTCCTTGTTGTTTTAACTTTGAACCTGCATTCCCATCATGTTCCAGTGTGGAAAAAAACAAACCAAACAACACAAATCCTTGGCTTCTCCCTTGTGAAGGGGGACACTGACCTCATACAGCATCATTGCAGAGCTGCACAAATTGGGGTGAAACAGGAACCGGTCCAGTTCCCAAATTCCCACTCAGATCCCAAGGCACAAACTGGAGTGAAATACGAGTTGCTTCAAATCCCAAATTCCCGCTGAGATCTCAAGTGCTGTGTGACATTCTGAGCTCTGCCAGCATCTCTGTGTCCTCCATGTCCTGCCCTTGTAGCAGCATAGGAGGCGTCCTTGGGGCTGGATGAAAGGCTCTGAGGAGACATTCCCTGCCAAGTTCCCTGTTCCCATTCCCAGTTCCCTGCTCCCATTCCCAGTTCCCTGCTCCCATTCCCAGTTCCCTGCTCCTGTTCTCTGCTCCCATTCCCAGTTCCCTGCTCCCATTCCCAGTTCCCTGCCCAGTTCCCTGTTCCCATTCCCAGTTCCCTGTTCCATTCCCAGTTCCCTGTTCCCATTCCCAGTTCCCTGCTCCCATTCCCAGTTCCCTGCTCCCATTCCCAGTTCCCAGCTCCCATTCCCAGTTCCCAGCTCCCATTCCCAGTTCCCAGCTCCCATTCCCAGTTCCCCACTCCATTCCCAGTTCCCAGCTCCATTCCCAGTTCCCAGCTCCCATTCCCAGTTCCCTGCTCCCATTCCCAGTTCCCTGCTCCTGTTCTCTGCTCCCATTCCCAGTTCCCCACTCCATTCCCAGTTCCCAGCTCCATTCCCAGTTCCCAGCTCCATTCCCAGTTCCCAGCTCCATTCCCAGTTCCCTGCTGATGGCTGCTCGTGCCCTTGCAGTAACGTGGTGGAGAAGTGTGTGACGCACGCGTCGCGCACGGAGCGCGCCATGCTCATCGACGAGGTGTGCACCATGAACGACGGCCCCCACAGTGCCTTATACACCATGATGAAGGATCAGTACGCCAACTACGTGGTGCAGAAGATGATCGACGTGGCAGAGCCAGCACAGAGGAAGATTGTCATGCACAAGGTGAGCGGCTGGTGGGACAGCCTGGCGCTGCCCTGCTGGGTGTGGGGGGAAATGAGGCTGAGGGGTGAGTGATGGCAGAGGGATTGGAGTGTTTCAGGAGCTGAAAGATGGGAATTACAGAATGGTTTGGGTTGGGAAGGATCTTGAAACTCATCCTGTTCCACCCCAGGGACACCTGCCACTGTCCCAGGCTGCTCCCAGCCCCAATGTCCAGCCTGGCCTTGGGCACTGCCAGGGATCCAGAGGCAGCCACAGCTGCTCTGGCAATTCCAGCCCAGCCCCTGCCCACCCTGCCAGGGAACAATTCCTGCCCAATCTCCCATCCAGCGCTGCCCTCTGGCACTGGGAAGCCATTCCCTGGCTCCTGGCCCTGCAGGCCTTGTCCCCAGTCCCTCTGCAGCTCTCCTGGAGCCCCTTCAGGCCCTGCCAGGGGCTCGCAGCTCTCCCTGGAGCCTTCTCCTCTCCAGGGGAGCACCCCCAGCTCTCCCAGCCTGGCTCCAGAGGGGCTCCAGCCCTGGGGCAGCTATGTGGATCCCTCTGGGCTTTCTCCAGCAGCTCCAGGTGCTGCTGCTGTTGGGGACCCAGGGAACAATTCCTTCCCAATATCCCATCTGTCTCTGTCAGAGTGAAGCCATTCCCCCTTGTCCTGTCACTCCATTCCCTTTTCACAAATCCCTCTCCAGCTTTCTGGAGAGATGTGGAGCTGTGCTGGGGCTGAGCTGCAGCTGGCTGCTGGCAGCAGTGCCCGTGTCCCAGTGACCCAGTTCCGCACGGAGCAGGCGCTGCTGTGCTGCCAGCGCTGTGCTGGGCCCTGCGGCCCCACAGCTGCGGACATGGGACCCTAGGAGCACCCAGGCCTCGGGCTGTGTCCCCTGGCTGTGTCCCCCATCTCTGTCCCTCTGTGTCCCTCTGCCTCTGTGGGCAGTGTCCCTGCTGGTTGTGTCCCTGCGGGCTGTGTCCCTGTGGCAGTGTCCCTTTGGCTGTGGCCCTCTCTGTCCCTGTGGGCTGTGTCCCCTGGGCTCTGTCCCCCTGCCTATATCCCTCTGAATCCCTGTGACTGTCCCTGTGTCCCTCTCGCTGTAGCTGCGTCCCTTTGTGTCCCTGTGTCCCTGTGGCCATGTGTCCCTGTGGCCATGTCCCCCTACCTGTGTCCCCTGTGCCTGTATCCCTGCAGGCTGTCCCTCTCTGGCTGTGTCCCTGTGCCTGTGTCCCTGTGGTTGTGTCCCTCTGCCTGTGTCCCTGCTGGATCTGTCCCCCTTGGCCTGTGTCCCTTGGCCTGTGTCCCTCTGCCTGTGTCTCTGTGCCTGTGTCCCTGTGGCCATGTCCCCCTCTGGCTGTCCCCATCTGGCTGTGTCCCTCTGCGTGTGTCCCTGCTGTATCTGTCCCCCTCGGCCTGTGTCCCTGTGCCTGTGTCCTGCTGCCTGTGGCTGCCAGTCCCACCTGTCCCTCCATGTCCCTCCCAAGGCCACTGGCCTTGCCTGGTGCCACCTCTGAGCCTGCAGCTGTTAATCAAATCCTCTGTTTCTCACTGTTAAATGAGTTTTTATGTGACACTTGCCAGAATCCCGGGATCCCTGAGTCTGGAAAAGCCCTCCAAGGCCACCGAGTCCAGCCTGTGCCCCGTCCCCACCTTGTCCCCCCCAGAGCCCTGAGTGCCACCTCCAGGCATTCCTTGGACACCTCCAGGGATGGGCACTCCAACCCTCCCTGGGCAACTCCAATGCCTGAACAGCCTTTCCATGAAAAAAAATCCTCCTGATATCCTGAACTTCCATGGTTTAGCATTACCCTGCAGTGTTTGAATGCACAACCATCCCAGGAGTTCCTATTTATTCAAAATGAAGATGTTTGCAATGAAATCTGCCTTGTGCCATCCCCAGTGCCCTGTGCCTGCTGCTCCAAGGGCAGGGAGCTCTGGGAACAGGGAATATCTTCATTTTCCTGCTTTTAAAGGTCACATTTGCAGGGCTTTAGAACGGCAGTGGATGGAGAATAACAGGCTTTAAATGGGGGTGGGACTGAGGGGATTTCAGTTTTCCTCAGTGACATTTTTTGGGCTTACTTGATGAAAAATCCCAGGTACAGCCAGAGAAATGAAATCCTGACTGACCCAGGCATGGAGAAGCTGAGATTTATTTATTTTGAATACTGTCAGGTATTCAAATGCTAATAAAGCATTTTTATTATTATATTTAAGCATCCTTGATTAAACCAGACTGATTTTTCTGTAAGGAATGAGAATTTGTGTGAGGGAGCTGTTTTGACCTCCACATCCATGGAATCAACACAAACAGCTGGAATAATCCTCAGAGATGTTAGTGCTTAGGTTTAGGAGCCATTCAGAGTCATTCTTTTAACCCAAAATGTGTTTTAGTCCACAAGAAATGCTAAAGATAATTAAATAACAATATCTGGCAAGAGATACACCCAATTTATCTGTGGTAGAAGGGCCTGGGATTTGTTAATCCATAACAGAAACTTGTGTATACAAAAAACCAAAAACAAAACCAAATTTGTTCCTGACATTCCTTACTTTCTTTTTTTCCCAGTGGAGCAAAGCCTTTGGAATAAAATGCAAATTAGATTATCAGTGGGGCTGTCAAAAATAGCTCAGGGTTGACAGCTAAATGGGCCTGAGTGAATGTGATTTCAGCTGTGATCCCAGGCTGCAGGAAAGCCTGGAAAAATGGAGCCAGGGGCTGCGGGAATGGCTGGGGATTGTGGAAAACTGCAGGTTGGGATGGGGTTAAAAATGGGATTTTATTTCAGTTTTTATTTTAAAATATTAAATTGAAAAGTGATTTTAAAAGTTGTCAGTAACGGGAAGAAGTGAAAGGGATGAAGGTGGACAGAGAAGGAATGGCTGGAATTGGAGCTTCACTGCTCCTTTTGCTGGGCACAGGCATCATTGCATTCCTGCTGGGAATGGGGAGCCAAGCTTGGCTTTGTGCTTTGGGAATGTCCTTGGAGTGGGACGGGAATTTGGGGGACTGGAGGCTGAGCCAGGAGCAGTTTGGGATGGGTTCCCTGGTTCTGGTCAGTGATGGGATGGCGCCACTCTCGAAGCTGGGAATGTTGGACGTCCACAGGCTGCTCCCACTTGGAGAGGAGGAAATGGTAAAATTACAGAATCCTGGAGTGGTTTGGGTTGGAGAACTCTGAAATCCCATCCAAGATGGCTCCCCACATCTCCTCCTAGATCCCCCAGCTGCCCCTAGACCCTCCTATCTCCTCCTGGATCTCCCCAGTGCCACCCCAGCCATGGCAGGGACACCTCCCACTGTCCCAATGTCCAGCCTGGCCTTGGGCACTGCCAGGGATCCAGGGGCAGCCACAGCTGCTCTGGCAATTCCAGCCCAGCCCCTGCCCACCCTGCCAGGGAACAATTCCTGCCCAATCTCCCATCTCACCCTTGCCAGGGAGTGGGAATCTGAGAAAAAAAAAATGGGACACTACTTCATGATCAATATGATTGAAGTAGGCCTTTTGAATAGATTTTCTAGCTTCTTTTATACAGTTCTTAGCCTTAATGACACGTTACATGCTACTTTACAATTGGTTACTCCTAAAAGCCTTTTAATCTCTATTGGTTAATTCTCCTTACATACACAGCAAAATTATGCATATCATTTTTTCTGGCTTTCTTCTTTATACGTGACTTTCTGCATCTTCTTCCTAGTGCGTGACTCCTTTCTCCTTGAAATAGTTACAGGCCTATTCTTTCACATAAGCTAGATTGCTCATATGCCCTCATCTTTAGAAGAACTCATTCTCACAGAATCACAGAATCTCAGAATTTCCAGGTTGGAAGAGACCTTGAAGATCATCGAGTCCAACCCATGTTCCAACACCCCAACTAAACCCTGGCACCCAGTGCCACATCCAGTCTTTTTAAACACATCCAGGGATGGTGACTCCACCACCTCCCCGGGCAGACCATTCCAGTCCTTTATCACTCTTTCTGTGAAAAACTTTTCCCTGATATCCAACTTAAATTTCCCTTGGCACAGCTTGAGGCTGTGTCCTCTCGTTCTGTCAGTGCTGCCTGGAGAAAGAGCCCAAGCCCAGCTGAGCACAGGCACCTTTCAGAGAGCTGTGGAGAGTGATGAGGGCACCCCTGAGTCTCCTTTTCTCCAGGCTGAACAAGCCCAGCTCCCTCAGCCGTTCCTCACAGGGTTTGTGTTCCCAGCCCCTCTCCAGCCTCGCTGCCTCCTCTGGACGCGCTCGAGCGTCTCAACGTCCACCCTGAACTGAGGGACAGAGCTGGACACAGCACTGAGTGTCCATCCTGAACTGAGCTGGACACAGCACTGAGTGTCCATCCTGAACTGAGGGACAGAGCTGGACACAGCACTGAGTGTCCATCCTGAACTGAGGGACAGAGCTGGACACAGCACTGAGTGTCCATCCTGAACTGAGGGACAGAGCTGGACACAGCACTGAGTGTCCATCCTAAACTGGGGGACAGAGCTGGACACAGCACTCAATGTCCATCCTGAACTGAGCTGGACACAGCACTCAATGTCCACCCTAAACGGAGGGGCCCAGAACTGGACACAAGGTGTGGCCTCACAGGAATCCATTTCATTTGATGCCTCAGTGCTTTCCTTGTCCCAAATCCCGCTGGGAACTGGGGATACCTCCTCAATTCCCAGGAATTATGTGCTGCCAGCAGGGAGCTCTGGGATCTTTGGGTGTTTGTTTGACCCAGGGAGCTCAGGGGGGATGGGTGTGAACACAACCACATTCCTAAATCCCAGCTTTTCCTGACTTTTCCTGCTTTTCCCCCCAGATCCGGCCCCACATCGCCACGCTGCGCAAGTACACCTACGGGAAGCACATCCTGGCCAAGCTGGAGAAGTACTACATGAAGAACGGGGTGGATCTGGGGCCCATCTGTGGCCCCCCCAACGGCATCATCTGAGCTGGGGCCGCCCCCAGAGGCACTCCAGGATCCAGGAATCCATCCCAGGAATCCATCCCCGCACCACCCGCAACGGTTGCTAAAAAAAAAAATACAAACAAACAAAACCCACAAAAAACAAACAGAGAAAAGCAGAAAAAAAAACCAACAAAAAAAAAGATAAGCCTTTGTAAATTTCTTTAATTTTATTATGCATAACATGTACTAATTATTTTTTTTAATTAACTAATTGCCCTGCTGTTTTACTGGTGTATAGAATTCTTGTACATAGGTCTCAGATGTACATGGAAGGCCACATTTTTGTTCACTGTTGTATCTATATTCCAAATGTGGAGACTTTCAGGGTGGTTGGTTTGAAGACAACAAACAAACAAAACAGGAAAAAACACCCCGTTTTTAATTCATCTTTTTTTGCAAATACCTTTTTTGGGTTTGTTTTTTTTTACCTCCTTTTAGCCCAAAAGTCAGCGAGAAGTTGGGGTTTTAGTTCAGTGACACCACTGGTAAAAATACTGAAAGAGAAAAACTCAGCTTGTTAAAAGTTTGGTTTTAAACAAAGACACCAAGATTCCGGTTTTGGGACTTTTTAATGGCTTTATTTCTATTTTATTTGTGACTCTGACATGCTGAAGGAGGGAGCTTAGCTGGCGTTTTGAGAAAACACCCAGAGATGATTTTAAAGTGGAGGATTTGGGGGATTTTTTATGCCCACTCCTCTGTTCACCTTGAGAGACACAATTTGATTATTTAGCATGAGGAAAAACAAAAAAAAATCCAACTCGGCTTTGGTCTTGCTTCTATAAATATATAGTGTATACTTGGTGTAGACTTTACATATATAAAAATTTGTAGTATTTTCTTGTTTTGATGTCTGATCTGTATCTATAATGTACCCTAGTAGTGGAACATACTTCTGACTGTACAATTGTACATTTGTAAACCTCTGTAATGTAAATGTGGAGAAGTTTGAATCGACATAAAACCCGTTTTTTGGTAAGAAAACAGGAAAAAAAAAAGAATTTAGCAAAACCTGTGCATTTCAGTGTATATTCACACCTTTTATGGTCGTAGCATATAGTGTTGTATATTGTAAATTGTAATTTCAACCAGAAGTAAATTTTTTCTTTTGAAGGAAATGTTCTCTTTATACAGCCTAGTTAATGTTTAAAAACAAAAAAGGAAGAAAAATAAACTGCTTGGTTTTATTTGTCACCTAGTTGGACAGTAGAGATCCTTTCTAAATGTTCTACAGACCTGATTCAGTTCCAAATAGTGTTTTTTTGAATCTTACAAAGTAATGTTTTGCTTCTTTTGTGACAGTAAGAAACAAAAAGTGCAAAAGTACAGCCCCCCCCTAGTTTTCCTTACAATCAGAGCCCCTTTTCACCTTGTAAAGTGTGAATCACCTCCCCCTTTTTTGTACAGAAGATGAACTGTATTTTGCATTTTGTCTACTTGTAAGTGAATGTAACATACTGTCAATTTTCCTCGTTTGAATATAGAATTGTAACACTACACGGTGTACATTTACAGAGCCTTGTGTATATTTCCAATGAACTTTTTTGCAAGCACACTTGTAACCATATGTGTATAATTAACAAACCTGTGTATGCTTCTGCCTGGGCGACTATTTTTTGTAACTCTTGTGTAGATTGTCTCTAAACAACGTGTGATCTTTATTTTGAAAAATACAGAACTTTGGAATCTGGCTCCGGGTTTCATGGAATCATTGGTTGGAGTTTGGAGCTTCAGTCCAGGGGCAGGACACAGGGAAAGGTTGGAGCTGTGCTGTTCATGGAATTGCGGTTGGAATTTGGAGCTTCAGTCCAGGGGCTGTGCTTTTCATGGAATTTTAGTTGGAGTTTGGAGCTTCAGTCCAAGGGCAGGACACAGGGAGGAGCTGGAGCTGTGCTGTTCATGGAATAATTGGAGTTCGGAGCTTCAGGCCGGGGGCAGGAGCAGGACCCTGGGAAGGGCTGGAGCTGTGCCGGAGGGTTGGGATGGAGAGCAGGAAAGGGGTGTTTTTAATGGATTATTTCTGTTCTATTTGTCAGTCTGACATGCTGAAGGAGGGAGCTGAGCTGGTGTTTTTGGGGAGCAAACAGCCAGAGATGATTTTAATGTGCAGGATTGGGGGCCCATCCTGAACGGACTCCCCAGGGCAAGGGAGGGGGGATTCTCCTGAGACTCCACCTGAGAGCGGCCCCAGCCCTGAAGCCTCCAAAGCCGAGGATGTGGAGCTGCTAGAAAGAGCCCAGAGGAATCCATGGAGCTGCTCCAGGACTGGGAGAGCTGGGGGTGCTCCCCTGGAGAGGAGAAGCTCCAGGGAGAGCTCTGAGCCCCTGGCAGGGCCTGAAGGGGCTCCAGGAGAGCTGCAGAGGGACTGGGGACAAGGCCTGCAGGGCCAAGAGCCAGGGAATGGCTTCCCAGTGCCAGAGGGCAGCGCTGGATGGGAGATTGGGCAGGAATTCTTTCCTTGGTGTTTCTCCCCGAGGTTTCTTTTTGTCCTCCCACCCCTCCAGGCTGGACATTGGAGCTGATGGTTCTACCCCTGGAGCCCCCATGATGTCCTTGTCTCCCTTATTCCCCCAATTCCCTATTTAGGGAAGCTCCAGCTCCCCATTTTTTTCCCCTGTGTGAACAGAACCCCAAAATCTCTCCTTCCCACCAGTTTCCCCCATTTGCAGCATCTGGGACCTTCCCCGTCCCTTTGCTGCGTTTAAAAACCCTTTTCCAGAGGGACATTTGGGGAATGCCAATGAATCTGGGAACTCGTGGTGGCAGGGTCACGTGTGGCCAAGTGATGGACGGGAAGAAAATTTTACATTTTACAGGAAATTACTTATTTTGGCTTAGCACGTGTGAAGGGTGGGGTTTGAAGCCCGGACTCTTCCCGTCCCCATTTCCACCCCTCAGCAGGGCCAGCACCCCTGGGACCCCACACTGGGATTGATCTGGGACCTGCACTGGGGTTGATGTGGGACCCCGCACTGGGATTGATGTGGGACCCACACTGGGATTGATCTGGGACCCTGCATTGGGATTGACCTGGGAGCCCTATACTAGGACTGATCTGGGACCCCACACTGGGATTGATCTTTTCCCACCCCACTGGTATGAAATTCAGCAGGGGATTTGGGGTTTTGGCACCATTCCTGCCCAGCTTTGAAGCCACTCTGTGCCCCAGCATTGCCCCGAGCCACCAGGGCACGTGCACTCATCCTTTGGGGTTTCAGAGCTCTCTGGGTGTCTTTGAGCTCTTCACCGCCTCATTTATCCGGTGGTGCTTGTGGAGCTCAGCCTGCTGCAGGTTTGGGGACAAACACGATGAAAACAATGGATATAAATCTATTTTTTAATGTTTAATTCAGCACCGAGTGTTCAATTCAGGCTGGAGAGGAAGGGGAGCATGCCCAGGCTCTGGGTTTGTTCCCCCAGACTCCTGCGGGTCCGGGCTCAGCCCGGGGCGCCCTTCCCACACCGCGGTGTTCGGGAATGGGATCGGGTCTCGCCCGAGCTCCCGGCCCTGCCGGGTGACAGAGGGGACACGGCCCGGGAAGGACACGGGTGCTCCGTGCTGGCCCCGCTGCGGTTGCTGCTGAGCGCGGTCAGTGATCGCTGCTGGAGAAGGGATGCGAGGGGCCCTGTCACCTCGGCCGGGATCCTCTGTGACGTCCCTTGTCCCACCGCACCCCCCAGGACCCGAGGGGACACGGGGGGACCGGAGCTGCCGCTGCCACCGCGGACACAGCGAGGACAAGGACCCGGTGGCAGCGCCCTCCGCCCAGCCCCCCAGCCCCTCCTGTGGGCTCCGACAAACCCCGCCACCCTCCAGGGGCCACCCTGGGGTGCCATCCCTCGGTCCCTGCAGGGGTGGCGGCGGCCACGGCGGGGCGGTGCAGCCTCAGCAACGCGCCCGGCCCGGGCTGCGGCCGGGATCCTCTGGGTGGGGACAACATCCCTGCCTGGGGACAAATTCCCTGCTTGGGGACATCCTCCGGTACCGGGACCCCCTGCTTGGGGACAACACCCCCGTCTGGGGACAACACCCGGCACCGGGACCCCTGCCTGGGGACAGTACCCCCAGGCTGGGAACAGGCCGCCCTGGGGATCCCCCTCTGTCCCCGGGACACCCCTGTCTTGTGACACCTCCCGGCCCGGGTGTCCCCAGAGTCCCTGGGACTCCCCCACCCCAGCCCGGGTACCGCCCCTGCCCCAAAGCCACCTCCTGTCCCGGACCCCCCTATGGCCCCAGGGACCCCCCCGGACCCCCCCGAGTGGGACCCCCGGTGCTCCGGGTCTGCCACTGTCCCGGGGATCCCCCCTCACTGGGACACCCCCCGCAGTGTCCCTGGGGAGCCCCCGGGTCCCCCTCGTCACCCCCTGCCCCAGGGACGCCCCCAACCTCCAAGACCCCTCCCCACCTCTCACTCCTTCTATAAATGCACTTTTAAAAAATTTAATTTACATTCTGCTAATTACAGGACAATTAAAACCCAGTGGAGTCACTCCGGTGGGGCCCCCCAGAGCCCCCCGCGATATTTCCCACTCCCCCTCGGTGTTCCCTGAGTTTCCAGTCCCAGGGGTGGTGCAGGATCCTCAGTGGGGGATTTGTGGGGAGCCGTCCCTGCTCCCCCCAGGTTCGGCTCCATCTTTGGCTGAGTTTGGCTGATTTCCCCTCCTCTGTCCCAGTAACCTCCCCTCCCTCCCCGAGCCCCTCCCGGGTGTATTTTGGAGGTAAATGAGGAGTTTGTGACAATCCCAGTCTATTTTTAGGCCCTTTACAGGAAAGGAGCAATTCCACGCGTGTGGAAATGGCTCATTCCCATCCCACCCATGGGCTCCCAGCTCCCCCACAGCCACACCGCGCCCAGAGCCTCCCAAATTCAGGGCAGAGCCACCCCGGGGAAACCCGGCAGGTGTGTGGGAGTCACTGTCACAGCCGCGCCTCTGACCCCACTGCTGGAGCGGGTGTTGAACGGGGAAACTGAGGCTGCTTCAGCCGCCGGGTGAGATTCTGGAATGCCCGAGGGTTTTCCCCTCCCGTCTGTCCCTGGGTACCCCCCAAATGTCCCAAACACCACCTGGGGCTCCCCACATCTGATCCTGGGTGCCTCAGCTGTCCCCAGATCCTCCTACCCGCCCTTGATCTCCCCAGTTCCCCCCACATACCCCAGGCTGCCCCCAGTTTGCCCCAGTGCCCTCCTTCCCCCATTCCAGTGCATCCCACCTACCCCAGCCCCCTCTGTCTGCCCCAGACCCCTCCCCAGCTGTCCCAGGTCCCCCTTTCACGTCCCCCACGAGCCCTCCCGTCTGTCCTAGGCTCTCCCCATTCAACCCACAGACCCCCTAATCCACCCCAGGTCCCCCCGTACGCCCCCCAGTTCTCCCCTCACCAACCCCAGGGTCCCCCAGTCTGCCCCAGACCCCCCAGACCCCCCGTCGGTCCCCATGGTCCCCTCATCGACCCCACGTCGCCCCCCACCTATCCCCGGGTCCCCCAACCTGCCCTCGATGTCCCTCACACGTCCCCCACGCTCCTCCCCACCTACCCCAGGGTCCTCCCAATTTTCCCTGGCCCCCCTCCGTCTGTCCCCAAGGTCCCCCCCAGTCTGTCCCAGGTCCCCCCTGTCTGTCCTCCAAACTCCCCCCCACCCACCCCAGGATCCCCCAATCTCCCCCAGCCCCCTTTGGCCCCCCCCAGGCTCCTCCCACGTCCCCCCCTCGCCCCCTCCCGCTGTCCCCGGGCCGTGGCCGTGCGGGACCGGGGCGGGGCGGCGGCGGCGGCGCGGGGGGGGCGCGGCGGGGCCGGGAGGGCGGCGCGGCGGCGGCCCCGCACCCAGCGCCCGCACCCACCGCCCGCCTCCCGCGGGCGGCGGCAACAAAGGCCCTTCCCCGCCCCCGCCGCCGCCTCCCGCCGCCTCCCGCCGCCGCCGGCAGCGTCCTTGCGGCAGGAAGATGCCCGGGGAGGTGCCGCCGCCGGCGCCCCGGGGGCTGCGGAGCCTCCCGCTGTTGCTGCTGCTGCTGCTCAGCGCCCGCGCCGCGCTGGTGAGTGCGGGGGCACCGGCGGGGGGCGCCGCCCGGGGGGCACCGGCACCGCGGGGAGCGCGGCGGGGACCGGCACCGAGAGGGGGGTGAGGGGAGCGATCCGCATCGGCACCGGGAGGGGGGTGCAGGGCGGAGGTCAGCGGGGACCCGCACCGGGAGGGGTCAGCGCGAACCGGCTCCAGGAGGGGGCAGCGGCACCGGCACCGGGAGGGGTCAACAGGGACCGACACCGGGAGGGATCAGCGGGGATCGGCAAGGGAGGGGCAGCGGGGACCGGCGGGCGGCACCGGCCCCATGGAGGAGCCGCCGCGGGCAGGGGGGTGGGACCGGCCCTGGCATCGCGCGTGGCTCGGTACCGGGGGGACGGGGCTGTGTGGGGTGGCACCGGCATCGTGCAGCCGGCTCTGGGCAGCGGCCCCGGTCCGGAACCGGCCCCGGTGCCGTGCGCGGATCGGCAGAGGGCGGGGGCACCGGCAGCGGGCGGGGGGCGTGGGGCCGGCAGCGGTACCGGGGGGGGGAACCGGCACCGTGCGGGCTCCGGCAGCGGCAGCCGGCGGGGTGGCGGCACCCCCGGGACCGGGACCCGGCTCGCGGAGGCTCCGGCAGCCGCACCCCGCTGTGCTCCGGGGTTCCCCGGCTCCCGAGGGGCTCCGCTCCCCGCGCCAGCCCCTCCGTGCCCGCAGAGCCCCCCCGAGCCCCCCAGGCGCTGTCCCCGGGGCTGTCCCCTCCCTTGCCACCCCCCGGGCGGTGCCGGGCAGGGTGGCGGCCGTGGGGAGGGGGCTGCGGGCAGCTGCCGTTTGAAGGTCGTAGGGAAACGCCTTAAAAATCCCCCCGAGGGGCGGGGAGGGAGGAACCCCCCGCTGCAGCTCAGGGGCAGCAGAAACTCGGCCCCCATCCTTCCCCCCATCGCCCCCTCCCCTCCGGCATCCCCAGCCCCCGTGGGGCGGGGGGCGGCAGAGGCAGCGCCCGCATTTCCCCTTCCACGCGGCCGCAGGAGAAGGGGCCGGGGGTCCTCGTGGCACTTCCAAAACTGCGGCTCCCACCCCAGCCCCGCCTGGGAGAATGTCCCTGGGCTCCTTGGGAGCCTCCCTGCCCCGGGCCGGGCGCTGGAGTTGGGGGGTCTGGGGCGCTGCTTTTTGGGGGATGCTCCCCGGGAAGGAGCCGGAGGAAGCTTTTCCCTCCCAGGCCGGGAGCAACGGGAGAGGGTGGTGGGGAGGAAGGCTGCTCCTCCTCCTCCTCTCCTTCAGAGGGGAAGAAGCCCCAGGGCCTGGCTGCTGCACTGAATCCCCCAGAGCTCATCCATCCCCCTCCTGCCGGGGCTCCGGTTCGGGGTGCCCCAAGCTGCCCCCCCATTTCTGCACCAGGGGCGCTCTCCCGGCTCTCCCAGCAGCCGCTCTGCCCCTCTGGAGCAGAGACACAACTCCAGAGTCTCGGAGGGGATGTGAGACGCACCTCCCGCGCCTCTGGGGGATCTGCACGGCCCTGGATCCAAGGGTGCGTTACTCAGCCCGGTGTTCCCCTGCCATGGATCCAGGCGCTGCTCCGGCGGGAGCTCCCCTCCACCCCCGCGGGGCCGAGTGTGGCTGTGCCGGTGTCCCCTGCAGCCCCGGCAGCGTGGGGCCGGCCCTGGGGGCTCAACCTCCCCAGATGAGCTTTTCCCCTTCCCTTCTGGGGAATTGGGGTTGCTGGTTGCTGGGTGAGGTTGTTGGCGTTTCCTGAGGGAATTTGGGCCGCGGGGTTTGTCAGTGCCCGGCTGGAGGTGATGCGGTGTGGGACGATCCCAGGGGCTGCAGGAGCTGCTGCCTCCCCCTGGGCGCGATCAAGGCCTCTTCCCTGAAGTTTTCAATCCTTCCTTCTCGGGCAGCCTCAGCTCCTCCCTCGGATCCCCGGGAGGGAAGCAGCGCCTTGGCGCAGCTCTGGCACACCCCTGCCGATGCGATGGGGATGGATTTGGGGATCCCTGTCCCCCCGGTGCCGGATCCCGGGCTCTGCCAGGGAACCTTTCCCTGCCTGGAGCAGCACCCGGAGCGCTCCTGGCTGCTCTGAGGAGCCCGGATGAGCGACTCCAGCCCCGCTGGCGCCGCGCCCGGCAGCGCCCCGGGATGAGTCCCCGCGCCCATCCCGGGGAACGGGGACAGGGACACCCGTGCCCATCCCTGGGGAACAGGGACAAGGCCCTGGAGTGGCTGCAGCGTCGCTGCTGTGACTCCTCCCGGGACTCGGCACTTTCCTTTGATCTCCCGCGGTCCGTGACCCCTCTCGGCCGGGCCTGGGGGAAGCTGGGATGGATCCCCTTGGGATCAGTCTCTGTAACCCTTGGTGTGCCAGCGTGGGACAGCCGGGGGACAGGGGCCGCTGTTCTGGCGGGACCCCTCCCTGGCACAGGGGTTTTCCCAACAGTGCCGCCGACAGGTTTGGGGTTGGCTGTGATTTCCCAAGGCTCACGAGCTCATCCCTGCTCCTGCCTCATCCCTTTGGAGCTGGATATGGAGAGGGGACAAGGGAGACCCAGGCTCCTGCAGCAGCCATTCCCAGGGCAGGGATGGGCTCAGCCCCCGCGGGACAGCCGAGATTTCCCGGGCCAGGCTCCGGGCTGCGCTGCTGGCTGTGCTGGCTGCTCCTCAGCCCCAGGCCACACACAGGCTGGGAAATCGCTGCTTCCTCCTCCTCCTCCTCCTCCTCCGGGCAGACAGAGCGGGCTGCTGGCAGCCGAGTGGCAGCCGGGGACCGCTGGGGACACCTGGGCGGAGGGGGCAGGACAGGCAGCTCTGCTCACGGTAATTAAAGCTGATGAGCTTTAATCAGGCCCCGGGTTATGCAGGGGGTGGGCCCGGAGTGCCACCCCCGGCCCTGGGGTCCCCAAGGTGGGGGTCAGGGTGCTTTGTTGTGGCCTTGGCTGCTGTCGGAGCCCAGCTTAGGGATCAACTCATCACCTTAATTACCGACAGAGCTGATTGGCCCTCACCTTTTCGCGGTCCCTGGAGCGCTGCTGGGGCGGCGCTGGGGCCGGCCAGGCCCGGGCTGCCTGTGCCGGAGGTCGGGGATGCTCTGGCTTTAGCCCCGGGTTGTGTTTCCCTGCGGAGGGGCAGCCCTCGCTCCATGAGATCCCTGCAGATCCTCCCTCGGCTCAGTCCAGAGGGATCATGAGGAAAGCAAAGATCTCTCCAGGCCCTGCAG
The DNA here is from genome assembly GCA_910950805.1 of Acrocephalus scirpaceus scirpaceus. Taxonomy (NCBI): domain Eukaryota; kingdom Metazoa; phylum Chordata; class Aves; order Passeriformes; family Sylviidae; genus Acrocephalus; species Acrocephalus scirpaceus. Next base: position 6,061,462 of record OU383796.1, read on the forward strand.
AGGTTTGGGGTGCAGCACCCCCTGCCCTGCAGGGATCTGGGGGGGTCCAGCCTCCCCACAGCTCCAGCTCCCAGCAGGGCTGGGGGTTCAAGGGTTCACGATCCCGTGATGTTTTCCAGAGTTTTCTCGGCACTCCCTGGTTTCCAGCCTGGCATTGGTTCTCTCCTGAGGTTTGGGGGTGCTGTGCAGTTCGGTGTAATGGGTTTGTGGGGCTCAGCCCGGCCCCAGGGGTGCACTGGAGCTCCCCGGTGTGAGCTGGGGTCACACGGGGTTCAGCCCAGCTTTCCCATCCAGCCGTGCTCAAACCCAGCTCCTTCCTCTTTCACAGAGAAAATGAGGGGAAAAATACATCAGTAAATAAAGGAATGGGTTCCAAGGGCTGCAGGGTCCTCCGGCCACTGTCACCTCGTACCATGGCCCATGTGTGGCGTGGCAGCAGTGGCAGCGGAGTCCCCGAGTGTCCCCAAGGCTCCTTGTCCCTGGGGAGACGCGCGGCAGCCCCGGGAGACGGCAGCGGGGGCTGGGGAATGCCGGGGACGTGAGCCGGGTACAAAACCCTGCCGGGCCGGCGGGGCTCGGGAAACCGGGAACCCCTCCCGAGCCCTCGGGGGCTGTAACACAGCTCGGGTTTCTCCTGCCCGGTGTTCCTGTCCCCCCTGGCCCCGTGTCCCTCCTGCCCGGTGTCCCTGTCCCTCCTGCCCGGCTCTGGGTGGGGTTTGCCGCTGTTCCGCTCCCGGAGGCTCAGCCCCGGCACTCCCGGTGCTCGGGAGATGGGGAGCAGGGATCTGGGGGGGACAAATCCCCTTCAGGGGCCCTGGGGCCTGTCCTGGAGGTGCCTCTGCTGGAGAGAGATGTGACCCCCGGATCCTCCAGGATCTCCCTTCCCTCCTCATCCTCCCCAGCCAGCCCGAGGCTCCTTCGGCTCGGGAGCAGCTGCAGAAGGATTTCTTTCCGGAGCTGGGCTGTCCCCGGGCACCTGGCGGGCACGAAGGAGCCGTGGGCCTGCTCGGTGTCCCCGGCAGCGGCCACTGGTCCCTGCCGGGCTCTGGGGCACAGCTTGAGTGTGGAGGGAGCAGCGGAGCCTTTCCTGGCCTTTGTGCCATTCCCAGTTTTTCCACATGTGTTTTGTACCATTCCCAGTTTTTCCCCCCGTATTTTGTGCCATTCCCAGTTTTCCCACCCGTGCTTTGTGCCATTCCCAGTTTTCCCACCCATGCTTTGTGCCATTCCCAGCTTTTCCCTGTGTTTGGTGCCATTCCCTGCCCCCTCCGTGCCGTGGGGGGAATATTTGCCTCGGGGAGTGCCCAGCGGTCCCGGCCCGGCCCGGCCCGGCCCGGCCCGGCCCGGCGGAACTGGGAGCTGTTGTAGCCACTCCTCCCTCTCTCCCATTAATTAATTTGACATTTAAGCCGAGCTCCTCGTGCAGAGCTCCCAAGTGTCTTGGTGACCTCCGGAGCAGCTCCAGGATGGGAGCTGCTGGAATTCCAGGTGGAAGGGAAAGATGTGGCCGGATCCAGGCAGAGGAGGCTCCCGGGGTGCAGCACCTGCCCCCCAAGCTCTGTCCTGGGGCCTTCTGTGGTCAGGAAGGAGCGGGACGGACCTGGCATCTTCTGGGATGCTCCTTGTGGCTGTGGGAAGGTGAAAGCGTTTTTAAAGCTGGTTCTTCCAAGGGTTTTTGTTAAAATTGGCTCCAAAAAAGGTAATTCTGGGCTGGCTGAGGCAGTGTGGCTCCGCATGGAGGAGACAGCACCGATTTGGGGGGACCCAAACCTCCCTTCCCACCTCAGCATCCCCAAGCAGCCATCCCGGCTCTCTCCGGGCTGGACCGGGATGGGATGGGCTGGGCTGGACTGGGATGAGCTGGACTGGGATAGACTGGGATGGGATGGGCTGGGCTGGACCGGGACGGGCTGGGCTGGACCGGGATGGGCTCAGCTGGATTGGGATGAGTTGGGCTGGACTGGGCTGGGTTGGACTGGGATTGGCTGAACTGGGATGGGATGGGCTGGGACGTTCCTCCTGCCCTGCCCACGGGGCCGGGTGTGTTTACATCGCTGTGGCCGCCACAAAAGCCTCTCCCTCCCTCAGCACAGCTTGGCCACGGCTCAAACTCTTTCTTTCAAGATAAAAATAACAGCAGCAACCTCAGGGCTGCTGGTCCTGCCCCGGCTGGGGGAGAAACGGGGATTGTTTTAGGAAAAAAAGGGGGAAAACCTCAATGTGTGGGGGCCTGGGCATGACCCCCTCTGGCTGCAGCCCCAAACTGGGACCTGGAGTGGGGAGGAGCAGGCTGGAGCCAGGGAAAAGCTGGGAAAAGCCGGGAAAAAGCCGCATCTCCCAGGCAGCACGGAGCACAACTTGTTGGCAAAACAGTTTGTTTGCCAAAAAATGCAGTTTTCTGGAGGAGGAGCAGGGGAATGGAGCCGTTTCAGGAGCCGCTGAGGGTTTGGGGGGTTGGGAGGGATGCTCAGGCAGTAAATGTCGAAAATCCAACACAGGGCTGTGTTTTGGGGCAAGGGAGTGGGAGTTTGGGGCCAGAACAGGCATTTAAAAGAGAGAGAGAAAAAAATCTTATTTATTTCTCAGTTTTGTGAGTTAAGCTGGAAGGGAACAGAAAATTGCTGTGTTTGTGTCCCTTCCTGAGCAGTTTTCCCTGCAGAGGCAGCAGCTCTGGGAGCACACAGAGAGCTTTCCTCCCAAAAACTTGATGTTAATCCACCATTCCCAGCTTTTTTAAGGCAAATCTGGGCTCCTCACAACTTTTCCGGGTGCTGGGAACGGCCATTGTGTGCCTGGGGAACTTCTCCTTGCACCCAATGAAAATCAAGCAGAAAACTGGGATAATGTAAATTTCCCCAGCATTTTGGAGGGGTTTTGGGGAATGGCATGGTTTAGATTATCCTTTCCCCTCTCCCTCGGGCTCCAGTGCCGGGTGAGGGAGATGTGGGGATCTCCTGCAGCCGGGATTGGGGTTTGGAGCTGGGACAGCACCTGGGGGAGCCTGGACTGCTCCAAAGCCCTGGCTCCAGCCCAGCGGAAAATCCCGGAGCTGCCAGGGATTTGTGGGTGGAATGGGGGGATTTCAGGCAGCTGGGACCCCCTGGAGGCGGTTCCAAGGGTGAGGTTCCCTTTTGAGGGGAGGCCCCTGTGATTTTGGATGTGATTTTGGGCTTTGGGGTCACCGCTGCTTTGGTCACCTCCTCCTCCAGAAATAATCCAGGATTTAATAATTCCAATTTCTTGCCATTTTATTAATTCCAATTTCTTGCCCAGCTCCTGCCCGGCTCGGCGCGCCCCAGCCCGGGCTGTGTATGGGGGCTCTGATGAGCACTAATTAAGCTCTAATTAGCCCCCAGTGGCCACAGGTCGGTGCCCTCTGTGCTGCCTCTGTCAGAGGATCATTAAATGCCCCCCCTCAACCCCGTGCAAACCTGGGGGATCCCAGCGTTAATTACCCTGGAGTTAATTAGGGGCAGTGCTGATGGGGGGCCTGGGCATCCCTCAGGGACTCCAGGGCTGGAGTGGAACTGGGATGGAATGGGATCCTGGGCAGGGTTCACTGGCCAAGGGGTCTCTCCACCCCCCAGACTCCTCTGTGACCTGGGAATCTCATCCCACTGGGACACCCAGGCTCCAAAATCCCAAATCCACGGAATTCCTGGGATTTGTTTTCCCTGGGGCTGGGAGGAGCTATTTCTCCTCATTTACCAGGACTGAACTGGTTTAGGTGGGAGCTGGGATGGGTTCTCCTGGATCCCAGGATTGCCCTGTCACCTTGGATCCCAGGATCTCCCTGTGGCCCTGGGACATTTTCTGCAGCGCTGGGGGCTCAGGGCTGGGCAGGCCCCCCTGGATTTTGGGGCTGTTAGCAGGGCTGGAATTGGGGTGGCCCAGCCAGTTCTCCCCCTTTGCCTTCCCACCTTTAATTTGGATTAATTGATCCCTGCTCCTCCATCTCGGAGGGCTGGGCCCCCTGCATGGCCAGGACCTGGCAGTGTGTCCCCAGGTGTCCCACAGATGTCCCTAAAGCCACCAGGGGTGATCCCAAGGTGGAGATGGAAAGATGCTGGTGGGATCTGTGGGTGGGATGCCGGGTTGGGAGCAGATCCTGGCTTTGGAGCATCCTGAATCCCTTTATTTTCCATGGCAAGAGTTCATCAACACCCAGACAGGAGGAGGAGGAGGAGGAGGAAAGAGAATCCACGGAATGTGGCACGGCTGGGTGGGCAGGGATGGACCCTGTCCCTCACAGGGACATCCCTGTGTCCATAGGGACACCAGCCCCTGATCCAGGAGGAAATGGGAATTCCAGGGAAGGCAGCAGGCAGGGAGTGATGGGGCTGCAGGGAGCAGCAGCTCCAGGTCCTCTCTGCCACCCACCACAGGAGTTTGGGGCTAAATCGTGACTTTTGGGAGCTGCCTGCTCAGGGAGCTCCTTCCAGCCCTGGAGCACTTGGGAACTGGAGCATCCTGGGAAGGGATCTGGGAACTGCATTCCCATGGGCTCTTCTGTGTAGGCTCTGACCAAGATTTGGTAAAAATCCTTTATTTCTGTGATTACTGTGAGGGGTTTGTGATTTTTTTTTTTCCCCCAAGGAGCTTTTTGGCTGCTGTTCCCACCGGCCTGGGGCGAAGCTCAGGGTCTGGCTGGGATCATCCCAGAGGCAAGGGAGTACCAGGAACCCCTGGGATGAGGGGATTTTCCTGCTGATTTTCCTGCTGATCCAACTCCAGCATTTCTGATTGCTCTCGCCAGCTCCAGCCAAGGCTGAGTCTGTGATCCCAGTGCCCGAACCTCTGGATGAAAATATTCCCAAACATTACCCAGGCCAAGCCAGCCAGGTGCTGATGCTGCCAGGGGTTCCAGGCAGGAAGGGGAGTGGGATTGGGATCAGAGCCAGCTCTGCCTGTTCCCATCCCTGCATCGGGAATTCCCACCCTGCTGCTGCCCTGGGCCTCCCCATCCCTCTCCCCCCTCGTTCCCTGCCTCCAGCGGCGTTTTCCTGGTGGGCCGGGTTAAATCAGGATGTGAGGAGCAGGGATGGGAGAGGAGCTGGGCCGGACACTGAGGATTGGGAAGGAGGGACCATTTCGTCCCTCCAGCTCTGCTTTGGACACTCCAAGGGGCGAATTCCCCATCCCCGGAAAATGCTTTTGGAGCAATGGGTGCCTGGATTTTTGTGAGGAGCCGCGGAGCAGCAGCTGGGCTGTCCCTGAGCTTCTCAGCCTCATCCTCCTTGCTTTGGGCTTGGCCTTAAAACCCCAAATCTGCCCCCAGACCCCAGCACAGGTGAGAATCCAGCGGGGAATCCGGGAATCCGGGCAGGGAGCAGCAGGATCAGGGCTGACCCAGGCCGGGGTTGTCACCCCCAAACCCCATCCCTGCTGCGGGCAGGCCCGGATCCCTCCTCGGTGCAATTCCAGCTGCTCCCAACGTTCCAGCCGGAGTTTGCCTGCAGCTATAAATACCTCGGAGCGCAGCAAAGCCCCCGGAGGGTTTAGGCTCTATATTTAGGTTCCTGCAGCACAAAGCCATATTGCACGGAGGCTGGGCAGTGGGATCTCCTTCTAGGAACTGGGGGGAGGGGAGGACAGGAGCAGAGGGGTGTGATGGAGCCTTTCCATGTGGATCCGGGGCTGGATCCTCCCCCCGCAGCCGCTGTCCCGTCCCGGTGCTCCAGTCCGGGCATTTCTCCCCCCAAAGCCCAGCAGAAGTTGCTGCCTGAGCGCGGAGGGAAAGGGACATCAAACATTTATAGGCCTTGCGAATCGTCAAGGAAATGCCTGGCTCTGTTAAAATAGCAGCAGCAATTAGAGGAGAGGAGAACTCCACATCCATGGCTGGCGTGTTTTCCCAGCGCTTCCCGTCCTCAGCCGGGGTCGCAGCTCCGGGGTTGGGCTCCCCGAGCTCATCTGGGGGATGGGACAAGCTCTGATCCCCTCAATTCCGTCTGGAACCCGACCTGGCCGCTCTCCAAACACATCCCAGCCTCAGTTCTGCCCCAAACCGAAAGGGCAGCGAGAAGTTAATTGAGTTCCTTCTTCTTTCGGGGTTTTGCAGCGGGGTCGGTGCTTCCCGCCCGCCTCTGGTCGCTCCTCATTAGGGAAACACCAAATCTGAACTTCCCCGGTGCCCCGGCGGGATTTATCCTGTGGGGACTGCTCCTTCCCCTCACCCAGGGTGAGGATGGGGTGGGAGGTGAAGGAAAACAGCCAAATCCCCAAGATCAGGGGAATTTTGCTGCTGCTTTGTTTGACCCGGGATCTTCCAGAGGAAAAATCCGCTGTTTCTCCAGCGGGCAGCAGGGCACCAGGGTCACCCTCGCCTGCTCAGGCTTTGCACTTCCCTGCATAAAAATCAGGGCTTTGGTGATTTTTCATTATTTTTTTCTCTTTGGCAAAGGTTAGAACCTGAACGAGGGGCAGAGCGAGCTCTGGAGTGAGGAGGAGGTTCGGGATCCAGGATGGGGCGTGGATTTGGGCTGTGCCTGCCCCGAGGTTTTGGGAACCGGGGCTTGCCTGGCACACCTCAGGGCTGGTGTGGAAAAGAGGAAAGAGAATCCTGGAGGGGAAATCCAGGGCCGGGAGAAGCAGCTGGGGGGTGCTGGCCACAGGGACCTGGAGGGACACATTTTCCTGGTCCTGCTGGCGTGTAGGGAATTGTTTGCAAGGAAGAGAAGAACTCAGCTGGTGGGAATGAAGGTGGACCTGGCTGGACTCAAGAATGAGGGGTCAGGTGGTGTTTCAGGCTCAGGAATTGACTTTGGGAGCAATGCTCCTTCCCAGTGGGATCACCCCAGGCATGGAGCCCATGGGAAACTCTTTCCATTGTGAAACCAGAATTTTGGGTGTTTCCTTCACCCCCTGGGCTGTGAGAGCTCCCACGGTCCCATTTTTAAGATTTTCCTGCTGGCTCCAGAGCTGGAAGTGCTTTTCTGAGCACAAAGTGGATCCTGCAGCTCTCAGAGGGGAAAATCCGAGGAAAATCTGGTGTGTGGTGAGGGGTGATCACTGCAGGGCACAATCTTCCCTCTCCTTCCAGAGCCTGGAACCTCTCCCTGGAGGAAGCAGCTGAGGATGGGGTGAAAAGAGCAGCTTCTCCTGCTGGTGGCTGCCAGGGAGTCCCAGGGCCCTGGGCTCACATTCCCTTGGGATGGAGTTCTCATTTTCCTCTTGCTCTGTTGGGTTGTGGGTAGGAAGAGTTGTGGTGTTTGAGGTGGCGAGGCTGGAGGCCAGACTGGGCGGGGGGTGTTGGCCTGGGGTGCTGGGAGCCATTCCCATGTGGAAATTCCGGTACCTGGCCCTGTGTGGGGATACTGGTGCCATTCCATGGAGATGCTGGGACCTGTCTCTGTGTGGGAGTGCTGGGAACCATTCCCATGTGGGGATCCTGTCCCTCTGAGGGGATTTTGGGACCCATTCCCATGTGGGGATCCTGGCATTTATTCCCAAATTGAGATGCTGGTGACTGAGTGGGGACTGTGGAACCCATTCCCCTGGCAAAATCCTGGCCCCCATTCCCGTAGGGAGGTGCTGGTGCCTTTGTGGGGATCCTGGTGCCATTCCCATGGAAGGATCCTGGTCCATCTGACATTCCCGCCATAGGGACTCTGGTCCCTGTCCTCCCCCAGGGACGCTGCTGTGCTGGGCACTGCCCTGAGCACCCCCCCAGCAGAACGAGGTTTCTTCTCCTTCCTCCCTGGCCAGGCAGAACCTTTCCCCTGCTCCTTTTTGTCATTTCCTGTGGTGCTTTCAGCCACCTGGCTCTGAACCAAACAGCTCTGGCTGGGAGAAGAGGCCTCAGGTGCAGCAAAACCCCCTCATAATTTATTTGTTCCTCACCTGCTTCCAGGCTGGATCCCAGAGCTGCCGGAGCTGGGTTTGATTTTCCCTCTCCAACAATAAATTTTAATTCCCCAGCGAGGCCAGGAGCATTGAACAGCTCAGGACAAGTGACACCAAATGTGTCAGGCAGGGACATTTCCAGCAACAGGCTCGGACCGCTGAAAATCCTTGCTGCTGTGGAAAGAGCAGGAACCTCCTTCCTGCCTGGATGGTTGCTGAGGGAAACAACAGGTTGGGGAATAAATATTGGCATTTCTCCCCTCGGGGACTTCCCAGTGCCATCCCCAATGCAGCCTCGCAGGTGGATGCTGCCCGTGGGAGAGAAGACGCTCAGCAGCAGTGGATTAGGCTTGGATCTCTTTTTTTTTCCCCTTAATGGAAGGAGCCGTGTTCACACGGAAACCAATCGGTTTGTGCAGCCCTGAAAGGCAGGAGCATCCCAGAGGCGCCGGGAAAAGCTCCTGGCTCCCTGCTCGGCCTTGAAAAAAGGTTTAGAAAATGAAAAATAAAGCGTGGAGGGCGCGCCTGTGGAGCGCGGGGCTCTTTGTGGAGGAGCTGGAGGGCTCTGGAACCGGGGGGGAGCCGGGGCCGCGGGATGAATCCCCGTGGATGCTCCGAGCCCACCGCCCCTGCCCGGCGGGATCCGGGCCGGGGCAGCCGCGCATCCCCCGGGGGCTGCGGGATGGGGGTGGAGGCGCGGGGATAGCGGGGATAGGGGGAGTGAGGGGATAGCGGGGGTGCGGGGATAGCGGGGGTGCGGGGATAGCGGGGATAGCGGGGGTGCGGGGATAGCGGGGAGTGAGGGGATAGCGGGGATAGCAGGGATAGCGGGGATAGCGGGGGGTACGGGGATAGCGGGGGTGCGGGGATAGCGGGGAGTGAGGGGATAGCGGGGATGAGGGGATAGCGGGGAGTGAGGGGATAGCGGGGGTACGGGGATAGCGGGGATAGCGGGGTGCGGGAACAGCGGGGGTGAGGGGATGCATGGATCCTCCGCCGTGCGTGGGCCTGGCCCCGGGGTGGCCCCGCGGAGCCGCCGCAGCCGCGGGCGAGCGCAGGGCCCCGCCGGGCTGTTGGAAAGTAGGTCGTGGCTGTGCTGGCGTGGCCGCCCCGTCCTACATATGGAAATCGGGGCTATTTCTGGCCGCTCCTGACGGGCTGGGCCGTGTCCCCGCTCCGGCCCCTCCCCGGGTGCCGGCCCGGGCACGGCCCTGCTCGCAGCCCCGCAGATGTTCGGGGGATGCTTTGTGATGGAGCTGCGGGGCTGCTGCCGGGGGATTCCTGTCCGTGAAACCTTTCCCCCTCTCCTGGGATGGGTGACTCTGTCCTGTGGATCCCACTCGGCTTCCCAGTGCTTGGGGGGTTCATTCCTCATGGAAAACCCTTTAGCAGCTGAGCGTGCAGGGCCTGGGGCCTGTCCCGGCTCCTTAGCCCATCCCGTGCGGGGCTGCGTCTCCCTCCAAGGCTTCCCCCCAAAGCCGCCCCCGGATTGCCCCCATCCTCTCCAGGCTGGGCTCCAGCTGGAAATCGCGGATTTGGCAGCATCTTAATCAATCCCGATTTGCATTTCCATGACAACCCCGAGGAAGGTGGGCAGGAGCTCCTTCCTGCTGGACGCGCAGGAGCTGGCAAACACCACGTCCTGCTGGGGCAAAAAAGCACCTGCCTGGGTGGGATAATCCGAATTGCACGGCAGGAGCAGAGGGCAAAGCACTGCTCGGGATTCTCCCCGGTTTTGAGTCCTGCCCGTGGGGACGGGGAGCCGGTGCTGATCCAAATCTGCCTGTGAGAGTCTCGAATGCATTCCTGATTAATCATTCTCAGGGCTCAGCAGCTGCGGCTCAGCACCAGAACTGATCCTGGGGGTCTCCAGTAATGGGACTGGCACCACTTTCAGGGCAGACAGTGAGGGTTGGTTTTAGGGCAGTGACAGCTCTGTCCTTTGCCTGCCACTTGAACGTGGCCTGGACATGTCACCCCCACACTCCCAGGGTTTAATGTGTTTGTGGGGAGCTGGGAAAGGGGCTCAGCCTGGAGCAAAGGAGGCTCAGGGGGCCCTTGTGGCTCTGCACAACTCCCTGACAGGAGGGCACAGCCGGGGTAATTGATCAGGTGATTGCAATGCAGGCCCCAAATCCAAGCAGTGATTTTAGGGAATTTCCCCCTGTCCCAAAGCACAGGTTCCATCTTGTCCATCAACAGCAGCAGCAGATCTGCCTCAGGAACAAACATGAGGTCAGTGTTGGTAAAGAACATTTCCTACTGACAAATGTGCAAATGTGATCAACCCCTGTGCTGGCCCTGCTGAGGCTGCTCAGCCCCTGGGCACAGTTTATGGCAGAGGGGACCTGGAGGGGCTGGAGCGAGTCCAGGGCAGGGAACGGAGCTGGAAATGGGCTGGAGACCCAGGAGAGGCTGAGGGAGCTGGGAAAGGGGCTGAGCCTGGAGCAAAGGAGGCTCAGGGGGGCCCTTGTGGCTCTGCACAACTCCCTGCCAGGAGGGCACAGCCGGGGGGGTCGGGCTCTGCTCCAGGGCACAGGGACAGGAGGAGAGGGAACGGCCTCAGGCTGGGCCAGGGGAGGTTAAGTTAGATATCAGGAAAAATTTCCTGGTGGAAAAGTTTGTCAGGCCCTGGCACAGCTGCCCAGGGCAGTGGTGGAGTCCCCATCCCTGGAAATATTTAGAGAATGTGGCACTTGGGGACAGGGGTGAGCGGTGACCACCTGGCGCTGGGTTAATGGTTGGACACCACGGTCTGAGGGGGATTTTCCATCAGGGATTCCAGAATCCCATTGCTGTGTGACCTGGATGCGCCTGGGTGCTCCCTGCACCCCTCACCATGAGAAAAACCCTTTTCCATCTCCATGCAAAGCTTTTCCAGGTGAACTGAGGTGGGGACAATGCCTTTGGGGGAGCTCCAAGGAGGGAGAACCAAGGAAGGAGCCGGTGGGGATTTCCAGGCTGGCCCAACCAGAGCAGCTGAGGAGGAAAATTCCCAGGTGTGGGTTTGTGGGTTTGCACAAACCACCCCAGAACCTGTTAAAGCAGGGGCACCCCCAGCTCTGTGGGCCCTGCTGCTCACCCTCCCTGCAGGGACAGGACACGGCCCCTCCGCCTGCTCCAGACCCTTTTCCATGCTGGAAAATCCCTAAAACTGTGCCAATCCCTTTGCTCCTGGAGTTCGGGGCTGGGGGAGGTTCTGGGTCCCCAAACTGCAGCAGGGAGGGGCTGGGGAAACTGAAGCAGCGGCTGAGAGGAAGAGGAGCCGCCGGGGAGGAAGGATTTGGGGAAAGCGGGATATTTGTAGGGCTGGAGGATGTTCCCGCTGGGAAATCTGCCCCTGGAGTTCGCCTCTCCTTTCCCAGCCCTCCTTCCCTTTCCCCGGAGCTCTTCCCCATCCCTGGGGGGCTCAGCCTTCCCCTCAGCCCCTTAATGACCACAATTAAGTCGATCCCAGAAAATGAAGTGGCGTTTAAGGAGCCAAATAAAACGGAAAATGCCCCACGATCGCTTTCTGTGGTGGTTGAGAGGCTTTTTACTCCCGCAGCTGCCTCTCCCGCGGTGTCGGGGGAGCGTCCCCTGGCACGGTGACAGCGCCCTGGCTCTCCACAGCCACCCCCAGCTCCCACGGGGATCCCTTCGGGAAAGATCCCGCTTTTTCCTGAGCCTCCTGAGGGGGGAAAAGCGATCCCGGTGCATCCAACACCACGAACAGCGGGGCAGCTCCCCGGGGCTGGTATCCCCATCGGGGGAGGCGGCTCTGTGCCCGCGGGGGGAGGTGACACCGCGGTGGCCCCAGGGCAGGGGGATTTCTGCCTCCTGAGTCACCGCGGCTGGCGCGGGCACCGCGGGCCCGAAAGCAGAAGCGGTTCGGGACTGGTTCGTGGTCCTTGCGCGGTGTCCCCGTGTCCCCAAGTCACCCCGTGGGCTCACCCCGTCCCCCCGGGCCTGGGGGGGCCGTGCCCTGGCTGTTCCCCATGGAACGCTGCAGGAAAGGCGGCCGGGGGAGCGTTCCCGGTGCCGGCTCCAGCGGGGCTGATTTCCCCGGGCCCAGAGGCGTTTCCAGCTGAAACCTTTCCTTGCACAAACACGAGATCGTTTTCCTCTCCCCGGCGCACAATGCGCCATTGTCCTGCCCATTCCACTGGAAACCGAACCGGGAATGTGAGCCCGAGCGCCTGATCCCTTTCCCAGCGCCGAGGGAGCCGGGATGGGGCTCCCCAAACATCCCAAAGCCTTTTGGGGAAGGGTTTTGCGCTGGGAGAGGCCGAGATCGGTGGGATCAAACGGCTGCGGATTCCAGCAGGAATCTCAGAGCCAGGGAGGGCTGGGAGGGCCGGGGCTGCGCTTGGCTGCCTGTAAAAAACGGGAATTGCTCTTTTCCTCGCCTTCGCATTGCTCGGCACGGGGCTCTTATCGGAGCAGGCAGGTGCGGCCGGGATCGGCTCCCATCCAGCGCTGCCCTCTGGCACTGGGAAGCCATTCCCTGGCTCCTGGCCCTGCAGGCCTTGTCCCCAGTCCCTCTGCAGCTCTCCTGGAGCCCCTTCAGGCCCTGCCAGGGGCTCGGAGCTCTCCCTGGAGCCTTCTCCTCTCCAGGGGAGCACCCCCAGCTCTCCCAGCCTGGCTCCAGAGGGGCTCCAGCCCTGGAGCAGCCCCGGGACCTCCTCTGGACTCTCCCCAGCAGCTCCAGGTCCTTCCCGTGCTGGGAACACACCCCAAGGTGTGAGCGGGATCTGGCCTGGATTGCTCGGGAAGAAGGAGGAGGAGGAGGCTGGACAGAATTTCTGGGAGCTCTGTTCCCAGGGTGCCCATCTGGGTGCTGGTGTGCAGCCCATGGTTCTGGCAGGGGTTCCCTGTGCTCCAGCCCGGGGATATCTCTCATCATTTCGGGGTCTGGCATTAGGGAGATCAATCCCCCATCCCTCACCCAGCCCTGCAGCACCCCTGGCTCAGCCACGCCTCGTGCAGCTCCTTCTCCTCCTCCCTCTGCTCTCAGCACATCCCAGGACACAAAACCCCTCCAAACCCCCTGCTGGGAGCATCCCCATGCAGCCAGCACAGATGGGGACGTGCCACCAGCCCATCTGCTCCCTGTCCCGTGCTGGCCACACTTTGCCAAATCCTCCTGAGTCACCCAGGGCTCGTTTTTTGCACCCATGGCTTTGGGCTCCCGCATTTCACCTCTCCCTCTGCAGCTTTCCGTGGCTTTTTTTCCCCTGTTAATTAACGGGAACCATCCAGGTGTGTAAAAGCAGCAGCAGGTGACCTCTGTTTGCACCCTCTGCATGGGATGAGGAGCTGGAGCACACACACCGTGTGTCCAGCACAGCAAACCTGGCCCTGGAGAGAAAGCTGGGATTTGTTAATCCGTGGAGTGCAGGAGAGCCCAAGGCTGGATCCAGCCCTTTCCCAGGGCCTTGGGGACAGCCTTCAGCCAGGGCTGTTGTGACAGGACAAGAAAAAAACAGCTTTAAATTAAAATGAGGGAGATTTAGGTGAGATCTAGGAGGGAAAACATTTGCAATTAGAGTAGTGGGACACGAATGAGATTCCCAGAGCAGCTGTGGCTGCCCCTGGATCCCTGGCAGTGCCCAAGGCCAGGCTGGACATTGGGACAGTGGGAGGTGTCCCTGCCAGGGCAGGGGTGGCACTGGGTGGGATTTCAGGTCCCTCCAACCCCAACCATTCCAGGATTCCATGATCCCAAGGTGCAGATTGGTGGGATTTAAGCCTAGATTTGCAGAGGATTTTCTGCAGCTCCCTCGGGTGTGGAGCTGCTTTTCCTTGGAGTTTTGTGGCCTCGGCTCCTGGGGTGGAGCAGCCCTGTGCCAGCAGCGCCCAACCAGCTCTAAAAATGCTGCAGCCCAGTGGGTGTTCCTGCATTTCCTTGGATCTTTCCTGGAGTTTTCTTTTGCCATTCCACAGGGAGGAGGGAATTTAATCCCCCAGGAGCATCTCAGAGCGTTCACAGCCCCCACCCGGTGGCCCATCCCCCCCAAAATCCCCAGGGTTCTGTCCCCTGGTTTGGGACACTCCTACCCTGTGGCTTTGCCCCTGCCCAGCTGCCTGCTCAGAGGCTCCAGGCCCCTCCTCCCCCACAGGGTGGGATTAGGATCCCTGATAGGATCCCCGATAGGATCCCCATTAGGATCCCTGTTAGGATCCCCATCAGGATCTCTGTTAGGATCCCTGTTAGGATCCCCATTAGGATCCCCATCCGGATCCCCATTAGGATCCATGTTAGGATCCCCATTAGGATCCATGTTAGGATCTCCATTAGGATCCCCGTCTGGATCCCTGTCAGGATCCCCGTTAGCATCCCCATTTAGGTTCCCCGTTACGATCCCTGTTAGGATCTCTGTTAGGATCCCCATCAGGATCCCCGTTAGGATCCCTGTTAGGATCCCTGTCAGGATCCCCATTAGGATCCCCATTAGGATCCCTGTCAGGATCCCCGTTAGGATCCCTGTCAGGATCTGTGTTAGGATCCGTGTTAGGATCCCCGTTAGGATCCCTGTCAGGATCCCCGTTAGGATCCCTGTCAGGATCCCCATTAGGATCCCCGTTAGGATCCCTGTCAGGATCCCCGTTAGGATCCCTGTCAGGATCCCTGTCAGGATCCCGGAGCCATCTGGGCCCTGCAGGAGCAGCCCCTGCCCAGCCCCAGGAGCCCAGAGCAGATCCTGCAGTGGGAACTGAATCCCTGTGGGAATGTCCCGCTGAGGGGCTCAGGCCCCAGGGACAATCCCCCTCGGAGCCTCCCTGTGTCCCCAGAGGGACTGGCTCAGGGGACACTCCTTGTTTTGGGGCCGCTGGGGTGGCAGGGGTGGGTTGCAGCTTCAGGGGCTGGGTTTGGGGCCAGATGCATCTATGGAAAGAGAGGGAAAATATCCCAAGGGCATCTCCCAGCCGTGTTTTGGGGAGGTTTGGGCCAGCCCCACCTGGCATGGTTGGGATTAAGGTGAAGGAGCTCAGCATGGCTTTGGTGGGAAGGGAATTTAGGGACCATTCCAACCACAACACCTGCCACTGTCCCACTGTCCAGCCTGGCCTTGGGCACTGCCAGGGATCCAGGGGCAGCCACAGCTGCTCTGGCAATTCCAGCCCAGCCCCTGCCCACCCTGCCAGGGAACAATTCCTGCCCAATCTCCCATCCAGCGCTGCCCTCGGACAGTGGGAAGCCATTCCATGAGAAGGGAGGTTGGGATCCTGGGGATCCCCAGGCTCTTGGCCGGACACCTGTCCCTGCTGCCGGTGGCTCCGGGTGGCTGCTGTCACCCGTCTGAGCGGGGCCATAATTCCCGGTAATCCCCAGAGCGGCTCCTGCCTCACCTGAGGCCGGAGCGCTCGGGAGGGGCAGCGCGGGCAGCGCCGGCGCCGCAATCGGCTTAGGGGGATAAACCGAGGGGACAGGAGGGACAGGGGGACAGGGGCAGGAGGGACAGAGGGACAGGGGGACAGAGGGACAGGGGGACAGAGGAACAGGGGGACAGGGGCAGGAGGGACAGAGGGACAGAGGGAGAGAAGGGACAGAGGGAGAGAAGGGACAGAGGGACAGGAGGGACACAGGGAGCTGCTGTCTCCTGGGGGTGGGGAATTGAGCCATTGGAGGTTGCATGTCCTGGGTGGCAGCGGTGTCACCCTGGGGGACAGGGTGGCCTTTGCCCACCCGGGACATTCCCGGTTTTTCGGGGCTGCTGGTGGATGGCACTGGAGATGGTTTTTGGGGTAGGGGGAGTTCTGAGCCCTCTCTGGGTAAAGCCTTGAGGTCCCTGCCCCACCTCACTCCGGGAGTGTTTTCCTGGAGGGTTTCTGGATGCTGTGCGGGCAGGGAGCACCAGCCCAAGGGGGCTGTGAGGGCACTGGGGCTGTTCCCCGTTTCTGCAGCCGGGTCCTGGCGGGGTTTTGGGGCCGGGGAGAGCAGAACCCTCAGCCCTTTCCCAGCATTCCCACTCCAGGGCTGGGCTGGGAGCCCAGATCCACATCTTGAGTGTGGCCCAGTGTGTGAAACCCTTCATTTGGGATAATTGTAGGTGAGTGTAGGGGACAAAAAAAGCTCTTTATTTTGGGCAGTTTGAGGTGGGCACAGGGCACAGCGCCTCCTCCACCCCCCGGAGGGGCAGCTCTGTGCCCGGGGATTGTCCTGCCTGGTGTCCCCGTGCCTCCCCCATCCTGGGACTGATGCACCCTCCGAAATCAGGGAATGCCACGAGTCCCTCAGGTCCGTGATAGGAGCTGCTAAAAATAGGGGATTTATCCGCAGACACGTGGATTGAGTTTTTTGGGAAGTAGGCAGGGCGCAGCCGGGATGAGCCTGAGCTCCGGGCGCAATGGGGACGTTTTGGGGGTTTCTGGGGTGCTGGTGTTTGTAGGGAGGAGCAGAGGAGATTCCAGCTCGTTCCAGAGGTGATTCCTGGTGAAGCTGGTGCGAGGGGACGCGGCCCCGCCGGGACTGGCTCTGTGACTCAGTTTCCCCCTGGGTGACAAGGGGGTGGCTCCGAGGGTTAGGAATTCCTGGGAAAACCGGGAATTTCTGCCCAGTTGGTCAGACAGAGATTGCTCACCCCCTCCAGCGGATCTCCCTCCCTCCCTCCCTCCCTCCCTCCCTCCCACCTCCGCGTGTGCCCACCCCACGGGCAATTCCAGCATTTCAGCCTCCCCGGCTTTTATTACACCCCAAAAATCCACGAAAGGCAGAGCCCCGAGGCTTCCTGTGCTTCTCCCACAGGGAATTTCAGCATTTCAGCTTCCCCAGGTAAATCCTGTTGTATTACACCCCAAAAATCCACGAAAAGTAGAGCCCCGAGGCTTCCTGTGCCTATCCCGCAGAGAATTTCAGCATTCCAGCCTCCCCAGGTAAATCCTGTTGTATTACACCCTAAAAATCCCTGAAACGCCGAGCCCCGGGGTTTGCTGCGCCCTCCCCCCGATCCGCCGGCGCTGGGCAGGGCTCTGGGTAATCCCTCCCTGTCACATCCCTAATCCTCGCCCTGTCCCTCGCTGAACCGGCCGCGGGAGCGCGGGATGAGCCCGGCCCGGCCGAGCCCCGCGGCTGGCGGGTGAGGAGCGGTGCCAGCCCGGCCGCCAGGGCTGGAGAGAGGAAAATACCCTGGATTTGAAGAGCCTGGATTGCCGGAGCATCCCCCGAGCGTGGGGAAGGGCTGTGTCCAGGGGAGGGTCCCTCCCTGGGGACATCCAGGAGCCGCAGGAACACGATCCCGGGGCATGTCCCCAGCAGGGGGGACTGGGGCACCTCCAGCTCCCTCCCAGCCTGTCCCAGTCTGTGTTTCCCACCTGGAATTTGGGGACTGGGCGCTCAGGGAGGGTGGGGCTGTGGGACCACAGTCCCTTCCCCATGCCAGGGGTTTGATCCCCATCCCCAGGGAGCACCAGGATCCCCAGGAATGGGGACATTCCCGAGCTGCTGGAGCTCCAGGAGTGTCCGGACCCTGCTCCCAGGGGTGCACCGGGCAGGATCTTGGGGCTCTGTGCAGGGACAGGTCTCCACTGATGATCCCTGGGGGTTCCTCCCAGCTCAGGATATTCTGTGATTCCGTGAACCCCTGCCTGAGCATCCCAAAAATGTTGCTCAGCACGGAACAGCTTCCCTGGATATCGCACTGTTCCCACAGGCTGGAGAACGGCCAAGGTGACCCAGGCAGAGCCCAGCAGCCCCTTCAGCCAAGGCTGGGTGGTTCCCTTTGCTCACAGACCTCATCCCACAGCTTTCCAGCACCATTCCTGGGGCTGGCTGGGCTCCCATGATTTGTGGGAATATTTTAGGGTAAACCACCCGCAACCCTGCAAACAGCACAGGAGAAAGAGGCAGATTTTTTCATGTCAAGTCTCGCTTTTCATTAATTTCCTTTTTCAAACGAAGCAGCAGCTGGGTGAGCTAGGGCCTCACTGCTGCTCTGCTGAGCAGAAATCTGTGCTGGTGGTGGCTTTTCTGTGCAGAATTGTGGCAGCCGGAGGATTTGAGGAGGCTGCCAGGGAGAGGCCAGATCTTTTATTAGACCAACTGATACGGTTGGGGAAAAAAAGCTCCAAAGCAGATCAGCTTTTGGGCTCACCAGTCCTTATTCAGGTCCTAAATAGAAACAGCTCAGTCAGATCCCTCGGTTTATTTTAATCAATTTTACATCTGAAAACAACAACAAAAAAAAAAAAAAGAAAACCAACTGGTGAGCTGAAAGCCTTTTTTTCCCTTCTCTGTTTTTCCCCCCCCTTTTTTTTTGGATTTGTTTTCGTGGGAGCCTCATGTGTGGTGTTTGGCAGAGCTGCTGGCTCAGTCACGGCTCTGACACCCCCAGACACCCCAAATTTGGGCTTTTCTCACCCCTCCAGGAGAGGTTGTGTGAGGTGGAGGCCAGGACTGGATCCTCTCCCAGATTATTCCAGGCTCTGGGAAAACACTGCCCAGCTGCTGTTTAGACTCGTTTCCCCCCCTGATGTCAGGGGTGCTCCCCGTCCCACACGGGGCTGTCCCTGGGTCAGACCCTGCTCCAGGAGCCTGTGGGGTGCCCAGGCTCAGTTCTGTGGCCTTGAGCCATTCCCAGGATTCATCCATCCCTGGGAATGGACATGAATGGACAGCATTCCCCCCTGAGCACTGCCTGCAGCCCCTGGAGATTGCCTTTCCATGGAAAACCTTGGGAAATTGGGAATATTTCCCTTTCTAGAGCCTGGCTCCCCTGCTGAGGGCACCGCACTGCCCCGGGCTCTTGGAGAAGCGAACGGGGCAGAAATCCTTTTACTGCCCCATTGCCAGTGGGAAATCCCAGGGATCTGACTAAGGAATGATGGAAATGTGGTGGGACAAGGCCTTGGATCCCATCCTGTGTCCGTCCCACCAGTCCAGCTTGGGCAGCTGGAGCAGAGCAGAGGCTGCCTGTGTTTATTGGGAAAATGCTGGAATTCATCATTGCTGGGAATTCCCTGCTCCGCTTAGGTTTCCCTCTCCCCAGGCAGCACAGGGTGCGGTTTTTCCCTTCCACATGAGGAATTTTATCCCCAGTCCTTGGAGATGGGGGAGATGGAGGCACCCAGGAATGTGAAGGGCTCCCTCTGGAGCCCCTCAGCACCGGCTCTGCCCTCCCGCTGCTTCACTCCAAGGAATCACAGAATTCCAGGATCATTTGGGTTGGAAGGACCTTAAAGCTCATCCCATTCCATGGCAGGGACACCTCCCAGTGTCCCAATGTCCAGCCTGGCTTGGGGCACTGCCAGGGGTCCAGGGGCAGCCACAGCTGCTCTGGCAATTCCAGCCCAGCCCACTCCTGGGAAAGCCGAGCTCCTGCTGTGCCCAGGGCAGAATTCCATGAGGAGGAGGAGGGAAGGATCGATGGGGTGGATCTCTGGGAACAGGGAGGGAGCCAATGGATCCCTGGGATGGATCTCCAAAAGCTTTGGGGCCGACACCTGGGAGGCATTTCCCGGTTTTCCTCTCTCTACCAGGTGTGGAAATGTCACCATCCCACTGTATCCATGGAATTATCCTTGAGAAGAAGGGATGGGAGCAGCTCCTTTAGCTCCGCTGCCCTGGGACAGCGTCAGGGGGATGTTTTGTGGGGTTTTTTGTGTGGGGGGATTTTTTTAGGGTTTTTTTTTGTGATGTTTTGGGGTGGGGCTTTTTTGTGTGTTTTTTGGGGGGGGGTGTTGTTTTGGTTTTGTATGGGTTTTTTTATTTTGTGGGGGTTTTGGGCAGGTATTTTTTGTGGTTTTACTTTGGTTTTGATGGGGGTTTTTTTGTTGTTGTTTTCTATTTGTTTGGTTGGCTTTCATTTGTTTTTGTTTGGTTTTTATTTTTGTTCAGGTTTTGTTTGTTTGCTTGGTTTGTTTGTTTGGGTTAGGTTTTTTTTTGGCTTTTGGCAGGTTGCTTTTCGCTCGGTTGGTTTTTTCACACCCCTGGCAGCAGCAGACTCAGAGAGCTCCATAAATATTTGATCAAATCCTTCCAGCACCGCCACCATCCCTGACACCAACAGAAAACCTGGGAACGCTCCCTCTTCATCCCCAAATCCTGCAAATCCCCCATTCCCCATCCAGGAACAGCGGGATCCTGGAGTGGGATTGTCCTTCCCTCGTTTCTGCGATTCTGCCTCTTTCATTTTCGGGGTAAACCGAGCCCAGCCGGGCTGGGATTGGAAACCGGAGCTGGGCCAGGCTCAGGTCAGGGCTCAGAGCTGAGCCCAGACTTTTCCTTTCAGCTGAAACCTGAGCGCTTCCAGGCGGGATCCCCCGGGAGTGACCCCGGGGCTGGGGGCTGCCAGAAATAACGCAAAAAACGGGCAAAAAATGGCGGGAAAAGGGGAAAAAAGTGGGGGAAAAGGGGGGAAAATGGTGGGAAACGAGAAAAAAAATCATTGAAAAAGGGGAAAAGGTGGTGGAAAAGGGGAAAAAATGGTGGAAAATGGGAAAAATCGTGAAAAAGAGGAAAAACGTGGTGGAAAAGGGGAAAAATGGTGGAAAAGGGGAAAAAAATGTGAAAAAGAGGGAAAACATGGTGGGAAAGGGGAAAAATGGTGGAAAAGGGGAAAAAATCGTGGAAAACGGGAAAAATCATGAAAAAGGGGGGAAAGGTGGTAGAAAAGCGGGAAAATGGGAGAAAGAGGAAAAAAAGTGGTGGAAAAGAGGAAAAATGGTGGGAAATGGGAAAAAATGGTGGAAAGGAGGCAAAAAATGGTGGAAAAGGGGAAAAGAGTGGTATAAATAGTCAAAAGTTGGTGGAAAAGGAAAAAAAAGTGGTGGAAAATGGGCAAAAGATATTCCCACTTCCCCTGAATTAAATTTAATGCCAAAAAAGGGGAAAATTATGAAAAACATGGATGAAAATATGGCTGAGGGTTTTCTTTGAGTTTTTTAGTTGTTTTTAAAATTGTTGTTGTTTCAGTTTTTTGTGGTTTTTGGGGAGGTTATTTTTAATTTTTGTGTTGTTTTTTGTTGATTTTGGTTATTGGAGTTTTTTGGTAGTTTTAGGGTTTTGGGGGGGAATTTTTGGTTTTTCTGTAAGGCTTTTGGGGTTTTTTTTGTTTTTCTGGAGGGTTTTGGTGGGGTTTTTTGTTTGTTTTGTGGGAGGCTTTTTGTTTTAGTGGGTTTTGGGTTTGTTTTTTTTTTTGTTTTTATTCATTTGTTTCCTGATTTTGGTTTGTTTGCTTTTAAATTTCATTTTTATTTGCATTTACCCCCAGTTTTTGTGTTGAGTGTGAGGTGAGGCCACTAAAGGAGGGTTGATTCCATTTCCAGCTGAACAATTCCAGCTCAGGGCAGATAAATCCGGGTTTAGGGCTCTTTGTGCACTGAGCAGAAAGAGGAAATTCCTCTTTCTTTCCCTTAATTTGGGCTCCGGGGGGAGTGGGAAACGCCAACCAGCTCCTGAGCACCTTTGGGGAGTGGATTTTGCAGCTGGAAAATGTGGATTAAAGGAATTTTGTGCTGCTGGAAGATGGAGAAACCAGGAATTCCAAGCGGGGAGGGAACGGGATTGGGTTTCCCCCGCCCCGGTGGAGAACAAGGACATCACTGTCCGAGGCATCAAACCAGCCCTGCCCCGAGCTCTCCTTCCTTTCTTCCTGCTGCTGGGGCTGGAAGGAAAAACTGAGCCTGGAGAAAGGATTTTTCCATAGAACTCCTGGGTATCAGTGTTTCCTCGGCTGTTGGAGGGAAAAAACCAGGATCCTGTTGGCAAAAAGGGTGGAAAATGGGAAAAAAATGGTGGGAAATGGGAAAAAAGTGGTAGAAAATGGGCAAATGTTGGTGGAAATGGACAAAAAAAAAAGTGCTTCCCAATGTTTTCCTTCTCCTTTTTCCTGCTGCTGGGGTTGGAAGGGAAAGCTGAGCCTGGAGAAGGATTTTTCCATGGAACTCCTGGGTATCAGTGTTTCCTCGGCTGTTGGAGGGACAAAATGGGATCCTGTTGGCGAAAAGTCGTGGAAAAGGGGGGAAAAGTGGTGGAAAGGAGACAAAAATGGTGGAAAGAGGCAAAAAGTGGTGGAAATGGGAAAAATGATGGAAAAGGGGAAATAATGGTGGAAATGTGGGGAAAAGTGGTGGGAAGGGGGGAAAAGTGGCAGAAAATGGGCAAAAAGTGGTGGAAAAAGGGGAAAAAAGGTGGAAAGGGGCAGAAGTGGTGGAAATGGGCAAAAAGTGGTGGAAATGGGGAAAAATGGTGGAAAAGGGGGAAAAAGGTGGTGGAAATGTGGGGAAAATGGTGGTAAGGGGGGAAAAGTGACAGAAAATGGGCAAAAGCTGGTGGTAAAGAGGAAAAAAGTGGAAAGGGGCAAAAATGCTGGAAAGAGGCAAAAAGTGGTGGAAATGGGGAAAAAGTGGTGGAAAGGGGGGAAAAGTGACAGAAAATGTGCAAAAAGTGGTGGAAAAGGGGAAAAAAGTGGAAAGAGGCAAAAAGTGGTGGAAATGGGGGAAAATGGTGGAAAAGGGAGCAAAAAGTGGCAGAAAAGGTAAAGCTCCTTCCCGATGCGAGGCTGGGAGAGGGAAGATTTGCTGTCCCTCGGGAGGCGCTGGCAGCGGCGGAGTGCCCCAGGGTGACCCGCGCTGTGTAATCAGCCCAACCATCTGCCGGGAGATTTGGGTGCTCCCAGGAGCTCCAGCTGTCACCAAAGCCCTCCCGCATCCCAGCGGGGCTCGCGCTGCTGGGTTTGGGAGGCTGAAATTGCGGGGATCCACCCGCAGGGATCGGCTGTGCCTCGGGGATGGAGAAAAACCCTCGGGAGGGAAAAAAAAAAAGTTGATTTTCACCTTCCTGGGCAACGGGCAGGGGGAATGGTGCGTGAAAATGTCCCAAAAATGGGAATAATTTATTCAGATCCCCAGAAAAAATCCTCTCAGGGATAATTTTGGGATTAATTAGGAGAGAGGAGGCTGCTTCCCAGCAAGTTCTTCCCCACAGGTCCTCCTCCTCAGGTTTCTCTTTATGGGAAAATAGCTTTTTAAAATTTTTCTGGGTGTGCAAAACTTCCCATGGAGCTCCTCAGGCGTGGCTGAAAAACCCTGGAATTTTAGGGTTTTTTTGTTTCTGGTTTTGAGGCTTTCAGGTGCAAATTTCTGGGGTTTTCTTCCCACTCTGGGAGAGCTGGGAATGAACTTTTTTTCTCTGTCTCTTTGCTAGGAAAAGCCAAGAGGTTCTGGAGCCTGGAATTGAGGGGATGAAAAATGAAAAATAAACATTAAAGGGAGAATTGGGGGGGAAAAAAATAGGAAGCAGGTGCATATCCAATCCCAGGGATATCTGAGAGAAAGAGAAAACAGGGAAACGTGGGTGTCCCTGTTCAAAAGTGTCCCCATCGCCCCTGGAATGGGAGAGGAGCCACTCCCTGTTCCCGGATGTTCTGCAGCTCTTTTGCGGGCAGGTAACCCGAAGCACGCGGTGATTTCTTCTCCCTCCTGGGCACACGCGCTCCCTCTGAACTCTGAATTCCAAAAAATTCAATTAAAAACCCCATCAAACCGGGGGTTCTTGGCCAGACTCTCTCTCCATGGCCTCGGTGGGGAGCACAGGAGCGGATTCCCTCCCTGGAGGAGCTGGAAGGAGAACAGGGAATGTGGGAATCCCGAAATGCCGATCAGCAGCATCCTGGAGCCATCAGGGTTTAACAGGGAGCCCCCATCCATGTGCCAAGCACTCCGGGAAGGACAGGAAATAAATGGATATTAAAAAATTTCCTATTTTGGAGCTCTGGAGGAAAGTGGAGCTGAGGGAGCTCTGGAATGAGCCTTGGTGGAAGGTGAGAAAAGCCCAGGACGGCTGTGCATGTTAAGCTGCAATAGGATTATGGAGCAGAGCAAATTAAAACAATTCCCTAATGAGGAGGGGGGGAATTCCAGCTGGGATGGCAGCTCAGAGAGCTGGGAAGGAAGGAAAGGATGGAGCAGGGCAGGAATGGATGGAACCATGGCAGGAATGGATGGAGCAGGGCAGCAATGGATGGAACAATGGCAGGAATGGATGGAACAGGGCAGGAATGGATGGAACAGGGCAGGAATGGATGGAACAATGGCAGGAATGGATGGAACAGGGCAGGAATGGATGGAACAGGGCAGGAATGGATGGAACAATGGCAGGAATGGATGGAACAGGGCAGGAATGGATGGAACAGGGCAGGAATGGATGAAAAAGGACAGGAATGGATGGAACAGGGCAGGAATGGATGGAACAGGGCAGGAATGGATGGAACAGGGCAGGAATGGATGGAACAGGGCAGGAATGGATGGAGCAGGGCAGGAATGGATGGAGCAGGGCAGGAATGGATGGAACAGGGCAGGAATGGATGGAACAGGGCAGGAATGGATGGAGCAGGGCAGGAATGGATGGAACAGGGCAGGAATGGATGGAGCAGGGCAGGAATGGATGGAACAGGGCAGGAATGGATGGAACAGGGCAGGAATGGATGGAGCAGGGGGTGGGAGCCACCAGGAGTGCCCATGGTTGGTGCCCTGGGGGCTGTGGGCAGCATGAGGGCAGGGCTGGATTTTCTGGGATTGGCTGTATTGCCATGGCAATGAGCAATCCCATGGGAATTAATAAACTGGAGCTGGGAATCCTCAGGGTGGGGAAGGACAGGCTTGGCCAGGTAGAGCAGGGACAGAGGTGGGGCCCCATCCCAAACTCTGCCCATCCTGATCCAGCGGGATTCACCCCATCGCTGTCTCCACTGTCCCCATGGATCAGTGGGATGCTCTCTATGGATCCAGTGGGATCTCCATAGGAGGATGCCGGAGGTTTGGGGTGTCCTGGCCAGGCAGAGGGAGGAGCTGGAGGGGGGCAGAGCTGGGGGTGCATCTGCCCAAGCTCTGCCCATCCCCGCCTGTGATCCAGCTGGGATTGCCCATCCCTGTCTCCCATGGATCACGGGATGCTCTCAGGAGGAGGATGGAGGGTGCTGGAGGTTTGGGGTGTCCTGGTCAGGTGGAGCAGGGGCAGAGCTGGGGGTGCAGGTGCCCTATCCCAAACTCTGCCCGTCCCTCCTGAGATCCAGCTGGATTTCCCCCATCCCATCCATTGTCCCCATGGATGGATTATCTCCCAATGGAGGCCACCACAAATGTGGGGTGTTTGGGCCCCTGGGTGCCGAGGGGGATCTGCAGACCCCCCCTCTGCCTTGGCTGCTCCCTCTTCCAGCCTTCAGGCTTGGGGGATCCCCCTGCTCCCTTCTCACATCCACCGCCAGCCCCATTCCATCCCGGGCTCCCCCAAACCCCCGGCCCTGGGATGAGGGGACACGTCTGGAGCCAAACACAACATCCTGGGCTGCTCAGGGCTTGGGGCATCTGCCCCCCTGGGGAACCCCAGTAAACCACCCCAGCTCCCTGATTCCATCCCAGCCAGGCTCCCTGGAATCGGTTGTGCCTCCTCATCCCATGTTTTGCCAGCAGTAGGAGGGGAGGATTTTGTTTGTGGGTTTGCGTTTTTTTCCTCCTGCCTTCTCCTGGAGGTGAAGAGTGGAGCATGCTGGAGACAAGGGGTTGGATAGGGTTTACATTGGGAAATTCCTGATTTTTCCTGCCAGCCCTGGCTCTGGGATATTTATTGTGGAGCAGGGTGGGATCTGGCACTTATCCATGGGAGAATTGGGATAAAAAATGACAGTGGAGATGGGCAATCCCAGGCAGGAGGAGGAGGAAGAGGTGGAGTTTGAAGAGCTGAGTCCATCCAGAGTGCCTGGACCTGGAGTTTCGTTGTATTCCTTGAGGGATGATGAAACTCGGGAGCATCCATGTCCATTTTTGGGATGTGCCTGGCTCCTCGCATCAGCAGTGGAGAATCCAAACAAACCCGGAATAATTGCAGCTCCTCCATCAATGTTAATGATTATTTTCCTTGCAGAAAATGAGTGGCCAATTAAATCAAAATGCGCCGAGCTTTGGGCAGCTCTTAATTGGGGGCTTAATTAATCCGAGAAACAATGAAGGGACACAAAACAAGGGGCTGGTGCTGGCTGAGCTCACATCACATCTTGGGAGTGGGATGAGCATCCACACCCCTTTTCCAGCATCCCAAATTCCAGTCCATCCTCCTGGGCTCTGCCTTGGGATTCTCCATCCCATGGTGGTCTTTTCCCAGGTTCCTGCCTGCAGCAGCTTTCCAACAGATTTATTTTTAACTCCCAACCTTGGATCGGGGAATGGAAATTCAGCAATGTTTTGGAGTGGGAAAAGAATTGTGGAGTCCTTTAAGTTTCAGAGACAATGTTTTCAGTCCAGCTTCTTGTGCGAGCTCTTATTATTCCAGCTGTTTATAGTATCCCTAAATCACTTGCTGGGATGAATTATTGAGGTTTTCTGTATAAAAAGCCAGAAAAGGACTTAAAGGGGTGATAAAATGAAAATACCCCACAGAAAATATTCAAGGAATCAACGTTTCCCCGGTGATATATTCTCAGTGTAGAAGTGTTTTCCTGGAGAAGGAATTGTTCGGCTCCTGACAGATTCTTGCCCCTGGCTGCAGCAGTCCAAGCTTTCCAACGTGCCCAAACCTGCCATTTCCTGGGAGTAACAGCCTGGGATGCTGCTGATCCATTGGCTCCGTACTGGCAGAGCCACTCTCCTTCCACCTCGTCCTGTCCTGGTGCCCCCATGGCACTCAGAGCTGCTAAAATGGGATTTGTGTTTCCCAGAACTTCCCTGGGCTTGGGCTTCCCAGAATTTCTCTGGATTTGGGCTTCCCAGAGCTGTCTCTGGGGCTGGAACCCAAACAAGTGTAGTGGTTTTGGCTTTTTTGGCTTTGCTGTTCATTTTGGAAGCGGGATGAGCAGGAACGGGATGCAGAGACAAGAACCTGGACATGGCCCCAGGGGGTGGGGATTTGTGGGATGGGAAATGGATCCTTGTGTCACCTGCACAGCCCTGTCCTGTTCCCCAGATGCTTTTACTCTGATTCCATCTTCCTTTCCCTCTTTTCCCCGTTGGGATGCAGACCTGGCTGCTTCCCTGTGTCCCTGCTGATGCTCCTCTTTCCCTGCCTTGGCTCCAACACACATCCCAGATATTCCAGAGGCTGCTGGATGGACACAGATATTCATATCATGGAATAGAATTGCCTCCATCCCCAGCTCTCCCTTCCAGGTCTCCTTGCAGCAGGAACCTCCTCATCTCCAACCATTTGTGGTCCCAGGGGCTGTGGGATGAGTGGGCTCCTCAGGCTACCTGACTGGACCTGGGCTCCCTGGAATTCCATGTTTTCCTGGGATTCATCACTCTGGAGTTGCTCGTGGGTGCTGCCAGTGACCCTAGGAAAGGACTTGGTCCCCTGGGTTTGTCCCCTCAGCCAGAGCTCCAGGCACAACCCAAACCAGGGTCCCAGTTCCTCAGGAACCACCATATTCCAGAGCCAGTTCCTGATTTCCTTTCTGGTTCCCTCAAGGAAAAAACTCCTGAGGTTCTGCCCACGGCCAGGAGGGCTGGGAACACCCCTGGGCTGGGGTGTTCCTGTCACCTCCTGCCTGGAGCAGATCCCTCCCGGTCAGGGCAGCTGGAGCTGGGGTTTCTGCTCCCACTCTCCTCCAAATCCATGCATGGATGCCTGGAATTAAATCAGGATTCTCGCCCTGCCTGGAGAGCTCCCCCAGGAGCTGGAGGTGCCTCCTCTCTGCTGTCCCCCACCTTATCCCACCCCATGACCCCATTTCTGCTCCATCCCTGGATCGGGGCTGGACGACACCACCCATGGCTCCAGCGGGATGCGTCGCCATGGAGGAGGCGTTGCCATGGCGACCGTTGCCGTGGCAATGGCGACCGGCGGAGCAGGGCCCGAGAGCATCCCAGGGAGGGTCCCCAGCCTCTGCCGTTGCTTGAAGGTGGATTGATTTCCCAGTTTTCCCTCCTCCCGAGGTGAAACACTCGGCACTGAGAGCTTTCACTGCGCAGAGCAGTTTGGGTTCTGTTTTGGGGCACATTTAAGGAGTTTTAAATCCCGTGGAGTGGAAATGCCCTAAATAATAAAACCCCCTGCCTGGGAAAGGAGGGATGTACAGGGAATTGAGGAAGCTCCAAACCAGGCGGTCCCTGTCCCCCAGGATGCGTTCAGAGATGAAGAGAGGTCTGTAGGAACATCCCTGTGCAGCACAGGAGGGTGACAGGAGGGTCCTTCTCTGCCTTGGTTTCCACATCTTTTAAGCCCCCAAATCCTCTGTCTGTGCAAAAGCCCTTCCATGGAGTGGAAATGCCCTAAATAATAAAACACCCTGATCCCCCTGCCTGGGGAAAGAGGGATGTACAGGGAATTTAGGGAGTTCCAAAGCAGGCACTCCCTGTCCCCCAGGACATGTCAGAGAGGCAGAGGCTTCTGCAGGAGCATCTTTGTGCCACGAAGGTGACAGGAGGGTCCCTTCTGTGCCCTGCATTTCTTAAGCCCCCAAATCCCCTGGAGATCTGCTCCTGGCAGGGCTGAATGACACCCTTTAGCCCAGATTTACATTTTTCACCTGTAAAATGGTGCCACCCACACTGACAAAGGCAGAGAAGAGGGAGGGGGTGACACTGTCCATGCTGGGTGGGTGACACGGCCGATGAAGAGGGACTGAAGCCTCCCTGACGCCCTGCTCGGCTCGGGTGCTGCCAGGCCGAGGGGTCCCAGCCCTCCCTGGCTTCCCAAGGCTCTCCCTGCGGGGTTTGGGTGGGATTTGTGCTGCTGGGGCCCCTTGGCTGCCATTCCCTGCCAGCCCAACATGGGAGTGTCCGGGTGGGAACCATCCCCTGCCGATCCCCCTTTTCAGGCTGAAAAGGATCCTCTGGGATGGGGTGGGGGATGTTTTTCTTTTCCGAGCTGGATGTAGTGGCGGTGTCACTGCTGAGATCCAAACCCTTTGTGTCTGGCGCTTATTTGGGGTCGTTTAGAGCACAATGAGGGAGCATTCAGTGAAACGTGACTTTCTGCCCCTGCGCTGGAGTCTGCTCTTCATCAGGGTTTGTTTTTATAGCAGCAGAGCTGTGACCTTTGGGGACCCTGGGGCAGTGGGAACGGGGCCGTTGTTCGGGGTCTGGGTGATGCCAGAGCTGGGTCCTGGCCCGGGCTGCCCCCAGTGACGCTCATGGGGCACAGGGACGTGACAGGAGCAGTTCCCTGGCTGCAGGACAGTCCTGGGCACAGCCAGCCCCTCCCTGGGCACGCTGAAACCTTCCCACTCCTTATCCAGAAGTGACGCAGCCCCCCAGCCCAGCCTCATCCCGCTGCCCCCAGCAGCTCCGCCCTGATCTCGGGTTTAATTTCCCTAATGAAGCAGCACTGAGCTGGGAAAGGAACTCCTGCCAAGAGCCGTCAGCTGGGCACTTGGAATTGCAGGGATGGGAGCTGCTGGCCCTTGGCTGGAGCTGGCTAATAAATGGCATCCTGGTGCCACCAGGGCGGGGGGTGGCAGGGGTGACAGGGGGAACAGAGCCCAGAGCCCAGCACACTGGGATTTCCTCCCTGCCCCGAGGAATTCTCTGCCTGGCCCAGCTTTGGGTTGAGCACCTGGAGAGGGCTGCTCGGAGCACCTGGAATGCTGCAAGCCTGTCCCTGATCCCAGCCACAGCAGGAGACTGACCCAGGTGGGGACGTGGCTTGTGTGGCACTCCCAGCCCTCCGCAGCCACGGGATCCATGGCCTGGAAAAGCTTTTCTCACTGGAGCGGCAGCCCCATCCCTTCTGCAGGGGGCTGGGGACAGTCCCTGCCACCATCCCGGGGCATTGGGGGCTGCGTGGATGGACCAGGCACATCCAAGGGTTCCTCCAGCCGTGGTCTGACCCCACAGAGCCTGCCGGGGCAGGGATAAAGCCTGGATGAAGTTTAACTTTTGGGACAAATCCAGGCAGCTGTGGCTTGGCTTGGGGCTGGGATGGATGGGAAATGGGGCCTGAGATGGATGGAAAATGGGGCTGTGATGGATTGGGAATGGGGGCTGGGATGGGTTGGGAATGGGGGCTGGGATGGGTTGGGAATGGGGGCTGTGGTCGATGGGGAGGCAGCCCCAGGCTGGGAGGTGGGAGCTGCCCTGAGTGATTTGTGATTTCCTGGGCTGGCAAACTCTGCCTTCCCTCCCCTCCATCCTGGCCAGGCCAGCGGGAGCAGCCCCTTGTTCCTGGAGGAATCAGCACCTTATTCCTGGTGGGAGCAGCCCCTCATTCCCAGAGGAATCAGTCCCTCATTCCCAGGGGGAGCAGCCCCATTCCTGGGGGAAGCAGCCCCTCGATCCCAGAGGAATCAGCCCCCCATTCCTGGGGGGAGCAGTCCCCCATTCCCGGGGCTGCAGCCCCCCATTCTTGGGGAGGGAGGCCATGCACAGCTGGGGGCATGCGGAGCATTAACGATCCAGCAACACTAAATCCAAACAAACCCCGACTGCTCCCAAGATTTATGGCACGAGCCTGACCTCAAACCATCGGGGCTGCAGATGGGAGGGGGTTACGTCAGCACCTCTGGATGGGGTGATGAGGGGGCTGCTTCGGGAACAACCGTGTCCCAAACACCCCCCTGTGCACCGGGAACACCTGGAGATTGTTCCCAAGGCTTTAAGTCTTTGTGGAGCTTGGCTGGGGCTGTGCTGCAGGTGGGGTCCCCTGGGTCTGGTCCTGCCTGTGGGGTTGTTCACGGGTTTGTGCTGGTCCTGGCTGGGGATTGTTCAGGTTTAGGGTTAGGTGGATGGATGGATGGATGGAATCATGGATGGAGGGATGGTGGGATGGATGGGATGGATGGGATGGATGGATGGATGGATGGATGGATGGATGGATGGATGGATGGATGCATTCATGCATGCATGGACGGATAGGTGGATGCACAGATGGACAGATGGCTGTTGGACAGATGGGAGCTGCTGTGCCAAGCTGGCGCTTCCGTTCCCATTTCCTGCTCCAAGCCCGGAGCCAGGAGTCTGAAGGGTCTCATCTTGTTCCAATTTCAGGGGGAACAAAGGCAGTGGGGCCATGTGGCTTCCATGAGGGAGAGGCCTTGCAGGTCACACAGGGAGATTCCCACCCTCGGGAATGGAGATGGGCTGGGGAACACTGGACTCTCCTCATTTCTTGGGGAGCCTTGATACTTTTGGTGTAAAAACACCAAAAGACAAATGAGTGATTCCCAATATTTCCTCCTGCATCCCCTCAATCCTTGGCATTTTTCCTTGCCTTCCCATCAGTTTTGGTGACCTGTCTCATATTTTTAGGCTGTGCAATTCCCAAACCTGTGGATTTATTCTGCTGGATCACAAATTCCAGTGAGCTGCTGGTGAGCAGGTGTTGGGAATCCAGGATGGTGCATCAGCTGGGGGACAAAGGCTGAATATTCCCAGAGATCTGGGAAGCACATGGGGTGTTAGAGACCACCAGGACACATCCAGTGTGTCTTCTGCTGGGAAGAGCTGGAGCAGATCCAGCCAGACACAGCTCAGACACTTAAAAGCTCAACTCCTCCTGCCCTTCACGAGCTGATGGATCCTCTCTCCTGATGGGAGAAGGGATGTGGGGACAAAATGTGAGCCAGGTCCCAAATTTCTCTGCCTGACTGTTCAATACTCCTCCCTGCTCCAAGCTGCAGCGAAAACTAAGAAACCCCGAGCTGGTTTTGGGAGGTAAAATGCTCCGAGAGGCGACGGGGACCCTTCAAGGCCTTGATTTGAAACTGAAGCTCGAACCTGGCTCGTTACATCTTGAAACATCTGATGCGATCTCGCAGATCAAAGCCGCCTTGTTTGCCTTGTAATGAGGTGTCAAAGCGTTTCCTTGCAACGCCGACAGAAGACACTTTGATCTGCAAAACAAGATGTTTAAGAGCGCTGCTAGCGAGGGCTTCCCGCGTTTTCGCAGCTCTGGGAAGCAGGGGAACATTTGAAGTCTGGTGGTGTTTCCTCTCGAGGCTTCCCGAGCTGTGGCAGCTGATGAGGTGTTGCTGTCACACCGGAGCCAGGACTCACAGGGAAATTGTCGAGGCTGAACAGCAGCCAGCTGGGGAACCAAACCGAGCACTTTTCCTACAGCTTCCAAAAGGAATTGTTGGGCTCCCCCCACTCCCCCCACCCCCCACCCCCCAAAAAAAAAAAAAAGGTTTTTTGTCCATGGGAAATGTTGGAGTCGATGTGAGCTCACTCTGAGTGGTTTTGGGGGAAAACACTGCCATTCTGGGTGGTTCAGCTGGAGGTAATTTGTGCTGCTGCTGCCTTGGTCTGGCTTTTCCCGTGCCTCGTCCCACGGGGGGTGGCTGGGGTGTCACCTGGGTGGGACTGGAGCCACTCATGTGTCCCTCCGGCCACAGGCTCAGCGCTGGCGCAACGAGAACTACGAGAGGCCCGTGGACCTGGAGGGCTCTGGGGATGATGATCCCTTTGGAGAGGATGAGCTGGACGACATCTACTCTGGCTCTGGCTCAGGCTGTGAGTAACTGGGGGCTCCTGGGAAGGGTCCCTGGATGGTTGAAGAGTTCGGGGTTCCCGAGAAGGTCCTTGGCTGGCTGTGGGGTTGGGGGGGGGTCCCTGGGAAGGACCAGGGAGCCTGGATGGTTGGGGGCTCTTGGGATTCCTGGGAATGGTCCTTGGCTGGCTGTGGGGTTGGGGGTTCCCGGGAAGGGTCCCTGGATGGTTGCGGGCTCCTGGGATTCCTGGGAAGTGTCCCTGGCTTGCTGTGGGGTTGCTGGTTCCTGGGAAGGGTCCCTGGATGGTTGGGGGGCTGGGGAGGGGATGTGAGGGAGGGAATTGCCATTTCTCCATCACTGGAATTGTCTTCTGAGACAAAAGCAACTGGAGCTGTCCCAAAAGTCGGGCTCCAGTGCCCCCATGTCCCAGTTCAGCCTCTGGCCCTACTGGGCAGGACTGACCCTTCCACAGACCCCAGAGAGGGCTTTGGTCACCACATGGAGACAGCTCCTGGTTCCTGCCAAGCCTGGAACCACCCAGGCTCTCGGATTTTGGGGGTGATGCCAGGGAAATGCATCAGCAGCGGTTTCACTCTTCCCTCTTGTCTCCCCATTTCAGATTTTGAGCCGGAGCTGGGGCTGGACACAGCCGTGAGCCTGACCCCAGACACCCTGGTGACGCTGCCCACCACGGCGGCCGTGCTGCCCATCACCGCTGCCCTGCCCATGGCAACACCCCTGGAGCCGTCCCCCACTCCCCAGGACACCACCCCCGGGCAGGCAACCAGAGCCTTCCTCATCCCCAGGACCACAGAAGCACCGGTGGTGCCCACCTGGAGAGCCACCACCACCAGCACCACGGCCAGCGAGCCCCCGACCACCACGGCCACCACCACCACAGCCACCACCACCACCACCACCACCACGGCCACCACCACCACCACGGCCAGCACCACCACCACAGAGGCCACCACCACCACAAGCAGCACCACCATGACCACGGCCAAGCCCACCACCATCCGGAGGTTCCTGCCCCCCTTGGCCACCAAGACAGCCACCACCCGGGCCACCACTCTGGAGACCCCCACCACGCCTGTCCCCGAAACCAGCACCCCAACAGAGGTGGCCACATCACGCCTTGTCCCCACCAGCACGGCCAGGCCCAGGGCCCTGCCAAAGCCCAGCACCTCGAGGACTGCAGAGCTCCCCGAGAAAAGCACGGCCTTGCCACCCGCGGCCACCACGCTGCCACCTACAGAGGCCCCCCAGGTAGGAGCCAGAGCCCCTCTCACCTGCACGGGGTCCTGGGCTCCGTGGGGAGCCAAGCCGCCACGGGAGGCCTTTGTGTCCCGCCATCCTTGGCCACTTGCTCTGAGGGAGGTGGAGGCAGGCCGGGCTCTCCCAGAGCGGAGCACCTGGGGAGCTGGGAAGGAGGTGGAAGGGGGAGTTTAGCGCGGGAGGGGTTCAGGCTCCTGGGGCCCCCAGGATGTGCCACCAATCCCGGTGTCCCCGCCTGTGCCTTCTCCAGAGCGGCTTCCCCAGGCAGGAGGGCAGCAATGCCACATCCCGCAGGGACACAGCGACTTTCCTCGGGGTTTGGTGTCATGTCCCAGCTCCCAGCCCCGGCCAGGAGCCCCACACTCCTCAATTACGGCTTGATGGTGCATTTCCAGCCCGTCGGGTGTCCTGAGCAGGAATTTCAGCTCCATCTCGCATTCAGAACCCCTCAGGGGCCCTTTGCAGCCGCTTTGACTGAAAGGTGGAGTGATTTGTCTAAACTACTCCCTCTTTTCCGCCTGCAAATGCGTGCTCAGAGCGCTCGGGGCTCTCGCTGACCTTCAATTAATCCCTGTCACAAACCCGGCTCGTGGGAAGCGCTGAGCCGTGCGCTGGCCCCAGGGCAGCGGGACACGGCAAGGGCTCCCAGCCCCGCCCCAGACAGCTCCTGGCTCATCCCGAGTCCTGGCTCATCCCGAGTCCTGTTTTGTGCCCGAGGCAGGCGGGAAGGAGCCGGGTGCCCCCCCGAGCAGGTTTGGCTCGGGGATGCTCCGGCTCAGCACGCACGCTGAGGGACAAGGGGGAATTCCAGGGGGTTTGGTGCCGAGGGGATGTGCAGGAGGCAGTGAATGGGTCAGGCACGGGATGGAGGGGGTGGGATGGATCACATTCCTAGGTAATGTTTGCCCTCAAGGCCGGGATCCCCTCCTTGCCAGGGGAATTGGGCAGGGACAGCTGGCCTGGGTGACAGCTCTGTGTCCTGGGTGACAGCTCTGTGTCCTGGGTGACAAGGACCCATCCTCCTGCTCCTGCCCTGTGCAGCAGGAAGGGGGAAAGGAAGAGGGAAGGGACTCCTGGAGCTCATCCAGCAGCATCCAACCCTTCCTGTTGCTGTGCTGGTGTGGCATGGATGTTGTGTCACCTCGTGTTAGGAGTGACCTGTGAGTGCTGACATCCAGCCTGTGCCCTGAGACAGAGCCCAGCCAAGGGCCTGGGATGGGATAGTGGGGAGAAATTCTTCCCTGTAAGGGTGGAGGGCCTGGGCTGGGATACCAGAAAATTGTTCCCTGTAAGGGTGGAGGGTCTGGGATGGGGTCTCTTTTGGAGAAATTACAGGGAACAGGTCCTGGGATGGGGGCAGAGAATGGCCCAGCTCAACCATGGTGGCCTCAGCCATTTGGTGACCCTCAAGCTGCAGCGTTGTGTTGTCACTGCGGTACAACTTCAGGGACACAGGG
This sequence comes from Acrocephalus scirpaceus scirpaceus, assembly GCA_910950805.1. Lineage (NCBI taxonomy): Eukaryota > Metazoa > Chordata > Aves > Passeriformes > Sylviidae > Acrocephalus > Acrocephalus scirpaceus. The sequence continues at coordinate 6,096,377 of OU383796.1, forward strand.
AAGGGACATGCCAACATTGTCCCCATGTCCCCCACCCTGTCCTCAGTCGGTGATGTCCTCCGTGTCCCCTGCTCCATCTTGTCCTTTCTCCCAGATGGAGCCAGGGGAGGTGACAACAGTCCCTGACACCGAGCTGGAGGTCCCGGCCAGCAGTGGCCCCAGCGGGGACTTTGAGATCCGGGAGGAGGAGGAGACGACTCGTCCCGACCTCAGGAACGAGGTAATGGCTGTGGTAACACCACCAGCAGGGCCAGGGCCTGGCAGGAACGTGGAGACGGGGCTGATGGACAACACGATAGACTCGGGCAACTCAGCTGCTCAGCTGCCCCAGAAAAACATCCTGGAGAGGAAAGAGGTGTTGATAGGTGAGATGTGGGGCCGGGGGTTTGTGGGGCCAGGGGTTTGTGGGGCAGGGTTTGGGGGCACAGGGAGCTGGGCTGTCCCAGGAGAGGGGACAGTCCTGGGAAGAGAGTTGGGATAACCCACATCCACCTCCCAGATTGCTCTGTGGGTGTCCCAGGGTCTCCTGTTTCCTGTGTCTTTGCCAGGAAAGTTCTGCACAATTTCCTTCTACCAAGAGGGATTTCCAGGAAAAGAAAAGGGATTTTAGTGTAAAGATGTTCTGTGGTCATAGCTCAGCACCCAGCACTGCTCCCAAACTTCTAAAGCCAGGCTGGAATCCCAAACAATCCCTCCAAACTCGGGTAGTGCCGAGCCTGGCATCACCCACACCCACCTCCCAAAATCACTCCGTGGCTCTGCTGGGGCGGGGGGCAAGGGTCTCCGTGCCTTTGCCAGGAATGTTGTGCACAGTTTGTGCTGAGATGGATTTCCTGGAAAAAAAAAAAGGGATTTTTTCCTGGAAATGCAGAGATCTGCTGCAGTGACCCGGCCCCTGCTGAGAGGCTGCTCCCACATTTCCAAAGTACAAAAGCAGGCTGGAATCCCAAATGATCCCCCCAAACTCTGTGCTGGAAGCCAGGCTGGGGCTGGGGGTGGCACTGAGGGCAGGGATGGCACTTGCAGCTGGGGGTGCCACTGACAGCCAGGCCAGGGGGTGGCACTGATGGCTGCAGGTGACACTGACAGCTGGGGGTGGCGCTGACGGCCATGGGTGGCACTGATGGCCGGGGGTGGCACTGACAGCCACAGATGGCACTGACAGGTAGGGGGGTGACACTGACAGGCAGGGGTCACACTGAGGGGCAGGAGGATGGCACTGATGGCCGCAAGTGGCACTGACAGCCATGGGTGGCACTGACAGACAGGAGGTGGCACTGATGGCCATGGATGGCACTGATGGGCAGGGGGTGTCACTGACAGCTGGGGGTGGCACTGACAGGCAGGGGGGTGGCACTAATGGCCACAAGTGGCAGTGGTGGCCATGGGTGGCACTGATGGGCAGGGGGTGGCACTGATGGCCATGGGTGGCACTGATGGCCACAGGTGGCACTGACAGCCAGGGGTGGCACTGACAGGTGTGGGTGGCACTGACGGGCACGGGTGTCACTGACAGGCACAGGTGGCACTGACAGCTGTGGGTGGCACTGACAGCTGTGGGTGGCACTGACGGGCACGGGTGTCACTGACGGGCACAGGTGTCACTGACAGCTGTGTCCCCGTGCGTTGTTGCAGCGGTGATCGTGGGTGGCGTGGTGGGCGCCCTCTTTGCCGCCTTCCTGGTGATGCTGCTCATCTACCGCATGAAGAAGAAGGACGAGGGCAGCTACACCCTGGAGGAGCCTAAGCAGGCCAACGTCACCTACCAGAAGCCCGACAAGCAGGAGGAGTTCTACGCGTAGACGGAGAGCCTGGAGTGCCTCATGCTTCCTCCCTCCCTCCCTCCCTGCTCCAAACCCTCCCCGTCCTCTCCTCCATCCAGTCTCTCTCTCCCCTCCCCTCCCCTCTCTTTTTTTGGGATCAGACTGTGAATTTACAAAGCAAAACCTGCAGCGGCTGAAGGAGGAAACGCGTCCTTGGCATTGGGGGGCACGGGGTGCCCGGAGCAGCGCCGAGGTCACACCGAGCACCGCTGGCCTTTCTGCTGGCGGGAGGGACGGGGCACGGAGCCTGTGCCAAGGAGCCGATGCCAGGGCAGCCGTACCCGGGAATGCCCTGGGGAGCACGGGATGGGCTGCCCACGGCGCCCGGAGCTCAACTGGACTTTTCCCTCCACCACCACCACCACAGACTCTGGGATCCGGACACCTCCTGCCAGCCCTGGGGTGCAGGGGGCTTGCTTTGGATTTATTCATCCTTTTGTTTCCATCCGGAAAGGAGGGACATTTCCTTCCCTCTGTCTCGTCTTTGTTTTCTGGTTTTCTTTTGGAATGGGGTTGGTTGCTCTGCAGGAATCCCCTTCTGCTGGAAGAGAGAACACAACTCTCCAGTGCTCCTGGAACCTTGGGAAAAGCACAAGGGGATGGAATACCTGGCACCCCAAGATTCGCTCCTGGAGTGGGAAAAAGGAAATAAATACAAACGCTGAGAATGATCCCTTTGGATCAATACTCTGGAGAGCTTGTGCAGCTGCATTGGGGCATCCCAGGCTGCTGCCTGGAATCTCTTGGATCCACATCTGGCTGAGGAGTTTGGCCAGGAAGGGACTCGGCTTGGGCTGGGTTTTCACTGTGACCACTAAAGCTTGGCTTTGCGGGACATTCCTTAGGGAGGAGCTGGGAATGGAGAAGCTGAATCCTGTCCCTGGCTCTTCCAGAGGCAATAACAGAGCTCTGCAAGGCGTGGGATGCAGCCTAAGGAAGGAAATCCAAGCAGGGACCACCCCTGTCCCCTCGGGGTCCAGCAGGGATCCCGCTGGCTCCAGAGGAGAGGAAGAGGAGGCAGAACCACAGCTCCACCGCAGGGTTGGCTGGTTCGTCTGAAAGATCCCAAAATCAATGGAAAGACCCGGTTTTCCTTTGTTGTTTAAGAGGTTTTCCTTTGTTGTTTAAATCCCCAGGATTGATGGTTTTTCCTCGTTGTTGTTTAAATCCCAGCACAACCCACAGGGCTGGAGAGAACCCGACCCTGGCACCCCCCAGGTTTCCCCTCCGAGGCTGCCCAGGGTGCAGATCCGGACCCTCCGGTGCCTTCGGGAAAGGTCGGATTTTCCCGAGCAATCTCTGCACACAGATTCAATTGAGATATTTCAATTGAGATATTTCAATTGAGATATTTCAATTGAGATATTTCAATGAGATATTTCAATGAAGATATTTCAATTGAGTTGTTTCAGTGAGGTGGCTCTCAGTTAGCTGGAGCCCTGCTGGTGGAGCTTTGTTTTCATGGTTGTTGTGATCTTGATGGGGGTCCCATGGAGACTTTGGATTTGCTCTTGGAGCAATTTAAATGGGAAAATTTGGGGGAAAAATCGTTGCTTTGTGAATTAACCTGCATGGAGCCAGGGACACTTTGGCCCCTGAGGGGGTTGGTGGATTTAGGGGTTTATGGCCCTGGTGGGGATTACAAGACAGCAGAGCTTGGTTGTGTTTGGGATTGGAGGCCATATGAATATTTTAAATATATATAAATATATATCTCCACTCCCGTACACCCACAGTAACACGGGTGTGGAAGGAAATGAAATCCCTGGAATTTCTCAGTGCACTGGGATGCTTGGGTGGGATTTGGGGTTGGGAAGCTGGGAGTTTGGGCTGCTTTTCCCTGGGATACAACCCAAAATGACAACTTGGCTTCCGGATAGGGAACAGAGCCCTGCACATGGATCAGCTCTAAATCCTCATTTTTGAGCTGTCAACCTCAAAATCCTCACGGTTTAGGTTTTCGGAGCTTGGCGAAGGCCCTTTTGGATGTCCAAACCAGGTGGTGGTGTTGGGAGTGACCATTTCCATGTCCATCCTGGAGGGAGGATGAAGGATGAGGATGAGGATAAAGATAAGGATAAGGATGAAGGCTGAGGATGCTTCAAGGGAGGGGGCACACTCAGAAGGAGCCCGGTGCCAACCCAGAGCCACTTTGTGCAACTCCAGAGGGAGTTTGGATCCCTGCATTTGATGATTTGGTGGATTTTGGCCCTGTTGGGATCACACAAGGGGGAGTGGCACAAATCAAGGTCACCAAGGCCACCCAAAATCCCCATCTTTTGGGAAAACCTGGATTTAATCTTTGGAGCTTGCTTTAAAGAAAAAAAACCCCAACCCTCCCAGCTTAATCTTTTTAATGCTGCTTTTCAGAGCTGCCTCCTTAATCTTCTTCATTCCATTTTCTCCCCCTATTTAATAGTCTGAAGTTCCATAATACAATTTTTTTACTCACTCAAGCTTAACCTCGTCCCTCTCAGCTGGTGTTAGATTGTAATCCCGGCACTTAAATCCATCACAGCTTCGGGAGTGAGGAAAGCTGGAGGTGGGAGGGTGAGAGGAGCCTGGGCAGGACTTTTGCAGTAATTAAAATATGAGATAAACACAATTAAAAAAAAGAAAAGGTGAAGGCAATTAAAATGCTAATCAGAAGTGATCAAATAATTAATTGTTTATCTCCTGCTTCCACACTTTTGCTCTCTACCATCAGAGGGATGTGAGCTCCAGGAGAACTTTTTTGGGGTTTGGAGCTGATTTTTTGTGGTGTTAATGATGTCACAGCCTCTTGTGTCACCTCAGCTCCACGGGGGCTGTTGGGGTTGATGTTCAAAGGAAAAAAAGAAAAAAAAAGTGCTGGAGGATGTGACCCTGTGTCTCCCTCCAAGGAGCTGGGATGGAGCTGAACATCGTGGGATATTTTGGGAAAGCCCATCTCCCAAACAATTCTGGACAATGTCATTTCTCCATGAGCAGAGCCACAGGGGTGGGTGAAACCCCGAGGGTAGGTGCCTGGTGCGGGGGGAGGCAGCTGCTCCCTCCTGCAGCCGCTCCTGCTCCGGCCTTTCCAGGGGCTCCTGGTGGGCAGACGGACGCGGCAGAGGTGAGGGGGCTGCACACAGGAGGAGCCATCCCCCAGGGCTGATTGGGCTGCGGAGCAGATTTTTGGGAAAATGAACTCAGCGTGAGTGGAAGCGCCTCCAACACCTTCCCTTCCAAAAGCCGAGTCTGACATTGTCCCCCTCGCCCAAATTCCCTTGTGGTGACCCCAGCCAAGAACAGCTGGAGCAGTGCCCAGATGTGCTGGTCCTTCCAGCTGTGGTCCCCGAGGGATTTTCCACAGCTTTTCCATTTCTTTTCCGCGCTTTCCAGTGCGTGTGTGATGCGCTGGAGCTGCAGGGAGACTCTTGGTGTTCCAGCTGGATGATTTTAGGAGTTTCTGGAACTGCAGGGTGGTGTGGGCTGCTCTGCCAGCTGTGCCAGCCTTGGGGCTCTCCCTGCTGAAATTGCAGCAGGAGAACGATGGAGAATATCCAGCAGGAGAATATCCAGGGGCTCCTGGGCCACATCCATCAGGAGAAGGCGGGAGGAGAGAATCAAAGGGAAGGGAAGAGCAGAGAGCCCAAACCAGGGCTGGAATGGGGAGTTTGGGAAGGGCAGGACACAGAAGGGGCCCAGCAGCAGCAGGACCCAGCCCTGGGTGGGTTTGGCAGGGCTGGGAGTTGTCCCTTTGCTCAAAAAATTTCTCTGATCTCGGATCTTTCCATAAAAAGCACCAGGTCCCTGTGTAGGATGGAGTTGTCCCTTTCCACCAAAAATCTCTGATTTTGGGCCTTTCCATAACGAGCTGTGCTGGGGGATCCAGCTGCAGGGACGGGGATGGCTGGGGCTGGATCACTGCCAGGATGGGCCAGTTCACCTCAAATTTCCCCACTCCCTCCTCCATTTCCCTGTCTGGGAGTTCCTTTGCCTCAGCTCCAGCTCCAGAATTCCGAGCTCTCCCTGCCATGAATCACCAGCTCAGAGGCTTCCACAGGAACAAACCCACCAGAACAGGAATGGATTCTTTAATTCCCTTTTTCTCCCATAACCACCCTTGTCATGAATTTTTCCGGGCTCCAAGGTTTTCTGCCAGGCTCTGAGGTAACGCTGAGCTTCCAGCCCGGAAAGGTTTGGTGGGAATGAGTTCCCTGGGCTCCCCAGGAGCGGGGGTGGGGCTGTGGGTGTCTGTGTGTGTATATAAGTGTATGTAATTAATGTATATGTAGAAATGTATAAACGGGCACGGGGCGGGGGCGCTCTGCTCCTGAGGAGGAGGAGGGGAAAAAGGAGGAGGAAAAAGAGGAAAGGGAGGAGGATTTGTTCTCCAGCAGCACGTGCGGGCCTCAGCCTTGGCCCTGCTCCCCAGGGATGTGGGATTTCCTGTCTCAAGGAATGTGGGATTCAGCCTCAACCCCTGTCCCAAAGGATTCGGGATTCTCCCTCATTTCCTATCCCAAGGGATTCAGGATTCAAGCTTGGTCCTACTCCCAAGGGATGCGGAATTCCATGTCCCAAAGGATGTGGGATTTTCCCTCAGCCCCTGTCTCAAAGGATGTGGGATTCAGCCTCAACCCCTGTCCCAAAGGATTCAGGATTCCCCCTCATTCCCTGTCCCAAGGGATGTGGGATTCCTCCTCATTCCCTGTCCCAAAGGATGCGGGATCCAGCCTCAGCCCTTAATCCCAAGGGATGTGGGATTCCACCTCTCAAATTCCTGCTGCTCCTCCCTCCCCTCCCTGCCCTTCACATCCACCCGATCCCAATCCCTGTCTGGGTGGGTTGGGATGAGCCGGGCTGGGGACCAGGAGCCTTTTGCCACTGCCAGGGCCGGAGCAGATCACGGGATGGGATCCTGGGATGGATCCAAAGCCCCGCGAGCTCCAGAGCACCCCCAGCCCTCGTGCCGGCAGCCCCCCCACCTCTGTAGAGGAGCCTCAGTCTGCAGCGCCCAAACTTTTTGTTTCTATGTTATTTTTCCCATTATTTTAATTTTTGGGTTTAAAATCCCCGATTTTTTCTCACCCCACATTCCAGCACTTCTCCCAAGACGTCCAGGGCACCAGGGATTTTTCCTGCAGGAATTTCCCCCCCGTTGAGGGTCCCCCCTGGCCGAAGTCACCCCAGCCCAGCTGACAATCAAACCAGACTCCCAAAAAACAGGAATCCATTGCAGTTTGATAGAAAAACTTTTTAAAATCTCCCCCTTCTCTCTCACCACCACATCTCCAGGATAAACCATCACCCACTGCTCCTCCTGTAAATAAACATCGAACCTTCTTGTATAAATTAAAAATAAATTAAATTTTAAAAAAGACAAAAAAAAATCCATTGATAAACATCCCAAAAATAAAATTAAAAAAAATCTCCCTTTCCAGAAGACTGAAGTAATTCCAACTTCACTTTTTTTGGAGCTGATCTCCAATCCCAATAGGAGAACAAAACAAAGATCTGGAACTCTACAGATGTTGGAGCTTTCAATGAATCCGGGAGGGAAAAAAAATGCATGTAAATATTTTTAATAGGAGACATATCTTAAACAGAACTTTTTTTTTGTATGTACATAACTCTCCTAGAGTTTAGTACTGAAATGGCTTCATAGTGTCTGTTTTGAAAAGGAAAGGAAAAGAAAATGTTTGTTAATTGTTTTTGTTCTTACTCAATGGCCAAAACTTTAAAAATAATGACAAAAAAAAAAGGAAAAAAGACTCTAAAAATAATCTTTGCCAATGGATCTAGCACTGTAATGGTACTGTCTATTTTTTTTAATTATTTCTGTGCTGTGCCCATTTATAAAATGAGGAAAAGATAAAAAATAAAGTCATTTAAATATTGTCTGCCCAGGGCCTGGCCTGAGTTCTTGGTGCCACCTGATCCGGGTTCTGTCACAGCCAGGAGTGGAGGGAGAAGGTTCTGCCCGGCCCTATCAGGGTGTGGTTAATGGATGGTTTCCATGGCAACTGCAGCGGTTGCAGGAGGCTGAGGAGCCTGGACCATCCCAGCACATCCATGGATGATTCCAGTGCAGCCCTGGATGATCCCAGTACAGCCTGGAACATTCCAGCACAGCCTGGATGATCCCAGTACAGCCCTGGACCATCCCAGTGCAGCCTTTTACTATCCAGTGCAAACCTGGACCATCCCAGCACACCCATGGATGATCCCAGCACAGCCTGGATGATCCCAGTGCAGTCCTGGATGATCCCAGTGCAGTCCTGGATGACCCCAGTACTGCCCTGGACCATCCCTGTAAAGCCTGGATGATCCCAGTACAGCCCTACACTATCCCAGTACTGTCCAGGATTATCCCAGCACAGCCTGGACCATCCCAGAACAGCCCAGAAATGCTCCCCTGGAGAGGAGAAGCTCCAGGGAGAGCTCCGAGCCCCTGGCAGGGCCTGAAGGGGCTCCAGGAGAGCTGCAGAGGGACTGGGGACAAGGCCTGCAGGGCCAGGAGCCAGGGAATGGCTTCCCAGTGCCAGAGGGCAGCGCTGGATGGGAGATTGGGCAGGAATTGTTCCCTGGCAGGGTGGGCAGGGGCTGGGCTGGAATTGCCAGAGCAGCTGTGGCTGCCCCTGGATCCCTGGCAGTGCCCAAGGCCAGGCTGGACATTGGGGCTGGGAGCAGCCTGGGACAGTGGCAGGTGTCCCTGCCATGGCTGGGGTGGCACTGGGTGGGATTTAAGGTCCTTTCCATTCCAAACCATTCCAGGATTTTGGCTGAACTGCTGTTACCCCACACCTCAGCAATGTCCCCATCCCCACATGCCAGCAGAGTCCCCATGAGCTGGAGCTGCTGTTCCAGCTGTGGGATGGATCCATCCCCTCCCAGAGCAGGAAGTGGGAGCAGCCCGGACCCTCCCTCACAGCTCCTTTCCTAAGGTGTTCCTGGAAATGCCTGTGGGGACAGATCTGCTCCTGACCTTTCTAAGGACATCCTGGATGTTTTTATCCAGCTCCTGCCAGGATGGAGGAGGATGCTCCATCCCTGGAGCAGCTGGCAGTGTTTGGATGTCCCCACAGCGTCCTCAGAACCATCCCCAGCCACGGGCAAATGCCAAAGCCCAGGAAGCCCCCAGAAATCCTCCCCCAGCCCCAGGGATGTCCTGCTGGCCCAAATTCCAGGGAGCATCCCTTGGTTTGGAGTGGGGAATGTGTTTTTATGACAGAGAAATCTCTGCTCCCAGTGCTTCACTCCCTAAGGAATTCAGCAGCTGGATATCCCAACCCTCAGCCTCCAGCAGGGACAAATCCCATCCTCCTGGGAGTTGCTCAGGAATCCCTCCCTGGATGGCCACAGCACCAGAGCCCCAAATCCCTCCCTTTTCACCCCATTTCCTGGAGTGGGGCAGTTCCCATCAGGTCAGTTCTGCTCCCTGCAGCAGCAGCTCAGCATTCCAGGTGGGAAGGGCCATAATCCCGGTTTCCAGCCTGTCCCAGCCCCAATAATGCCCCTACTGTGCTGTGCTTCCGTGTTTGGCAGAACAGAAATGAGCAACTGCCTGCCTGAGGTGTTGGAATTTGGGCTGAAGGCTGAAAACAGCCTCCAATTATATCCCAATCCCCATTTTTTATTTACTTTTTCCCCCACAATGACTCTTACAGGAATTTTCCATTCCCGCAGCTCCGCTGCACACCCCAGGATTTACCAGGACAACCCCAAGTGTGGTTTATTTGGATTTCTTTTGCACCCAGTGAATCAGCCCCTATAAATCTCTGTGATGTGAGCAAAGCACCCCAAAACAACACCGGGATTGGGATTTCACCTGGAAAATGAAGAGCCCCAAGGCACCAAGCCTGTGCTGGCTGACAGGGATTTTAGGGAACAGCCACACCTGGGTGGCCAGGTGACCACCTTGGGGACACGCAGCTGGGAAGAGCCCTCAGGCACCAGCCCTGGGCTGTGGAGGGTCCTCAGTGGGTCCCAAATCCTCCCTGAGCTTTTGTGGGTAGCCCCAAACACAGAGGGTTTACCCGTCTGCTGATGAACTCAAGGCTCATCCCAGAAACTGCTGCTCTGCTCCTGCCTCGCTCCCTGGGCACAGTGAGTCCCCTCCCACCTCCCTGGAAAATCCAAGTCCTATTTCAGAATCCTCTGCATTCCTGGACATAAACAACCCCTCCCCATCCTCTTTCCCACCTCTTCCCATTTCTCCCACCCTCCCTCTCCGTGGCTCCACAAATCCTCCTCACCCAACGTCCTCCATGTGTTTCTTCCCACCTTTTTTAGCTCCTGGCCCGTTTTCCTTGCTTTCCAAGGACAGGAAGCCCTTTAGGACAAAGAAGGCTGAAATCCCAGTGGGAATGGCCGGATAAAACTCCTTGTCCTGCTCTGGAGGCCTGGTGGGAGCGATGGATATCTGGACACAGCGGAGGCTCCAAGGATTTTCAGGTCATTGTTCAGGATTGGAGGCAAGGAGGAGAATTTGTGATCCAGGAATTCCAGCATTTCCTGAGCCCCAGTGGTTATTCATAATAGCTGAGCCAACATTCCCTGTTATTTACCTGCTCCAGGACAATTGGCAGTGGGAATGCACCTTTGGGAATTGTGTCCCTCCTATTCCCACCTGTTTCCTGCCCTCCAATTGTTTTTCCCAAGGCTGAATCCATCCCTGTGCTGGGGACAGGACAGCTTGGCCCTGTCCCACATCCCAGAGGACAGAGAATTCCCTAAGGGAATATTTCCCACTATAGAAAGGCTCCGTGATTATCCAGGCCTGCTGGAGCCTGGACATTTGGTGCCTGGATTTGCATTCCGTGAGGAATTGTACCCGCTGACAAATCTGTGTTCCATCTAACGAGGAATGAAGCCAATTAAAAATAATGGGGAGCCTGAGCTGCTGCCTGGAACAAAACAATGATAATTATAATTATTATAAAGACAAAACCCATCCCAGAATTCCCACTTAGATCAAATCCAAACCTTCCTAGCAGATCCTGCCTCCCTCATTTTTGTAACCCTCTCCCATCACTGTGGAGTCGCTGGGAATGGGGAATTGGAACAGCTGCTCCTGATAAAGCTCCCACCCAATTTCCTCCCTGGAAATGAACTCCAGAGGAAAACGTGAGCACTGCTCCCAGCACTGCTGGGGAATGCTGGCGTTGCCATGGGATTTCTCCCTGGATTTGGCCCACGGAGTCACAGGGAAGCTTTAAACTGAGAGCAGGGATGGAGATACTGGGCAGGAATTGTTCCCTGGCAGGGTGGGCAGGGCTGGGCTGGAATTGCCAGAGCAGCTGTGGCTGCCCCTGGATCCCTGGCAGTGCCCAAGGCCAGGCTGGACATTGGGACAGTGGCAGGTGTCCCTGCCATGGCAGGGGTGGCACTGGGTGGGATTTAAGGTCCCTGCCAACCCAAACCATTCCAGGGTTCTGTAATTCCTTGAATTTTTGGGAAAGCCTGGTGACAGAGGTAGGAAACACCCCCTTCTCTCACAGCCTGGGAATCTCTCCAGGTCTGATCCAAATTCGCCTGGCAGGAGGAGCTGCTGGGTGATCCTTACACCCCAGAAATCCTCAGCATTCCCTTTAAACAACTCCCCTGGAGAAGTCTGGAAGTGTTTGGTCCTGCTGGACCCCAGGACCACCCCCCTGGATCCAGCTGGATCCCATCCCCTCCCACAACCTTTAAATGGGGCAGGAGCTCATTTTGGGAATGTGAGACGAGGTCTCTGTGTGGGAATGTTCCCTCCAGCTGCCAATCCTGGGATACTCAATCCGTGGGATATTCCTCACGCAGGGAAGGAGTGTTGCCAACAGTGTCGCAGCTTTGCAGCTCAAGGTCAATAAATCAGGGATTTGACCCCTGTGAAACCCCCCACAGATGGAATCCCCTGGGAACGGGCAGAATCCCCCGCCAGGACAGGGAATTTGAGAGGCAGCAGGAGGAGGAATCAGGATTACCCCACTGCCCTGTCTGGAGCATCCCGGAGGAATTCCAGAGGGAATCAGCTCGGGTTTGAATAACTCAACCTATTTGAAGTGTGTTTTTTCCCCTTTATTCCCTCACCTGTGTCTCCTGCAAACATCCCCGGGTGTGTGGCTATTTTTAGACCCCGAAAATTAACACCTTGATTTGCATTTTGCCTTCGTATGGCCGCGGCTCAAAGCGATTTCAGGGTAATTGGATAATGACAGGGCTCTCCTCAGCCGAGGCTGTGACAAATCGACACACCTGGGCCGCAGGAGAGGCTGGGAGGGACCTGCGGTGGCCCCGAGGAGCAGCGGGAAGAGGAGGAGAGAAAAGATTTGAGGCAGAGAGGGAATTTTTTTTGGCAAAATCCTAAAATGCTGCTGGAAGAGGGAGTTTTTGAGGGTTTTAGGCTTTTGGGCTGAGCTATTTCTTTGGGAAACTGAGGCCCAGACAGGGATTTCTCTCCAATCCCCCTAATCCAATATTTTCCCTCCTGGCATGGGCTGAGAATGCAGCTGGGGGTGTGAACGATTTCTTCTGCTGCTCCCTGAGCTGGAGCCGGAGATTTCCTCTTGGTAGGGGCGGTTTGGAGTTAATTCCTGCTCAGGAACCCGAGGCCCTGTGCGCAGTGCGGTTCAGATTTCAGGCTCAATCCACGTTACTGTCCCCCAGGGAGCTCCCCTGGTTCTGGCCCAACCCTTGGAATCCAAAACAAGGCAAGAGCAGCCAAAATCTATGAAAAAGAGTAAAAACTGAGTTGGTTTTCAGGGATTTCTTTCCTACGTGTCTTGGAACCACAGAATGCCTCAGCTTGGAAAAGATCAGGGAGTCCAAACTTTAACCCAGCACTGACAAGTCCAGCATTGACCACGTCCCCAAGTGCCACATCCACAGGCTGTTAAACCCCTCCAGGGATGGGGTTTCCACCACTGCCCTGGCTGGACAGTCCTTCCCAGGAAGAATTTTTCCCAAATATCCAACTTGACCCTCCCCCGGCCCAGCCTGAGGCTGTTCCCTCTCCTCCTGTCCCTGTTCCCTGGGAGAAGGGTGAGTGTCACCTCAGAAGTGCTGCCCTGGGAGGGGATGTCCCAAGCCTGGTGTTCTCAGCTCTCCACAGAGAACTTCTCCATAGGTTTGGGTTGGGAGCACCAAGCCCTGATCCTGCTTGCTGTGGGATATGTCCAGAGTGTGTTCCTTGTTCTCCTGCTCCGTCCTAAAGGATTTTGGATCACAGTCTTCCCATCTCACCTTTCCTTTCTGCTCTGGAACAAACCTTATCCAGATCCTTAAATTCTTCTCCACGCTGCTGCCACTTCACCTCATGGTCATGGAATCAGGGAATGGTTTGGGTTGGAATAAAGCTTAAAACTCATCCAGTTCCACCCCAGCCATGGCAGGGACACCTGCCACTGTCCCAGGCTGCTCCCAGCCCCAATGTCCAGCCTGGCCTTGGGCACTGCCAGGGATCCAGGGGCAGCCACAGCTGCTCTGGCAATTCCAGCCCAGCCCCTGCCCACCCTGCCAGGGAACAATTCCTGCCCAATCTCCCATCCAGCGCTGCCCTCTGGCACTGGGAAGCCATTCCCTGGCTCCTGGCCCTGCAGGCCTTGTCCCCAGTCCCTCTGCAGCTCTCCTGGAGCCCCTTCAGGCCCTGCCAGGGGCTCGGAGCTCTCCCTGGAGCCTTCTCCTCTCCAGGTGATCAGACAGGAGCAACCTGGGATAGTGGAAGGTTCTCCTTTCCTTTCCTTTCCTTTCCTTTCCTTTCCTTTCCTTTCCTTTCCTTTCCTTTCCTTTCCTTTCCTTTCCTTTCCTTTCCTTTCCTTTCCTTTCCTTCCCTTTCCTTCCCTTCCCTTCCCTTCCCTTCCCTTCCCTTCCTTCCCTTCCCTTCCCTTCCCTTCCCTTCCCTTCCCTTCCCTTCCCTTCCCTTCCCTTCCCTTCCCTTCCCTTCCCTTCCCTTCCCTTCCCTTCCCTTCCCTTCCCTTCCCTTCCCTTCCCTTCCCTTCCCTTCCCTTCCCTTCCCTTCCCTTCCCTTCCCTTCCCTTCCCTTCCCTTCCCACATTTTTGCAGCCTCAGTCTGGGTGAGCTGAGCAGGTTCCAACAAACATGACACAAAACAGGCACTTCCACAGAAAAAAAAAAAAAAACCACCAAGCCCCAAACCACAACATCTGGGGCAGTTCTGGAAAATTAAAGGAGGCTCTTCTTTGATTTTTGGTGTTTTTTTTTTTTTTTTTAGGAACAGAATTCCCACCAGCAACACAACAACAAAAAGCTTTTGAGCCTTTTTCAGACACATGGCTGAGATTTCCTGCCTTTGGCAGAGGATGCTCAGGGCTCTGTTGTGGGATCGGGATTGTTCCCGATGTTTCCCAAACAGGAGATGCTTGGAAAACAAGAGGGGCCAAGTGATCCCTGCCTGATCCTGATCTGCCTTCACAAGTGACCTACAGGATGCTCCGCTCTGCTTCCCTGAGCCACAGCAGGGACGGCTCTGGGAATGCCCCTGGGATGGCAGGGATGGCTCCTGGCTGTAGGGTAAAACCAGGATTTATCCCACTGGGATGGCACAACACACTCCTGGCTGTAGGGTAAAACCAGGATTTATCCCACTGGGATGGCAGGGATGGGCTGTTGGAAAAGCCTGGTTTTATCCCATTGGAATGTCAGGGATGGCTCCTGGCTGTTGGGTAAAACCTGGATTTACCCCATTGGCATTGCACAAAACACTCTTGGATATAGGGTAAAACCTGGATTTATCCCATTAGGGTGGCAGGGATGGGCTGCTGGAAAAGCCTGGGCTTATCCCACTGGGATGGCAGGGATGGCTCCTGGCTGTTGGGTAAAACCTGGATTTATCCCATTAGGGTGGCACAAAACACTCCTGTGTGTAGGGTAAAGTCTAGATTTATCCCATTAGGGTGGCAGGGATGGCTCCTGGCTGTAGGGTAAAACCTGGATTTATCCCATTGGAATGTCAGGGATGACTCCTGGCTGTTGGAAAAGCCTGGGTTTATCCCACTGGGATTGCACAAAGCACTGTCTGTAGGGAAAAGCCTGGATTTATCCCATTAGGGTGGCAGGGATGGCTCCTGGCCATTGGGAAAGCCTGGATTTATCCCTCTGGGATGGCACAAAGCACTCCTGGCTGTAGGGTAAAACCAGGATTTATCCCCCTGGGATGGATGGCAGGGATGGCTCCTGGCTGTAGGGTAAAACCTGGATTTATCCCATTGGAATGTCAGGGATGACTCCTGGCTGTTGGGAAAGCCTGGATTTATCCCTCTGGGATGGCACAAAGCACTCCTGGCTGTAGGGTAAAGCCTGGATTTATCCCATTAGGATGGCAGGGATGGCTCCTGGCTCTGCTGGGGGAAGCCTGGATTTATCCTCCAGTTCCAAGCGGCTCTGGAACCCTTTGGAATAAGGATGCTCAGAAGGAGATGCCTCTTCCCAGACATTTGGCTCCCAGCCCCACCACATCCCTGCCACCCACGTGGAATTCCCCTCATTCCTGGCCTGGATCCTGGGGTAAAAGCAGCTTTGAACACCAGGCCCCCAGAGTGCCGCTCCTCATGGCAAGCCTTGGAGAGGGATTTGCTTTGGGGTCTGTTCCTGTGATCCCAAAGGAGCCGCCTGCCGTTCCTCAGTCACTTCCTGCTTCCACACATCTGGGAGTGGAGGATGAGCCACATCCCAGGTGGAATTTCCCTTCCCAAAAACCCCCACGTGGATGTAGCTCACGGCAGGGACTCTGCCAGCAGCTTGTGAGGGAGGAGATCTGTCACTGTAGGACACAAAAGAAACACAAAGGACTCCAAGAATGCTTCAGAAGGCAAAGCACAGAAAGCTTTATTGTCTAATTCTTGCCACTTTTTTATAAGCTGTTACGATACAGAATTAACGTGATTGGTGAATAGGAATGACACCTCTCTAATCCCATTGGTTAAACTGGAGAAACAGCAAAACACCGCCTGGAGAAGATTGTTTTGAGAAAGAATAACTGTTTGCCAAGATTGTTTTGAGAAGAAAACCTTGTTGAGAAGTTTTCCCTTGGGAAAGAAGTTAGTAGCTGCTAGCAGGCTAAAAATTCTCTCAGACTCAGAAATATCAGGCCCACAGAGATCCAGCCATGCCTTGTCCTGACTTCTCTGGAAAACAAGAGAAAAAGAGGGAATCCAACCCAAATCCAAGCCCATGACATTCCTTACCCCTGGAGCTAAGGAGCTCCGTGGGATGAAATGAAAGGGATCAGGGATGCAGCAGGTGCTGAGGCCCCAGCACAGGGTGCCCAGAGAGGCTGTGGTGCCTCTGGAATTGTCCAAGGCCAGCCTGGATGGGGCTTGGAGCAGCCTGGGACAATGGGAGGTGTTCCTGCCCTCGGGAACGGGATGGGCTTTCAGGTCCTTCCCAACCCATCCCACGAGGATTCCGTGCCAGGAAGCTGCAGGCACTGGGCAGGCGAGGGGTGCAGGGGCTGGGGCTCAGCAGCCTCCCTCTGGAATAAAGCTGGATCGGGAGGGAATGGGGTTTTCCCAAATGTTCGGGAGAGGGCCGGGAAATGCTGCAGGGCAAAACCTCCTGGGGAGGATGGGGCACCCCGAACATCCTGACATTCCCGGCTCCTCCTGGCACCTGGAATCCGGGAGCAGGGAAGCGGCCGGTGCGGGGCTGGGCCCGGGGGACTTAAGGGATCCCCGAGCGGCTCCTGCACGGATCAAAGCGCCCTGGCCGTGCCTCCGGGCCGACCCCGCCGGATTCCCGGCACAAAGGGAGCTCGGTGGGGCCAGGACAGCCCCGGGAAGAGCTGCACATGGAGCGGGAGTCACGCAAGGACGCTGGTGGCTCCATTTGAAGTCCCGGCGCTGCCGCTGGATGGGGTCGGGGGTGTTTCCGGGAAGGGAGGTTGGTGTTTTCCCAGGGATTTTTGCCTTTCAAGCGCGGTCGGCGCTGTTCTGCCTTTGATGCCGGCGCTCCCAGCTGGAGCCCAGCGCTTGGCGGTGCAGACAGACAGGGACTCATCCCAGCTCGGGCAGTGCCGTGGTGGCAGCGAATGGATTCCCACTCCCGGATTTCTGCTGCTGCGTTTTCCCTCGTAGGAAAAGGGAACGAGCTCGGTTTGCCAAATCCTTGCCAGGCAGAGCCCAGGCGATGCCACCTGACGGCTCCAGCAGCGCCAAGCGGGTGAAAAGCTCCTGCCAGCCCCATCCCTGCTCCCACCGACTGCTTCCCACTTATCCTTCCTCACGCGAATCCCTGGGATGCGATCCCAGCAGCTCCCAGCATCTGTTCCCGGAGGGCTCAGCTGGGAACGCGCTCCTGTAATTGAGAGCAGCCCTTGGCTGGCTGTCAGAGCACCCCGGGGTGCCGGGGAATGGGATGCGGCATTCCCGCGGCTCTGCCTTTGGAACAAATCGGGATTTTAATGCTCGGATGTGGCTCCTGAGTGCCAGCGGCTGATCACAAAGAAATCCATGGAAACGGAGATTTTATGGGGTGGGTGGATGTGCTGCCCCCCCTTTTTAACACCCGAATCTGCCTGGTGAAGCCTCTGCTTCCATCAGCTCTCATTTTTCCAAGGGTTTCCTCTTTGGATTGAGGCATCCTAGGCTGAAGACTGCGGGAAGAGCTTGGGAAAAGCAGCTCAGCTTCGGTGGGGTGAAAATTCCAAGAGATCGGGCCACCCTCTGACCCTCTGGGGTTCAGTTTGTAAAACCAAACCTGGAGGATCCCAGGGCTGGTGGGAATTAATTGGGAGGTCCAGGAGGTGAAACAGCTCCAGGTTTGATCTGAGGATCTGAGCTGAGAGGTTTGGCATCCCTGGATGTTCCTGCACCGGGAACCTGGGGCTGCTCTGAGCTCAAAGGATGATCCCAGTCACTGGGTTGGGGTTTGGCTTCTGCACGGGCTGAGCTGAGGTTGCTTTGATGTGAAGCCGAGATTAAATCTGCCCTTCTGGGGCTTTGGTGTCCCACGGCCACGCTGGTGCCAGGGCTTCTGGACCTCTGCCTCAGAGAAGGCGCAGAGCTCTTCCAGATGTGTGTGCTTGGACACACAGCTGGGTCTGGAGCTGGGATCACTCCTGGCTGCAGGATTCCGGGTGATTTAATCTCATTCCTAGCTGGCTCTGTCCCCTCCTGTGCCACGGAGTGCCCTGTCACCAGCAGGTCACCAGAGAGCTGGGCAATCTCACACTCCAGCTCCACAAAAATCAGGGAAAAATCCTCAGAAATGTTTTTCCCAAATGGTTTCTGTTATGTCAGGCTCTGAGAAACACCAAAGCCAATGCCACTAAATAGTGTTTAAAAAGATGTTTACATGGGGCTGGGGTGGAATCCCCCAAATCAGTGCGAGGGATCCCTTAACTGCTCCACTGGGATCGACAAACAGGGGATGAAGCCAAGACTTTGATTTTCTTCCAGGAGAATCCATCAGAACCCATCTGTGAATCATCCATCACTTCACTGCCTGTGTGGGATGGGATCCTTCCTCTCTCACAGCCTGTAGGATCTCATGGATCTTGGGAGGAGGGGAAAACCTTGGAATCTCGGATTGGTGTGGGCTGTGCATCCCCCACACATCCAGCTGTGGGTTAGAGGGAAGCAGCAGGTTGAAATGCAGGGAGTTCAAGCAGGGAATACACACAGGGAATAAACCCGGGGAATATCGGCAGGAAATCCCCTGGTGCTGCACAAACCCGGCCCAGTTCCAGCCCCCTCATCACTTTTTGCCCACGTTCAACCCCCTGACCTTCTGCTGCCTTTGCTTGCAGCCAGTTTCAATTACTCCAGGCTTTTCTTTTTTTCCAGATGCTGATTCCTTAAACTCCTTCCTGAGAAAGTCCTGATCAGCCTGCACATTAAACATCCCAGAGACTGGAGTCAGCTCTGTGCGGTTCTGGGCAGCCCTGGAACCCAAATCTCCCTCCTCAGAACCCAAATCTGCCTCCCTGGAACCCAAATCTCCCTCCCTGGTACCCAAATCTGCCTCCCAGGAACCCAAATCTCCCTCCTTGGAACCCAAATCTCCCACCTGAAACACAAATCTCCCTCCCCAGAATCCAAATCTGCCTCCCTGGGATCTCCCCCTTCCCTTTCTCCTCCAGCTTAAGGAGATAAAACTTTGGAGACGTAATCTGGGCATTATCTGCTTTTTTGGACAATGTTCAACAGGAATTTCAGCCTCGTCTTTATCTCCAAAATAAAGATAAATTCAGCCGCTCCTCTCCCAGAGGCTGCTTGGATTTGCAGGCAGCAAAGCATTTTTCTCTGGGCTTTTCCTGCTGGGGCAGATTTTGTTTTTTGCCCCTGATTTATTTTATTTGTTTCCCACTGCCATGGCTCCTCAGCATTCTTTGGCTTGTGTTACATTGAGGTATTTCTCCCTGTGGAAGGATTTATCCATACAGACCAGTTCAAATCATTTTTCTCTGTGCTTTTCCTTCTGGTCAGATTTTTTGTATTTTTTTTTTCCCCTGGTTTATTTTATTTGTTTCCCACTGCCGTAGCTCCTCAGCATTCCTTGGCTGTTATACCATCGGGATATTTGTCCCTCCTGAATCCAAAGCCTTTTCCAGAGGCGGGCCCTGGGGGCTGCTCCTGTTTTCTCACCACAGCTCTCCCAGTGATGCTGCTGGAAGGAGCAAGGAAAAAAATCCTTCTCCCTCAGGGATTCACCCAAATATTCCAAGCCTCCTCCCAAACTCCATCTGATGGGAAATCCCCCCTCATCCCAACCTTTTGCCCTCCTGCTTTAAGCGCATCAGGAATTCTGTGTGCTGTTCGGCGCAGCACCATCCATAACAACATTTATTTCTCTCTGCTTGGAAAATAAATACGTTTAAAAGCTGGCCCAGTTCCTCTTTGCACAATCTGGATATTTTTCCATGGGGGAACCTCTTTTTTGAGCCCTCCCACCAAATCCTTCAGCATCCCTGCAGCCTCAAAATCATCTCCCAGAGACAAGTCCTGCTTCCCATAAAACTTCCCTGGAGACACCAGATCTGGCTCTGCCTTCCCTGATTAAATGGGCCACGGATTTAATTTGACAGCAGATAAAGAATCCTGTCCAAAGGTGATGTTTCCATTGCTGCCCGGGGCTCTCCTGCCGTGTGTGGTGGAAAAATCACCTTTTCCTGAGGGATATTTGTCTTTTTCCCTCTATTTTCCCCATATTTTTTGATAGGATCTGTCTGGAAAAGGAGTTATTCCTCTCATTCCAGGATTTAAGAGGCAACCTGGGCTGTGTTTCTGTGGGTTTCGACAGGCTGAAATCCCCCCTGGAAAAGTGAGGAACCCCCACTCATCCAGGGATGTCAATCTGAGGATTTATGGGAATCCCTGCTTCCCAAATGTGGGAAGCTGGTTTTGTTTTCCCTTTTCCTGCAGCTCCATGGGTTTGGCTGGAGATGGGCTCAGGGGGCTTTTAGGAACATTTTCCAGGAGAAAATCCCCCAAAAAGTGACATCTGGGGGTTCATCCCGCTCGGTTTCAAGGAGGATGGGGCTGGCAGGGCTGGCTGAGCTCATCCTGCTCCATTCCAGGATCCAGGGAAGAGCAGCCATCCCTGGGGTGCTAAAGAGGGAACGTGGGCTGGGGAGGGATTATTTGGAGTTCCCAACAAAATTTGGAGTTCCCAGTGAGATGCTCTCACTGCTGGTGGCACCATTGGCTGAACTGTGGGGTCAGGGTTTGGGTTGTGTTTGGCTGTGACCTCTGGAATTCCAGCTGCTCTCCAGGGTCTTCAGGAGAGCATGGAGTGACAGGAGAGGGGGTGTAGATCTGATATTTCTGAGTCTGAGAAAATTTTTAACCTGCTAACAGTTGCTAGCTCCTTCTCAAGGGAAAACTTCTCAACAAGGTTTCATTCTCAAAACAATCTTGTAAAAACAATTATTCTTTCTCAAACCAATATGCCCCAGGTGGTTCATTCTATTTCTCTGTTTTAACCTATGGAATTAGAGAGGTCTCGTTCCTATTCACCAATCAATGTTAAGTCTGTATCAGAACAACTCATAAGATAGTAAACATAGACAGTAAATCTTTCCATGCTTTTGCCTTCTGAATTTTAGAGTCTATTGTCTTCCTTTCGTGTCCAACAGTGATGAGGTGTAATGGATCCAAACTGAGAGAGAGGGGGTTTAGATGGAATACTGGGCAGGAATTGTTCCCTGGCAGGGTGGGCAGGGGCTGGGCTGGAATTGCCAGAGCAGCTGTGGCTGCCCCTGGATCCCTGGCAGTGCCCGAGGCCAGGCTGGACATTGGGACAGTGGGAGGTGTCCCTGCCATGGCTGGGGTGGCACTGGGTGGGATTTAAAGTCCCTCCCAACCCAAACCATCCCTGATTCCATGATCTGGAACACTCCCAGCCCTGGTGGGACACACTCTGTGCCACCCCAGTGTCCCCAGCTCTGGCACATGCCAGGGTCCTGCTCCGTGCCAGGGATCCAGCAGGAGCTGTGTCAGGGAGCAATGCTGATCCAGGCGGGAATTCCCATGTGGGAGTGTCCCTGCAGCTCGGCCAGGGCCAGGCTCTGCCAGCTCCCAGTGCCATCCCCAGCCTGTAAATAGGTCACAGGATTGGGAATTGTGTGGAGCCAGGAGTTCCTTATTTTTGGAAAACACTAATTGCATGTGTTGTATCCACCAGGGTTTATTACATCAAATCTTAGAATGGTTTGGGTTGGAACAGAGCTTAAATCCAATCCCATTCCCATGGGCAGGGACACCTGCCACTGTCCCAATGTCCAGCCTGGCCTTGGGCACTGCCAGGGATCCAGGGGCAGCCACAGCTGCTCTGGCAATTCCAGCCCAGCCCCTGCCCACCCTGCCAGGGAACAATTCCTGCCCAATCTCCCATCCAGCGCTGCCCTCTGGCACTGGGAAGCCATTCCCTGGCTCCTGGCCCTGCAGGCCTTGTCCCCAGTCCCTCTGCAGCTCTCCTGGAGCCCCTTCAGGCCCTGCCAGGGGCTCGGAGCTCTCCCTGGAGCTTCTCCTCTCCAGGGGAGCACCCCCAGCTCTCCCAGCCTGGCTCCAGAGGGGCTCCAGCCCTCCCAGGGAAGGATTTCTCCCTGAACAAATTCCCACGTGTGTCTCTACATTTTCCCTACAACTGCTGCTGTAGCA
Organism: Acrocephalus scirpaceus scirpaceus; assembly: GCA_910950805.1. Classification (NCBI taxonomy): domain Eukaryota; kingdom Metazoa; phylum Chordata; class Aves; order Passeriformes; family Sylviidae; genus Acrocephalus; species Acrocephalus scirpaceus. The sequence continues at coordinate 6,118,266 of OU383796.1, forward strand.
GCCCCTGGGGGGTTTTCCCTCATCCCTCCCCACACATCCCAACTCCAGCGCCTGACTCCTGCCTGCCTTTTATTCCAGTTATTCCTCAGTGCTGCCCAGCATCCTCCAGGCTTTTTTCCTGGTGGGATTTCTGGGGAGGTGGGAAGGGAACAGGGGAATGTGGCCAGTTCATCCCACAGCGAACCCGTGAGCACTGGAAGGGCTGCCCAGGGATTCTCAGCTCAGGCTCCTTGGTGGGGTAGAATTCCAGGAAGGGAAGATTTGCGTGATGGGAGATTTCTGTGACGGGGAGAATTCCTATAAAGGGTAGATCCTGTGAAGTGAAGATTTCTGTGGAAGGAAGATTTCTGTGGAGGGAAGAATTCAGTTAAGGAAAGATTTCCATGAAGGGGAGATCCCTGGGAGGAGAATTCTTCTGTGTAGGGAAGATTTCTATGCAGAAAAGATTCCTGTGAAGGGAAGATTTCCATGAAGCTCCTCCAAGCCAGCCACACACCTGTCCCAAATATTTTAGCTCTAAAAGCTGGAATTCACCTCTGGAATTCGCTGGGCTGGAATTCAGGATTGAGAAAAAGGTTGGTGCAGGACCAGAGTGCTCTGGGCATGAGGAAGATGAGGATGACCTTCCCTCGGAGCAGCCTCCTCAGGCACCGGGAGCTCCCCCCGTTCCCTGATCCCTCTCAGATCCAGCCCTGCTGAGAAGGCGGAGGCAGGCCGTGTCCAGAGGGAGATCCCATGGGATGTGTGCTCAGGGAGCGTGAAGGCAGCGCCAGCCGGGCTGTCAGCAGCGGTTTGTCACCATCCCCGAGCTCAAACACCTCCTGCTGCTTTTCCATGTCGCCTTCGGTGTGAATCCGTCCTGGTGGGAGCTCCGGGGCTGATTTCCATGGAGAACACGGCCCTCAGTGTGTCCTGAGGGCTGACACGGCGTGGATGATCTGGGATTTCACATGTCCCTCAGTGGGAAAGGAATTGTGCTGGAATGACTCCTGGGATAAGCTCCTCCCCTGGCTCACCTGGCTGATCCCTGCCTGCTCTCATCTTTTATTTAGGATGTTGATTTCCTGCTCTATTTTTACCAGAGGACAGCCCCAAACCATCCCTGCAATTTTCCCTCCTTGGGATTTGGGATTTTCCATCCTCACCCTGATATTTTTGCAGTTCATCCTCAGGATTTCCTCAGAGCTAGGATGGGAAGTTGGATTTTCAGAGTTTTCTCTAACTGACATTTTCTTGGTTACTTTCAGGATGTTTCAAAGTGTCATTGAGGGGAACTTTGGGAGCTGCCAAGTCACATCCAGGTAGAGAACAGCAAAACAACTCTCTGACCTCAGAGCAAGCTCAGGAAAGAGATCTGGCTGGGAACGTTATCCCAGAATCAGGGAATGGGCTGGAAGGGACCTTAAAACTCCCTTCCTTCCTTCCTTCCTTCCTTCCTTCCTTCCTTCCTTCCTTCCTTCCTTCCTTCCTTCCTTCCTTCCTTCCTTCCTTCCTTCCTTCCTTCCTTCCTTCCTTCCTTCCTTCCTTCCTTCCTTCCTTCCTTCCTTCCTTCCTTCCTTCCTTCCTTCCTTCCTTCCTTCCTTCCTTCCTTCCTTCCTTCCTTCCTTCCTTCCTTCCTTCCTTCCTTCCTTCCTTCCTTCCTTCCTTCCTTCCTTCCTTCCTTCCTCCCTCCCTCCCTCCCTCCCTCCCTCCCTCCCTCCCTCCCTCCCATCCCCATCCCCATCCCCATCCCCATCAGCTTTGGGTTCATCCTGGGAGATTTATGGGAAGAACTGGAGGTTTTCCACTCCCAAGTGTTCCCAAATGTCACCCAACCCAAAATGTGCCAGGAATCGGATCCTTTTCCCAGGCAGCTGAGCCAGGGATGGCACAGGATGTTCCGTGGTCATTTGGCATTGGAATTTGAGGGATTGGAGCATGTGGAGAGGAAAGAACAGGAAAGGGCATCAGAGACAGATTTATGGGAAAGATAAAAGGAAATCCATGGCCAGGGAGAATCTCTCTGGCTCTGGTGCTCAGAGCAACTCCAGGATTTTCTGACTCCCATCCTTCCTGCTGATGTCCTTTGGAGAGGGAAGTGCTTTGGGGCCCTCTGGAAAATCCAAATCTGGGAAAATCCATCTGTTTTCTGCAGAAAAGCAGATCCTGGGTCTGCCCAGACCCAGCCAGGCTGCCTGGAATTCAGAGGGAAAGCCTTGCCTCAGGATTTAGGATGAGCTTTCCAAAGGGGAGCTGGGATGAGTTGGCATTAAAACCTCAAACCCTTCCAACACCTCAAGGATGGGAATTTTAGGGAATATTTCCACCTCTGAAGGGCTCCAGAGCCACCTCAGGGGTGAGAATTTAAGGGAATGTTTCCACCTCTGAACAGCCCCCAGGAGAGGGTCTGGAATATTCCAGCAGGACACAACCACGGCCTCACCTGCTCCAGGTTTTAATGGGGAAAACCCTTTTGATCCGCTCTGCACATCCCACATCCCTCATTCCAGCCCATGGAAAAGCCTTTGCAGAGTTTTGGGCAGGGAATGGTTAAAGCTCAGCCTGGAAATCCTCCCAAACTCATCCCAAGATGTTTTTTCCCTTTCCCTTCCTCAATCAGGACCCGCCGTTATGGGGCTGAGGGCGGGATTTATTCCCGGCCTTTGAGTGTGACCTAAATCCAGTCTCGCTCCTCATCAGCCGCCTTTGTTCCTGGGCCGGGCTTAATCACTCCTCTCGCTAATCCAGACTGATTTCGCGCTGCCTTTCACGCACATCTTCTTCGGAGCAGGCAAAGAAAAATCCAGGAAAAGTTGTTTCCTGGGAATTCATCTTCTTGTGTGGCACCCATTTCCCACCCTGGCTGCCGTGGGATGATTCCAGGGTCTCTGGATTGGTTCAAGTGGTGTCAAACAGGGATCAGGGTGCATTTTTTATTTCTTTTAATTTCTGGATGAGCTAAATTCCAGTGGGACTCTGGGCAGGGCTCATCCCTCCCCTCGGCCCAACAAAGCCGGGTTTATCCCAGCCCCTCTGGCTGAAGGAAAGGCTGGATCCTCCCAGGGATTTCTGAGCTGCATTTTGGGACGGGGAAGTGCCTCTGGAGGGTTCCAGAGCCACCTAAAACCCCCCAGTATTTCACAGGTGAGAATTTTAGGGAATATTTCCACCTCTCGAGGGTTCCAGAGTCACCTCAACCCTGCAATACCTGTGGGGTGAGAATTTAAAGGAATATTTCTGCCTCTGAAGGGCTCCAGAGCCACCTCAGCCCTCAGGGATTTGAATTTAAGGGAACTTTTCCACCTCTGAAGGGTTCCAGAGCCTCCTCAAACCACTCAACACCTCAGGGATGTGAATTTCAGGGAATATATCCATCACCGTCACGCAATTCCTGAGGTCCAAAATGCAGCTCCCAAAATTCAGCTCCCAAACTGCAGATCCAAAAACACAACTCCCAAAATTCTGCTCCCCAAAGGCTTCCCAATTCCCAAACCAGTGAGATTCATGGATTGGGATAACAGGGGGGTGATGCCATGGAAAGGCCACTCCTCATGGCCAAAACTTTTCCAGGAATCTGCAGCGATTTTCCAGGAATGCCAGGTGATATTCCCTCCCTGCATCACCCTTCAGCTCTGGGGGTTGTCTTGGGTTATGTAACAAAAATGTGTATTCTATTTCAGCTGTTAAAGCAGTTGAGATTTTTTTTCTTTCTCTCTTGTAACTCCAGGGGCAGGGGGGCAGATCCCTTCTGATAATGGCCCAGCTGTTAAAGCAGCTGGGGCAGTGTTTGTTATCTCTGTCACCACCCGTCCATCCTCCAGGGGGAGATCTGCTGATAATGGGCCATGAAGGCTCACCAATGACATCACACATGACATCATCGGGGATATCTGCTGATAATGGGCCATGAAGGCTCACCAATGACATCACACATGACATCATCGGGGATATCTGCTGATAATGGGCCATGAATGTCACCAATGACATCACACATGACATCATCAGGGATATCTGCTGATAATGGGCCATGAAGGCTCACCAATGACATCACACATGACATCATCCCATTGGGAGATGCTCCACCCAGTGTGGGGGGAGCCAACCGTTCCTGCCTGGATAAAAACTGAGACTCAGGAACAGCAAGGATCCAGGTTTTTTCCACCAGAGGAAGACCAGACCCATCTCGCTACCACTGGACTTTCCACAGGACCATCTCTCCTCCACAGAACCACATCTGTCACTCCAGGAAGATTTATTTGGGCTGCTCCCAGCACCCTGACTAACAGGGTGTCAGGTCGTATCCCTGACCCTGTCACAGTTTCACCAGGACCTTTCTTTATTTGCTTGCTTGTTTTTTTGTACTACTGCATTTGTAATTTTTTATATTCCTAGTAAGGAACGGTTACTCCTATTCCCACATCTTTGCCTGAAAGCCCCTAATTGCAAAATTATAATAATTTGGAGGGAAGGGGGTTTACATTCTCTGTTCCAAGGGAAGCTCCAGCTTTCCCTGGCAGACAACTGTCTTTCAAATCAAGACAGGGGTGGGTTGAATTCCATGTTTTCTATTGGATTATTCATTCCTTGCCTCGTTTTGTCCATGAAGCCGCTTTTGTTGGCCCAGAAGGAGCCCCAGGAATGATGGATGGCCCTGCCAGGGAGATGAAACATCCCATTTACCGGGCCCTGACTCCAGAGTTCCAACAGCCCGGGCACAGGAGTGGCAATAAAACAGTCCTGGAGCAAAGGGAAAACAGGGATTTCCATCCTCAGCTCGTTCCTGAGGGAGAAAAGGGCAGGGAGAGGAACAGCAAAAACAGTGGGAGGAGAGATGGGCTGGAAAAGGAAGAAGAGAGGGAAATTATCAGAGGGGGGAAGTGGAAAGCAGCTTTTGGGAGTTGGAGGGAATGAGCTCCGAGGTAGCTCAGGGTTGGCAGTGCCAGAATTGGGGCAGAGCAGCCAAGGATTGTCCAGCTGGGAGCCTTGGGAGCCACGGCCTGGCTACTCCTGCTCCAAGGGGCAGCTCCTGCCAGGGTCTTGCGGGGTTTTTTTAGGAATTGCAGCTGCTCTGGGCTGGGTGGGAGCTCAGGATGTGTGGGATGGCTCGGAGTGAGTGGGAATGGTGGCTGCGTTGGGGAGAGTCCAGAGCAGCTTTGGGAAGGCAGAGCTGGGCTGATGTGGGCTCCTCCAGGACCAATCCTGGATGGAATCCTTGGTCCGAGCTGGGATGAGGCCCCTTCCCCTCTTTCAGCACCGGCTTTGCTCCCAAAGCTTCCCAGGCCCAGGGGGAGCCTCTGCTCCTCCTCCATCCCTGATTTTGGCTGGCACCAAGCCCTGCCCAGCTCCAAATCCCTGACAGTGGGAATGTTCCCCAGTCAGGAGAGCAGAGATTTCACTCGTCCCAAAACCCCTCTTGTAGGAACAGGGTAAAAGCTGGCCTGCCATTTCCTCTAAGTGCAGCTAACAAGAAATCTGAGAGTTCCCATGTCAAGCTGTTTTGAGAATGAGAAGTTCCTTTAACACAACAATCTATTATGAGGGTGAAAAATGAGTGCACCTGTAATAACAAGGGATTTGTCCCATGAGAATCAGTAAAGAAAATATGCAAACAATCTGAGAATAGATAGATTTGATGGACAAGTAAAATGTCTTTTAATAACCAATAGAATAATTAAGAAATCTATTAACCAATCAGAAGTTGCCCTCGAGGTTTGTAAAAGCTGTATAAAAGACAGCATGGGGCCATAATAAAGAGTCTTCTGAAGATTCTGTTGTGTCACTCTGTGTTGTGTCCACCCTAACAACGATCCCCTCTGATGGAAATTTGAGGACACCAGGAGTGGAGATCACAGCATCATCCCTGTCTGGACATTTGAGCCTGGCCTAAAAGTGAAGCTTGGGGCAGGTTTTATCTATTTGCAGTAGGACACAACAGTTCTGCCCGTGGGAGGGGCCATTCCAGAAATCCAAGCCCTTCATCTTCATCCCTGTGGGGTTTTGGGATGAAGGGGCCGTTCCCCCTGATGCCCCAGCCATTCCTCGGTGCTTGGCGTTAAAATTCCCTCTTCCCTGGGTGTTTTAGAGTGACAATTCCCAGCACTGACCTGGGACACAGAAAATTCCCTGGCCAGGCCAGTGGCTGATTTTGGGACAAATGTTCCTAAAAATTGTGCTGGGACTTTACTGGAGTGCTTGCCCCACCTCTTCCCCTGCCGAGACTCCTCTCTGCCATTCCCTAAGGGATGTGAGATTCTGCGTCCCTCTCTGGATCCTTCTCACTTCAGGATCATGGAATCATGGAATGCTTTGAGTGGGAATGGATTTTAAATTCCATCCAGTGCCACTCCTGCCATGGCAGGGACACCTCCCACTGTCCCGGGCTGCTCCCAGCCCCAATGTCCAACCTGGCCTTGGGCACTGCCAGGGATCCAGGGGCAGCCACAGCTGCTCTGGGAAATCTCTTCCAGGGCCTCCCCACCCTCTGGATGTCCTGCTCCAACACCTGTCAGAGGCTGGGAATGCTGAAATCCTTGGAATTTGAAATAATTCTGAAGGGTTGGGGCAGGGGGACAGCTCTGAGCACTGAATGGGGTGACCCAGATCAGTGGCAGCACTTCCCAAATCCTGGAATGAGCTCCCACCAATGCTGCCACGGACTGGGGGGACACTGACCTTTGGGGCTGTCCCTGTGCGTGCTGGGAGTGGCTTTGGGGGCGTTTGTGCTGTTCCCAAGGCTCAGGAAATGTCCCCTGGAAGGACCCCAGATCCCAGGTGGCCACGGTGATGGATCAGCAACAAGAAAGGTCAACTCCAGCCATGAATATTTCAGGCCTGGTGAAAAATTCATCAGGAGCTGGGAATTTTCCAGAGGTGGGATGGGCCAGGAGCCTGCCAGCCTCTGCCGTGTCCCTGTCCCTGTCCCTGTCCCTGTCCCTGTCCCTGTGCCTGTCCAATCCTTGTCCCTGTCCCCATCCCTGTCCCTCATCTCCTCACCCCTTGCCTTTGTGCCCAAGGCTTTCCTAAGGAATTACCAATTTTGGCAATATCAGCTTTTCCCCCAACCCTCCCTCCCTGCCCCTCATGGCCCCAGCCTGACTGCAGGAGTGTTCTGGGGGTGCTGTGGGATCCTCTGCTCCCCCCAGATCCCTCCTCTTATAGCCTGTGATGGCAGAAACGTCCCTGGGAAATGGCTGGAAATGCCTGGCAGTGAGAGGTGGCAGCTGGCCAGGAGGGCTGGAAAAGTGTGCCAGGAAAACCAGAGGGTCGGAATCTAGAAACTTCTCCCAGGCTTTAGCCCCAGCTGTCCTGGCTGAGGATTTGTCTCAGAAACCCCAAAATTCAGTCTGGGGATGCAGCGGAGTCCCTTAAAAGCAGCTGAGGACATCCGAGCACCAACACTGACCCCTGCATGCTTGGAGAGAGAAATTTTGGGATATTTCCATGGAAATGTCACAGGTTTGGCCATCCCAGACTCCCTGTTTGCTCTCCAGGAGCCCCAGATCATTTTGGAATGTTGGTTTTTCCCATCCCCAGGGAGTTTGGAGAGTGGAATTTTTGGATCTTCCCACGGAAATGTCACAGGTTTGGCCACCCCAGGCTCCCTGTTTGCTCTTCAGGAGCTCCAGATCAGTTTGGCTGGGTTTGGAATGTTGGTTTTTCCCACCCCCTGGGCGCTCCCAATGCCCAGCTGGGAACAACCCGCTCCTCCTGGAACTGAATCCCTGCAGGATCCCACATTTTTGGGATCTGCAGGGAGCCACTGCCTCCGGGAGGGAGCAGAGTGATGATGGGGAGCAGATGGGCCTGGCTGGGACCACAGGGAACAACCTGAACCCACTTCCTGCTCATTTTCCTGCTACTAGGAAAGCTCTGGATCCACCCCACCAGCCCTGGGTGGGATTTGGGTCGGCTTCTCCCAGGAACTAGCAACAGGATAAAAGGAGCGGCCTCGGGCTGGGCCAAGGGAGGCTCAGGGTGGACAGCAGCAGGAATTTCTCCATGGAAAGGGGGCTCAGGCCTTGGAAGTGCCCAGGGAGGGTTGGAGTGCCCATCCCTGGAGGTGTCCAAGGAATTCCTGGATGTGGCACTCAGGGCTCTGGTGGGGATCGGGCACAGCTCGGGCTCGATGCCCTTGGAGCTTTTCCCATCTCAGCGATTCTGGGATTCAGATCCAGGCTGAGATTTGGCAGCGGGGATGGAGCAGCCGATCCCGGCCGGATCCTGAGCACGGAGCGGTCCGGAATTCCATTTCCCAGCGTCCCGCAGCCCGGTGCCGGGCACGGCTCCCAGGTGGAGAGCACCACCTGCCGACATCCCTGCCGGCATTCCCGGCATTCGGGCTCAGCTCCGCACGGCGGCTTTGTTTGTTGGCCGGATTTTTTTTGGGAATCCGCGGAGTCTGGCTGCTCCAGAGGAAGGAGCCGCACAAATCCCTTCCCATGCCTGGCTGAGCAGGATGTGGTGCTCCAATACTCGCTGGAGCATGAACTGATCCATCAGTGATTTTGGGATTCAAATATCCAACACTATCCCTCAGCATTTTATTGGAAAACTGTTCCAAACGCCGCAGGAAAGTGGGGAATTTTGACATGTGAAGCCTGGCAGGGATTTTTGTCCCAGTGTCAAATGATTGTCCTTTGTCCCCGTGGCAGCGCTGGGCTCCGCTGGAGCATGGCTTTTCCAGGAGAGAGCTCTCCCGGGGCTCCGGATCCAGGAGATTTCAATATGGATGAGCTGATGGAAAGCAGCCGTGAAAGGAAGAGCGTGGCTGATGAGCCAGGGTGGGAATTTGCTGTTTATTCCTGAATTATTCGTGGCAGGAGACCCGGAGCCCGTGGATGGAAAATCCTCCCAGATTCCCTCGGAGGCTCTTCCTTCCCTCCCTGCCCTGGCTCTGGCTGTGCTGTCCCTGTGTCTGCTTTTCCTCTTTCCAGACATGTTTTGGGATTTGTTTTGCTCTTATTCCATAACTTTCCCTCTGTATTCCCGTCTGGAGCTCTGAGGTTGTTCCAGCACTCCCAGATGCTTTGGAAACCAGCTGGGACATGTTCTGGGACATTCCCACAGCATCCTGCTGCCCGGGGGGACGTCCTGGGGGTCCAGGAGAACCAGCCCCTCCTCTCCCAGATCCTCCTGGAGGGATGCAGCACATGGAAAGCTTCCTGCCCGGCAGCACGGGCGGGCTCCTGCCCCACTCCTGCTCCCCCAGGGATCGGGGAGCCCTTCCCAGTCCCAGTCGGGGGCCGCCAGGGATGGGTGGCACCTGGAATCCAAGGGGAAAGCCTGGAGTGGGCAGCACTAGGAAGGCGGGATGGACATGGGCCAAGCTGGAATCAGCTTCCCAAGGGCTGGAAATTACCTGGAAAAGGGAGAAAAAAGGGTTGTTCCAGCTGCCACCAGGCACTAGAATGGACTGGGGTGTACTGGGATGCACCGAGATGTACTGGGATGTATCAGGATGCATTGGGATGCACCGGGATGCACTGGGATGTATCGGGATGTACTGGGATGCACCGGGATGCACTGGAATGCACTGGGATGTACCGGGATGCACCGGGATGCACTGGGATGTACTGGGATGTACTGGGATGCACTGGGATGCACTGGGATGTACCGGGATGCACCGGGATGCACTGGGATGTATCGGGATGTACTGGGATGCACTGGGATGCACTGGGATGCACTGGGATGTACCGGGATGCACTGGGATGTACCGGGATAGCCGTTCTGCCATTCCTGGAGCTGTGAAAATTGTGGATTCAGGCCCCAGCCTTCCTGCCCTCCCAGTTAAACACGTGAAGGAAAACCCCGCTGTTCCCTTGTCAGCTTCACCACGACCTTTCCTGGCAGGGTTTTTCTCCATTTCATTTTCCAGGAGTTTAAAGGAACACTTCAAATCCCAAGGAAATCCATTCTTTTTTAATTTGCCTGGTGGGTTTTTTTTCCCCTGATTGACCTAAATTCAGTTTCCTCGTCACAAATTCAGTTTCCTTGTCACCCCTTGCCCCAGATTTTTATTTTCTTTGTGTGGCAAGAAGCCAAAAGAGAGAGGAGAAAAAAAAGAAAGTGGACAGAAAAAAAAGAACGAGGAGAGATCTTCACAAAGCTCTGTTTGTTGAACTTCCTGGAGGAGCTTGATCCAAGCTCTCCTGCTTTTTATTCCCACAGAATCCAGATGTGCTTTTCCCTGCTGGCTTAACTGGCTCCTAATTGGATCCATCAGGATTGTGGATGGGACCGTGGCAGAGGATACGGGAGGTGGGGAACGGCTTAAAAATCCAATTGTAAAATCATGGAATATTCCAGGGTGGGAGGGATCCACAGGGATCATCGATTCCAACTCCTGACCTTGCACAGAACACCCTAAAATTTGGGTCAGCCAAGCAGAGCCATTGGGATCATGGCTGGAAGTATGGCAGAGGAGATGGGAGGTGGGGAATGGCTGAAAAGTCCAGTTGTAAAATCATGGAATATCCTGAGATGAGCAGGATCCAGAGGGATCCTTGATTCCAACTCCTTCCTTGCACAGAACACACCAAAATTTGGGTCAGCAAAGCCACTGGGATCGTGGATGGGAGGTGGGAAATGGCTTAAAGTTCCAACCATAAAATCATGGAATATCCTGAGAGCGAAAGGATCCACAGGGATCGAGTCTAACTCTCTTCCCTGCACAGAACACCCCAAAAATTCCACCAGCTGCAAAAATGGAGCCTGTGGATCCTATAAGGGAAGCCTGTCAGGGAATTTCCTACTTCTGTAGGACGTGGGATGCAGATTGCCCATTGTACATCCTGGAGTTAATCCTTCCCTTGGCTCATGGCTTGGGTGGGATCAGCCCTGCTGGCACAGGAGTTGTTACCCCATGTCAAAATTCCCAATGTTCATGAAGGATTTGAGGGGAAAGGGATCAAAGGGCCCCCAGGGGGACCTCCTTGTCCCACACCACAGGGATTCAATGCTGTGTTTTCCTCTTTTGTGACCCAGAGCTTGATCTGTGGCTCAGCTGGACCCAGCTTTGCGCTGCTGTCACCCCTGGGCAGGTGCTGTCACCCCTGGTGAAGCCGCTGAAACGTGAAGCAGCAAAAATGGGAGCTGTGCTGGGGCAGCTCTGGGGACCCCAGGGTGGAGCAAATCCTGCTGCAGAGCCTGTCTGGATCCAAAGAAAAGGCAGGCAGGACCCACAGAGAGCCAGGATGGATCCACGGAGAGCCCGGCTGAATCCAAGGAGAGCCGGGATGGATCCACAGAGAGCCTGGCTGAATCCAAGGAGAGCCCGGCTGAATCCAAAGAAAAGGCAGGCAGGATCCATGGAGAGCCAGGCAGGATCCATGGAGAGCCTGGCTGGATCCAACGAGAGCCAGGATGGATCCACGGAGAGCCCGGCTGAATCCAAGGAGAGCCAGGCAGGATCCATGGAGAGCTCAGCTGAATCCAAGCAGAGCCTGGCTGGATCCAAGGAGAGCCAGGATGGATCCACAGAGAGCCAGGTTTGATTCAAGGAGAGCCCTGCTGGGTGCAAGGAGAGCCAGCTCACATCTGACACGGGGCAGGGTCACCTCTGAGCATCACAGCCCAGACCTGAGCCTCCGGGTTGGGCACTGTCCCCATCCGGGGCAGCTCCAGCTTGGCTGGAGGTGATTCCCTCCTCCTGGAACATCTCAGGCACGGCCTCCTGTGGGATCTCAGCGAAGCGCTGCCCTCTCCCTCCATCTGTCCCTCATTTTCTCCTTCCTTCCCTTCCTTCCCTTTTTCTCTCCTTCCTTCCCTCCCTTTTCTTCCTCCTTCCCTCCCTTTCTCCTTCCCAGCCCCCGCGGCTCGGCAGCTCCGGCAGGGTGGGAATGGCGGAATGGATCCATGGAGGGCCGGGAATTCCCCAGCCTTTCCCGAGCCACCAAATCCAAGGGCAGGTGACAATCCGGAGGTGACGGCAGGACCGGGCTGTGAAAGCCCCCGCAGCCCCTGCCCGGGGTGGGGGTTGTCTGGGAGGATTTTCCCGGAGTAAACCACGGCTCACTCCCGGGAATTCTCATTTTTCCAGGCCGTGTTTCCATTTGCATCCCTTGACCTTTCAGCTGAGCGAGCTCTGCTGCTGCAGACCCCGGGCAGGGCTCCCAGCGCGGCTGCGGACCCAGCACCAGCGCTGGGGGAGGGAATTCCCTCTGGAAGGGACGGGAGGCCGGGCTGGGAGCACCGAGCTCTGCCCGGGCTCTCCATAAATCCGGGGAAATTGGAAAACGCCTGCCAGGACCCCTGGGCTCGGGCACATCATGCTTGGGCTGAATAAACATCTCTGTCTCCACGGAAAAGGTCACTCCGTGCTCAGTAAACATCTGGGGAAGCTCTGCCGTGGTTGTAAATTCAGAGAGTGGGTGCTCAGCTTATTTTAATAATTTTTAATTTTTATTTTAAATAGAAATGGCTTGTCTGTTTTCCCCCTTGTAATCGCTCTCCAGGAATGATAGGTTGGGGAGGCTGTGGCTGATTACCCGTGTTAAGGATTAAAAACAAATGCGTGGATGTGGCAAATTCGAGGGATTTTCCAGCCTTAATGGCGCCGATCCTTTGTGCCTCAGTTTCCCCATCTGAGGTGAGAGGAGCATCACAAACACAAGCAGGGTCTGAGAGGATCCATGTAAAAGGGAAAAGATCCCTTTGCCAGTTATCCTGGCGATGTGAATTACCCTCGGATCATCCTGGATGGGCCTTGGGTGGAGCACCCAGCCAGGTTTGGGTTCTGGATTCCCTCAGCAGGGAGGGAAGGAAAAATTTGGGATTCGCAGGATAAGGCGACAGAACCCCCAACTCCTCCAGCTCCTTCCCTGCTGCTTTCCAGGGGCTGTTCGGGACAGATCCCTGCTCCAAGAATGCCCCCCGCCCCGGGGAATTCCAGCCCAGCCCTTGCCCACTCTCCCAGGGAGTATTTATCTCCACTACCTTCATCCCGATCCTCACAGGGAGGAATTTACCCCAAATATCTTCATCCTAATTCTCGAGCCAATCAGAGGACCGAGCCAGGGATGCCCAGAGGAGAGGGGCTGAGGGGATTTGGGGTGGGCAGCACAACCCATAAGCCAAAACCCCCCAAACCCCGGCTGAACGGGCAGCAGGGGCTGAGCCGAGCTGGACCTGGACACTTCCAGGGATCCAAGGGCAGCCACAGTTTCTCTGGGAATTCCATCCCAGCTCCTCACAGAGACGAATTTACCCCAAACATCTTCATCCTAATCCTCACAGGGAGAATTTATCCAGAGCAAACCCGCAATTAGCGCTCGGCAGATCAGCGGAGCCATTCCTACTTCAGCTCCGATTTCTCCCTTCCCTCTTCCCTCCCCTCCAATTACGGAATTAGAGGCAGAGAAAAGCAGGGGTGGCCCTTGGGCTGATTGCTGCCGGAGGTGCCCTCGCGGGGGAGGGGGGTAATTAATGCTAATTAATGCCTAACAACCTGTCAGGCATTCCCAGCTCTCTTCATCTCCCACGTGCAGCTGGAGCATCACTCCCTGCATTCCCGAGCCTGGGAAAATTCACCTGTTGGCAACAGAATTTTTTACATGTTTGAAACCACCTGTTTCACCCCTAAATCTGCCACGAGCCGCGGAGAGGAGCTGCTGTAATTTCAGCCTCTGAAGGGTTCCAGGCTGTCTGAAAATGATGAATCCCAAATATCTTCATCCTAATCTTCACAGAGGGGAATTTATCCCCAAATATCTTCATCCTAATCCTCACAGGGGGGGATTTATCCCCAAATATCTTCATCCTAGTTCTTGAAGGCTCCAGTCCATCCCTGATCTGTCTCCTCTTTGTGTCTCTGCTCTCCTGAGCTGTATCCCTGTCTCTCACCCTCCCCTGCTGCCCATCCAACTCGCTGCCATCAGCTTGAGTTGTCTCCAAAGGGATGCTCATCCCTCAAATCCTATTTTTGCGGAGGTTGGGATCTCCCTGGGATTATTTTGAACAGCTACAGGGAGGAAAAGCTCTGGAGAGGAGCAGGAATGAGAGGTGTGAGTTGGTCAGGGGCTGCACCCCTGCCCCTCAGCCTTCCCTCCTGCCCATCCAGCTCCTTGCCACCAGCTTAAGCTGTCTCCAAAGGGATCCTCATCCTTTAAATCCTATTTTTTGGCAGTTTGGGATCTTCCTTTTAGCGCACCACTGAATCCCTGAGCCCTGTAAGAGGCTGGGATTAACAGGCACTAAAATAAAGGAGGAGGAACACCCACAAACAAAATCAAAGGCGCCACGGGGCTCTGCTGGTTTGTTTTGACAGGTCTGGCTGAAGTTTAATTATTTACAGCACTTGAGAGAGCAGCAGGAGCCGGGCTGTCACACATTTTGTGTCACACGTTTTGTAGCAGTAATGGAGCCTCGATGGCAGCACCTCAGTCACAGCTCGGGAATCCCAGGGAACGGCGAGGGCGAGGCTGTGGGGCTGTGGGGCAGGCACCAGGTGGGATTTAGGGAATTTTGCGTATCCACATGGGACCGAAAGCTCAGGGGGAAGAGCTTCTTCTGTGGGGAGTTCTGGGGTGGGAGGTGGGGATGAACCTCCCAGGAAATCAGGACTCGCTGGAGATGTTGGGATGAGCAGCCCTTGTGTGCCTGGGGGTGCTGAGCCTGGCTTTAAAGAATCCAGCATCTTTAGGATCTGGTTTAGCTCTTTCCAGCTCTTTCCTTGACCAGCTCCAGCAGTAAACCTGGCTGGCTTAAAGTTGAAATATTCCATTCCTTGGAGCTGCATTTTGCTGGGGCTCTTGGATACCTTTGCAGCCTTGATTCAAGAGAGATCTTGATAGGTAAGAAAAAATTCCTTCATGTCCCAGGTTACAATGTAAGATGTGCCCAAAGTATTTATTCTGCAGTTTATTTCCAGGTGCTGCTGAAGGGCTGTCCAGGTGCCAAGAGGGGGTGTTGGGGGCCAGCCCTTGGCTTAAGTAGGGGTTACAACAACCAATGACCTTGAATCTACAGGGTAGGGTGGACCCAGGGCAAACCACTGTACACAGAGCACCATTGGGAGGTCCTGTCTCTCAGGCCATGCAGGTGATTATAATTTATCCTGCCAGGGCCAGCTCCTAGGTGTGATATCAAAAGGTTGCAGGGATTCCACAATGAGCTGCTGGAACCAGCTGGGGCAGTGTTTCCCTTCTCTCCTGTCCATGGCCCAGCAATGCCCATGGCTCATGGGGAACTCCCTGCGGGAGCTGTCTCTGGTTCATGGGCCAGCAAGGAGCCCCTGCAGGGCTCAGAGAATGAGATCAGCCCATGGGGAGATGCTCCGCCCAGGGGAGGAGCCAAGCATTCCCACCTGGATACAATCTGGGATTTGGGACAGCACAGGGAGCCCTGACCCACTGGACTCCCAGAGGACAAGAGCTGCCAGAGCTTTCTACAGGATCAGTGCTTGGACAAGAGCATTTCATCTGCACTGCTGCCACCACCCTGACTAACAGGGTGTCAGGCTGTATTCTGACTCTGTCAGTGGTTTTTGTACTATTGCATTGATTTTATTTTACTTTATTTTACTTCTTTTCTTTTCCTGCTGTTAAATTGTATTTCTGACTTGGAGTCTCTCCCTGGTTTTGCTTTCAAACCAGTACACTTAAATACGAAATATTTAGACAGAGGCTGGTTTCGAGGTTTTTTGGGAAAGGAGTTGGTGAAGGCACCTGGAATTCTCAGTTTGAGCACAGCACATCACTCCCTGCCAGGCTCAGATAAAATCCCAGCTCAGCACCAGCTGCCCTTGGGTTTGCACAGGACATTTGAGGTGTCCCTGCAGGAACAGCTCTGCTTTCACCCCATAAACAAACTGCAATCCTGCCCAAAGGTGAGTTCCTGCTGCTGCCAATCCCTCAGGGAACAAAGCAAATCCTTGCCAGCCTTTTCCCAACCTTTAGCTCAGCAGGACCAGCCACAGCCAGCCAGGAAAAGCAGGACAGGGCAGTTTGCTGCTGTTTAATGGGGCCTCATTGAGATCTCTGGGATCTCCAAGGGGTTCTCCAGTCCAAAAACCACCGGGAGAGCTTCAGTTCCCTGAGAGGAACTTTGGGTGCTTGGATCCATGGATCCTGCATGGCACGGGATGGGGCAAAGGGCACACTGAGGAATTTGGGAATCTCTGCTCAGGAAGAGGAGTAAAATGAAACATTCCTTGTCTGGAGGCAGCTTTGGAATGAATAAATCCAGCAGCTCTCCTGCCAGGCTAAATTCTCTTCCAGCTGCCCATTGATGATGAATTTTAGGGGCTGTTTTCAGCCATCCTCTGGTTCCACATTGGCCTCTCTGTCCTGATGGGAAAGAGGCACAGGAAAGTCCTGGAAGTGTGAGAGGGGATGGGGGGAAAGGGATGTAGGGAAGGGGATGTGGGAAATGGGATATGGGGAAGGGGAAGAGGAAGTGTGGAATGGGATGAGGGGAATGGGAGGTGAGGAAGGGAAATGAGATGTGAGGAAGGAGATGTTGGGAAGGGGAAGTGCTCCCAATCTCCAGGAGTGGCCCTGGATGTGCTGCTGGGTTGGTTTTTCCTGTAGCCTGGACTCCCATGAAGGGACAGCCATGGAAACAATTTTGCCTCTGCATTTTCAGCCCAAATTTGTGCTGAGCCACAGCAAAAATCCTCAGTGGTTTTCCAGCCTGGATCGTTCCTGTGAGGAGCAGCACTTGGTGCCCACGAATCTCCCGTTCTCTGCTCTTTGGGAACATTTCCTTGCAGGACATGGAATTTTTTTCCAGGTGGGGCTGGAAAAATCCTCTTTGGACAAATCCTCTTGCCCCAGTGAGCTCCAACCCCCCCCACCCCCCGCCCCGAGTATGTTTCTTCAGGGCCACCGATGTTTAATTAACCCTTTTATGCTGCTGGGTGGGGAATTTTTGGGGCAGCAGCTTGGCAGAGGAATTCCTGAGCTTTGTTAAAGCTTTAAGAACTTTTGGGCTGCCTGCATGGGCAGCCTGGAGCGGGAGGAGCAGCCAGGGTTGGGCGCTGCCAGTGGGGCGTGGGCACCACCACCCAGCACTTGACCTTTTCCTGCTCTTCCTTCCCTCCGGGGACAAAACCGGCTGGGGACAAAGCTGGGACCTCAGGGAAAACGGAAACCTTGTCAGCTGTGGTGGCTCTGGGAGGGCTGCAGGGCTGGGACGTTGGGATTTCACCTCCTCTCCCCTTCCTTGTCAATAATTCCTTGTCCTGGGTGGGTTTTGCCCCAGGAGGGGGATGTCAGGACGTTGGCAGGGGACTTTGTGATCTTTTTTTCTGTAAAGTGGGCATTGAAAGGAGCTGGGGCTGGGAGCTGAACAAGGGGCTGTTGTTCCCAGGCCATTCCCAGCACAAGAACAAATTCAAACAAACAACAGGAGACTGTTTCCGGTGCTTTTCCACTGGAACTCCCCAGCCCAGGATGGTGCAGGACTGGAATTTTCTCTGAGTTTCAGACCAATCCCAAAAGGTGCTGGGGAAAACCTCGAGGCCTCAAGCACAGAAGCGCCACTGCAGCCTTAAAACATCTCCCACCTGCTGGGGATTGGAATTTTAGAGTCGGAGAATGCTGGAATGGTTTGGGTTGGAAAGGACCTTAAAACTGGGGTCCTGCTCCATCATTCCAGGGGCTCCTGCTCCACTATCCCAAGGGATTCTGATGGATTCCTGTGCTGCCATCCCAGAGATCCTGCTGGGGTCCTGCTCCTTCATCCATGGGGATCCTGTTCCATCATTCCAGGGGTTCCTGCTCCAGCATCCCAACGGGGTTCCTGCTGGGGTCCTGCTCCATTATCCCAGGGTTCCTAAAAAGCTCCTTTGCCCAGGTATTTTTTGGAGTTTAGGCACAGAGTGGAATCTCTGCTCCATTCTCTGGGATGGCTCCCAGAAAATCTCATTATCTGTTTGTTTATTGAATTACAGGAGGTTGGAATGCTCTCCTGGCCCTCCTGCCATTCCTGCAGAATAATGGGAGCACATTTGGAGCAGTTATTTATCTGAGCAGAAAGCCTTAATGTGTTGGGATGTGGCACTTGGGGTCCAGGAGCATCCTGGCCATTAAGCTGGAACTCAATTAGCCAAGAAAATGGAGTCTAATGAAGATCTGGGGCTGCAGGGAACACTGGGAGAAAATCATCCTCATTCCCAGGATCTTGGGGCTCTGTCCTGCCCTTCCGGGATCAAGGATGACCTGTTGTGATACAGGAAGGGGGGTGGTTTGGAACCAAAGGAGGTTTGGTTTAAACTGGGGGCAAGGAGAGATTTTTTATGACATGGGTATAACAGCTTCCCAGAGAAACTGGGAGCTTCCCAATCTCCCATCCATCCCTGCCCTCTGTAGGAAGCCATTCCCTGTGTCCTGTCTCTCCATCCCCTGTCCCAAATCCCTCTCCAGCTCTCCTGGAGCATCAATGGGGACAGACCCCCAGCTCCCTACACATCCTGTCCTGCTAGAACCATTCCCAAATCCCTCCAGCCCAGGTTTTTCCCTGTTTATTGCCTGCTTTTCTCTCTCCAGATCCTGCTTAAGCCCCTCAGTTCATCCACCTTTTTTTCCACCTCTATTTTGGTGATTCTGGCAGTTCCACGATGCTCCTGTGGACCCATTGTCAAAAAACCCTTCCCAATAAATTCTGTTTGAGCTCCAGAGGAGTCCATTCCTTGCACCCATTTTGCTGCCTCCTTGTCAGAGTTCCTGCAGGGTTACATTAAATCTGAAATGGAAAACAATTCGGAAAACAATGAAAATTTGTGCCCTTCAAAAGAGATAGGTTTGGCTTTAAGGGTATTATTCCCAGGGAATAAATGGAATCCTGGAATGGTTTGGGATGGAAAGGACCTTAAATCCCACCCAGTGCCACCCCTGCCATGGCAGGGACACCTCCCAGTGTTCCAATGTCCAGCCTGGCCTTGGGCACTGCCAGGGATCCAGGGGCAGCCACAGCTGCTCTGGCAATTCCAGCCCAGCCCCTGCCCACCCTGCCAGGGAACAATTCCTGCCCAATCTCCCATCTAATCCAAACCTCTTCTCCTATCCTTGCATTCCCTTGTACTTGAAATAAATCCAGGAATGGTTTTGGAAGGAGAAAAGTTTCAGTGAGGAGCTCTCAGAGCTCTCCTCCTCATTTATCCTTGCCTAGAAGCTGAAGCAGGGATAAAGAGCCTGGAATTGGGAGCTGGGACCCATCCGCCCCCCCCACCCTCCCCCAGCAGTGAAAGGTGTCAGAAAGGGGAATAATTCTGACTTCTCCTAATGATTTCCGCTTTGGATCCATCACATCCCCAGGAGCGTGGGCGTGACCTGGACGCCCCCAGGCTTCGGGAATTTTGTATCTTTTGCTGCTGGATTTAGGAACTGTTGGTGGCAGGAAACCTTCCACCCGCTCATCCCACAGCCCTGGCAGAGGGGAGATCCTCCCGGTTCAGTTCTCTCCATGGATCCTCCCTTTCCTCCCCCAGAAATGCCGCTGGTTTCGAGCACTCCCCCCCACGCTGGCATTTCACAAGTCAGGCCCCACAAAACGTCCCCAGCATTTCTGTGGGTGGTGTTCCCTCACCCCTGCTTTCCCTGCCACCACAACTCTTCTTTTCGGGACAATTGCATCCCATTCCTGCCTCCCAGGGAGGGCGTCCTTGCCTTTAATCTCCAGGGCATCCCACTGGAAACGTCTCCACTGCGGGGGGGACAAAGAAACCAACTCTGCAAATTGGCTGAAAGGGCTCTTTGTTCTCCCTCTGGCTGGGGCTCCGGCGCCATTTCCAGCCCACTTCAAGTCTCCCTTTTATTTTTTTTTTTTTTTTCCTCTTGGAATTCAGTCATTTCAGCCATTCCCAGCTCCTTGCAGGAACTCTTCTGAGTGGGGAAAGTTTTCAAGCTGATTTTCACCCAGGAGCCCTCCAGTCAGGGGCTATGGCAAGTTCTGGCCCAGCTGTGCGGATTTTTCATCCTCTTGGATTCCCGGGAGAGCTGCAGGACTTGGAATGAGTTCCAGGGGTGTCAGATCCCAAAGAGGTGTCAATGACCCAGATTTTGCTGCTCTCCCCTCTTTGTTCTGGCCCCTCAGCAGTGACTGGTGAAGGACTCACAGGAGGACGCTGAGGTCAGGATTAAAACCCATCAATAATTTTTTCTCTTTCCTCCTTTTCCTTTGTTTTCCCTGGAATTAGGTCTGGTAACAAGAGGAATTGATTCCTGCTAAGCCCTGGGTATCCTGTTGCACAACATTCTGATGGATTTACGGTGAATTCTGTGCCAAAATCCCGTGAAATGAGCTTGGGGGGTGAGCTGAGCTCTCAAAGAGCTGGGGAGGCATCACTCAATGGGAATGGTACCTGGAGATTGTGCCAAGCCCTCTTCCAGGCCAAATTATTCAACATTTTCAGCAATGATCTGCAGGCAAATCACTGCTGATAACACCAGGGTTGGCAGAGCAATCAACAACGGGGAAGATGCCGCAGTCAGAGCAACCTGATGCCCTAAATAATTCAGATTAATTCAAATGAGGTGGAATTGGAATCAAAATAAACTCAAGGTCACTTGTTGAGGAGAAAGCAAAGGAGGGCCAGGCCTGGGAAATACAAAATTATTTGTGGGAGCACAACAGGAGAGTGAGTGTGGGATGGGAGAGCTGAGCAGGAGCCCCAAGGAAAATGGGGCTGAGTATTAAATATTAAAAGGGGAATTACGGGGTGGGGAGTCAGGAACTGACTTTGCCCAGGTCAGGGGCTGGCAGAAAGTCCTTGAATTTGGCACTGGTATTTTGCAAAAGGCAGTGGGAGCCCTTCCAAGGCTGTCAGGAACAGCAGAACTGCCTCCTGTGTTCCTTGGTTTTAGCTCATGCCAGGAAGATTAAGGGATAACTCGATTCTTCCACCTAGAATCCACGCCAGGGGAAAACACCAAGGTCTAAGGGGCTCTTTAATGGTACAGGGATGGACAGAACATGGCCCTAATAACAGAGCAGCCCCACGGGAATGAGGGAGGCGGCCCCATCCTGGCCTGAGCAGTGACATTCCCTGGTTTTGTCCGAGGTTTGATTCAGGAATGATCATTTGGGAAGAGGCAAATCCCAATTTTAACCGGGCTGAAATGGGGAAGGGGGATGGAATAAAACAACAAAAAAAGGAACCTTGTCCCCGTGTCCTGTTGCGTTTGGGTCCCAGCCAGGCTGCTGGACTCAGTTCAGCTCCACCATCACACCTTGGTGAGCGCAGGGAAATTCAGCTTGAACTGGCTGTTCGTGAAATGTTCCTGCTGCTGCTCGTGTTCCACGGCTGGAGACGGGAGGTGGTGGGGAAAAGGGAGGCTCCAGGCTGGCTTGGAATCAGGACTTTCTGTAAAATTTATGGAATCCTTGAGGGTTTCATAATTAAAGGAAATATGGGATTAGATGGAAAAGAGGCTCTGAGAAAACTTAGGGACAGGGTTTTGCACAGGTGTGAGGGCTGTGTCAGGAATTCCAGGAGGGTCTGTGAGCTGGGGAAGAAACCTGGAATTGGGATTTTGGGATTCAAGTCAGATCTGCACCTCTGGCGTGCCCTGGGAGGGGGTTCCTGGTTCCCATCTCCCTGCTCCAGGCTGGGAGCACAGCAAGGCCTGGATTGTGCTGCCCTGTCCTAGGTCTCAGTGTAAGCTGTGCCCACAGTCTATATTCCATCCCCATCCCCAGGAGCTGCTGGAACCAGCTGGGGCAGTGTTTCCCTTCTCTCCTGTCCATGGCCCAGCAGTGCCCATGGCTCATGGGGAACTCCCTGCGGGAGCTGTCTCTGGTTCATGGGCCAGCAAGGAGCCACTGCAGGGCTCAGAGAATGAGATCAGCCCATGGGGAGATGCTCCGCCCAGGGGGAGGAGCCAAGCATTCCCACCTGGATAGAATCTGGGATTTGGGACAGCACAGGGAGCCCTGACCCACTGGACTCCCAGAGGACAAGAGCTCCCAGACCTTTCTACAGGATCACTGCTTGGACAAGAGCATTTCATCTGCACTGCTGCCACCACCCTGACTAACAGGGGGTCAGGTTGTGTTCTGACTCTGTCAGTGGTTTTTTGTACTATTGCATTGATTTTATTTCACTTTTTTTTTGTTTCTCTTTTCCTGCTGTTAAATTGTGTTTCTGACTTGGAGTCTCTCACTGGTTTTGCTTTCAAACCAGCACATGCCCCCCCAGTAGAAGGAGCCATGGGGAGGTCCTGGGGAATTCCACCCTGGAAAGACTCTGCAGCTTTCCTTAGATCTCCACCCTCCCTGCCCCATGGCCACAGGAGCTCCAAATCCATGGGATGTGCCTGGAGCTGGGGTGGGGGCTGGGAAAGGCGCTGGGATCAGTCTGGATGCTGCTCATCCAAGAGCACAGAAGTGTGTAATGTCACAGGGTGATATACTTGAAGCTGGGGGTTCGTGATATAGAATATAGTAATATATATATGAGACAATATGGAAGGATTTGGAGTCAAAGATTTATACAAGTTATAAGACCATTGAAATATTAATTACATCAAGCCACAAGAAACAAAATAATTCTCAGTGCCTCAAATCAAAGAGAAAACCAAAGAAAAAGATGACACCAAACCAGACATCATACTTATGCCTTATTGCTTTGTCATTTGCCTCAAGTAATGCAATCCTACCCATAAGCCAACCAAACCCAGTTTTTGTGACCTTGGCCAACGCCTCAGGCCTGGATTCCATTTGTTTAACCAGATCGAGTCCAGAGAAGCCTTTCTCAACCTGCTTAGCCAGGCTGCCAGTAGACGATTGGCCAACACCAAGAAATGTCTCTCCAGATTGTTCATAATTCATTGCAAATCCATTGCAGCCTGCAGGAACCCTGGAGACCCTGGACAACCACTGGAAAATCCTGTGTCCTTTCCAGAGGTTCCTAAGGGTGGCAGGGACCCAGCCCCTAGGAGTTCCCGGTGGGATTTAATCCTTGAGCAAATCATGGAAGCAGATAATTTAAGGTTGGAAACCCCTCTGAGATCATGGATCCAACCATTTCTGAGCCATCACTGAACCCAAGTGCCACCTCCAGGTGGTTTGAAGTCTCTGCAGGGAGAGGATGCACCCTGCTGAGCCCTGGGTTCTCCTCTCCTGCCCCCAGGAGTTAATTCCTCTCCCTTTAGGAATCCGGGATGAGGAGCTGGGAATGGCCATCCTGTCCAGGGATCGAAACTCTTCCCCTGAGGGGGAATTGAGGTGCCGGAGGTGAGGAGCAGAGATGGACAAATGTCACATGTGGAGGGGTGGGAACTGTCCCTGCTCTGCTGGCTTTGACAAAGTTCAGCTTTGTTACACCAAAACCAAAAAATCCTCTCCTGAGCTGCTCTGTGGGGTCTGAGTGGGATACGGAACAAGCAGGACCCCACAGGACTCCGAGGGAGGGTTTGACACCCGAATCAGAGGAGCTGTGCCCTCCCCAGCCCCAAAAACCCTCTCTGGGCTCAGACCTGCCCACGGAGCCTCTGCTGCCGGCAGGGATTTGAAATCCAGCCCCAAGCAGGGAAAAAGCCCCTTTAAAACTCAGCCCCACTCCAAAATCCGGGGTTCTGGGACGGCTCAGTGGCGTGGCTGAGTGAAAACACCAGGGCTGGCCTAGCAGAGTGCCCCACAGAGCACCCCAAACACTCCACAAACCCGCAGTGGGAGGCCGGGATGCAGGAAAGAGCAGTCTCCCGGCAGCCGGCTGGGAAAAGAGGCGTGAAAGGTGGGGGGAAAACAGAAGAAGTCAAATAAAAATGGTAAAAATGGCACTGGCGGAGGCTGGAATAGCAACACATTCCAGCCCCGTCCTTCCTTGGCTCCTGGGAAACGCGGAGGAGACCCAGGGAGAATCCAAACCCTGCAAGCTCATTGGGAAGGGCCAGCAATACCAGAAATTTCTCCCAGTTTTACTGATTTCTGCAGGAATAAACACTTTATTTGGTGTAAGGCAGCCTGACACTCACTATCCATAAAACTCCATAGAGAAACTTCCAGGGTGGAAGAAGTGGAGCTGAGGATCTCCTGCCTCCAGAGAAATCCCTGGGATTTCAGCTTGCACCAGGGCTGAGCAGAAAACTTGGCCCCTCGTTAATGTCATTAATTAAAAACCTTTGGAAGCAGATCCAAAGCTGGGGTTGGCAGCGCTTGGACGTTATCATCTCCAGTTTTCCTCAAGGAGTTGGGTTTTTAAATGGAATTTTAATGGCAAAGGTTGAAAAGCTTCGTGGAACCCCTGAGTGAGGGCTGGGAACTGCCTGGAAACCCTACAGGTGACAGCGGGTTTGGGATCACACAGCCACAGGGATTTGGGATCACACAGGCACAGGGGTTTGGGATCAAATACAAAGGGTTTGGGATCACACAGGTACAGGGGTTTGGGATCACATAGGTACAGAGGTCTGGGATCACACAGGTACAGGGGTTTGGGATCAAATACAGAGGGTTTGGGATTACACAGGTACAGGGGTTTGGGATCAAATAGAGAGGGTTTGGGATCACACAGGCACAGGGGTTTGGGATCACACAGGTACAGGGGTTTGGGATCACACAGGTACAGGGGTTTGGGATCACACAGGTACAGGGGTTTGGGATCAAATAGAGAGGGTTTGGGATCACACAGGTACAGGGGTTTAGGATCACACAGGCACAGGGGATTTAGGATCAGGGAGCAGGCTAATGGACTTTTTTCCTGGTGGCCGTCCCCAAACTGTCCGTGGCACCGTTTCCTCCCCAGCCCCCCCAGCCCTCCCTCCCTTCCCGGCAGCTGATTATCTTCAGATATGCAAAATCATGCAAATGAGGCCATAAAAATCTTGTAAGTATGCTGAAGGAATTAGCTGCTCATTAACGTCAACTTCCTGCTCGATTATTTTCGTGACTGTCCCTCCTTTGGTGGCAAGAGGGAAGGACACGTCCCAGTCCCGATATTCCCGGGATTCCCGGAGATTTCCTATGCCTTCCCTTTCCCTCCTGCGCCGCCGGGGACAGGGACACCTCCCCGGTCCCTGCGGTCCCTCCGAGGGCCGCGGCGATGTCCCCAGCGGGCAGGACACGTCTGCGAGCGCCACCCCCCCATCTGTCACTGCATGGCTTGGATCGAACTGTCGCCTTTCCCCAGTGGAATGAGGCTGATGAAGAGCTCGGAAATCCTCAGGAGAAGAGGAAATGAAAGCCTGGGGAGGTGTCAATGGTCGGATGAGACTGGGAAATGCCTGTGAGGAGCGGTTGGTGACAGCCGGGACACAACCGAGCCGCTACACGCTGACAGGCGCTGCCACTCATCGTTTGTATCCCCGGATATGCCCGGACCGATATCCCAAATCATTCCTCACACTGGCAACTTCCATCTCTGTCCGCTCCCTGGAAACTGCCGGTGTTAGAACAATTAAATTCCCCCCGAGGCATTGACACGAATCCTGGAGCTGGGAGCGGGGTGTGCGGGTGCTCTGCCACCCTTGGGGACAGGGATTTGTCACCCTGCTGGGATCAGATGTTGACATCAGAGCTGGCCGCGCTTCCAGCCACAGCAAATCTCACCGAGGACTGGTTGGAAAACGTCACGGCTCGTCTGACACCTCTCAAAGGGACATTTGGGCTGATCCCAGCCGAGGAGCTCCAGAGGAATCGGGGAAGGAGCTGAATCCAGGCTGGGAAGGGAAGGTGGAGCAGGAGGGGGGGGTGGCTTCTCCAGCACGTCCCTATCCCTTGTCCCAGACGGGACAACGGGAAGGTGAGGGGGGCAGAGCAGGACAAACAAACCCTCGGGGTTTGCGGCTCTGCGGGTCTCTGTGCAGTTATTTCCCCTAGAGGGGTTTCCTTCTCCACGGGAATTCCCGCAGCCAGGACCTCCGTGGAGAAGGAAGAGCTGCCTCCCTTGGTCTGCTTTGAACCTGCTGACATCGTTCACATCCCCGAAATCCCGCTCCGGAGGAGATGCCGCGGGACAAATCCCCATTTCCAGCTGTTTTCCCTGCAAGGATGAGGAGATGCTCCCGCAGAGGAGCAAAGCTGCACGCGGCTCTTCCTCATCCCATTCGGATTTCATCTCCGTTGTGTTTGGACAGGGAGGACAACAGAGCCAGAACCTGGGCAAATCCTCCAAGCTGGGATGTTTGTTCTCCCTGCTCCAGGCCAGCGAAGCCGTGGCTGGGGCACAGCAGAGGAGGAGAAAGGAGCATCCTGAGGTGGGAACCGTCACTGCCTTGGACTTCGGAGCTGCCACTGTCCCACCGTGGCCCTCGGAGCATGGAAAAGCTGCTTGCCGAGCGCCGGGAATGAGCTGCCAGAAGAGTCTGGGAGCTGGGAAAAGGAAAAGAGCCCGGAAGAACAAATTTCCCAGGAAAAGGTGTGGGATGGTGGAAGGAGAGGGCAGCAGCTCCTTGTGCTCTGTGATTACCACTGGGAGAAAAGAGCTGAGACTGGGAGCTGCTTTCATCCAGCAGAAAAAAACCTGGGGAATCCAGCGGCCAGAGACAGGAATTAGCAAAAATGAGATGTAGGATGCAGATAAGCTGGAGAGATAATTAACAGCCTCCTAATGGTGAGGCTCAGCCACTGCGGGAGGGCCAGGCTGGGGCTCTGCCTCTGGTCCTGGCACAGGGCAGGGCTGGCCCCCAGCCCCGGGAGCTGAGCTGGGATTCTCCCGGGTGTGGGAGGACCGGGCAGGTCCTGACCGAGGAATTTCCCACAGAGACAGAACGGGCTAAAACTTTCAAATCAGGATCACAGAAAATCTTGAGCTGGGAGGGTCCCCCAGGGACCATCGAGCCCGCAACACCCCAAAATCCCCCCTTGGTGCCTCAGAGCATTGTCCCAGCGCTCCTGGAGCTCGCGGCTGTGACCCGGGGCTGCCTGCTCCAGCAGGTCAGTCACCCAAGCCCTGGGACAGAGGGGACTTCAAACTGTGAGTGCCCAGCCATGGGACAGAGGGGACATCAAAGTGTGGAGTGGCCCCAGCCATGGGACAGAGGGGACATCAAAGCTGGCAGTGCCCCACTTTGGACACAGGGGACACATCAAAGATGACAGTCTCACCCCTGGACAGAGGGGACAGCAAGGCTGGCAGTGCCCCAGCCAGGACAGAAGGGACCAAAGCTGGCAGTTGCCCCACCAGGGACACAGGGGACATCAAACTGTGAGTGCCTCAACCATGGGACAGAGGGGACATTAAAGCTGGCAGTGCCCCACCTTGGACAGAGGGGCCATCAAGGTTGGCAATGCCCCACCCCTGGGACACAGGGGACATCAAGGCTGGCAGTGTCCCTAGCAGTGGTGGCTGTGCTGAGCAGGCTGTGCTGGTGCCAGGGCCGTTCCATGGGCCGTGTCCCATCCTGGGCTCTTCTGTGGCTTAAGTGCCAATTTTGATGATTTTCCCTTGGCTCCTGCCTTGCAGAGATGGCAAATCCATGCAGGGCACCTCATGCCCCATTAATTTCACAGACTGCAGTGGGTCAAGGCTGATTTCATCCCCAGATCAAGCTTGGGTTTAGGCATGACGCGGCGTGCTGCTGGCCCGGGGACACCGGGGGGTGTTTTATTGGCTCTGTGAATGCCTGGCTGGCTGGTTTTATTCCTTAATAAAACCTTTTGGCAGAGCTCTGGCTCCTCGCTGCCTCCCAATTAGGGCCGAGAACGAGCAGCGCTCGGCTCCGACACAGAAGTTTATGGAAGCAGCTGAGAGACGCAGGGAGACCTCCAAGAACAATGAAGGCAGAGCTGCTGGCTGCTAATGAGGACGAAACGGGTTATTTTTAGCTCCCCGAGAAGGTGGAAGGTGACAAAAAGCAACAGAAGAACAAAGAAAATCCAGGGGCCAACCCTGGAAGCCAAAAAGTGATGCCAAAAAAAAAAAGAGTGAGGTGATTTTCTGCAGGGTAATTCCTACAGGGATGGGGAGGAGGAGGCCAGGTGTGAGAGGGCTCTGGGTGAGAGTTTTCTTGGATCAGGGAAGATCTGGAAAATCTGGGGAGAGCTGAGGCCCCCTTGGGCTGGAGCAGCAGCAGGGCTGGGGCTGCAGCCAGCAGAGCTCAGCTCCTGAGCAGGGAAAGCTCTGCCAGGCCCTGGGAGCAGAATTCCAGCTGCCGATCCCGCATTCCTGGCAGGGAAGGAAGGAGGGGATGAGCTGCTGTGGGAGCAGAATTCCAGCTGCTAATCGTACAATCCTGGCAGGGAAGGAATCCCACCGTGGATGAGCTGCTGAGGGAGCAGAGCTGCAGTGCTGAGAGAAACGACAAAGCCTGAGCTCTGCAGGGAAACACGGAGAGAGCTGCGGGATCCCCATGAGGGCTCCTCAAACCCTCAGGGAATCCCAGCCCTGCATCCCAGTCCTGCAGCCTCACAGCAGGCATGTGTCACCTGGGATCAGGACTGGAGATCCTGGCATCAGGATCTTGTGGTGGGGGCTGAGGATTTTACAGTGTGGGATCAGGATTTGGTGTGCCTGTGGATTCAGCCAGGCAGCTGGAGCTGCTGGACTGCTGGAATATCCCAGCACATCCCTCTGGAATGCTCTGGGAAGTTCAGCAGCTTCCAGAGATAATATTTGGAGTCCTGCAAGAGGACCTGGGAGATTCTTTTGTGGAAGACAAACCTCGTATCTCCAACAGCTGAAAAATTGGGGAACAGGCTCATCCTGTCCCCCCGCAGAGGTGGCACTTGTCCCTCTGTCCCGGGTTCAACAGGGGCTGGAAAATCAGGCTTCCATGAGATATTTGGGATAAATCCTCCACCAAGGGCTGCCTGTCCACCTGGGTGTGGGGGATCCCGCAGGCCAAGGGTCTTGTTCAGTCCTTTTTCACCTCCATTCTATTTCGCTGCTGTGGAAATCGGTTTCCAAGCTCAGTGCCCAGTCTGAAGGACACAGCTGGGGACCATGGAATATGGCTGATCCCAGTGGGAACAGGGCACAGAGATCCCCCCAGGGATGGAGGAGCCCATAAAGATCCATTCTCCTCTTTCCTTTTAATGATGAGAATCAGGAATTGAAATTCAGCAGCAGCTTTGCCCCCTTTGGCCTCTTCCCCGTGCTCCAGTGGAGCAGCAATTATCCCAAGCCTCCTTCCCAAGGACGGCACTGGAAATAAGCAGGACAGGAATTTTCTGCAGCTGAGCTCCTGCTCCTCACATCAAACCCAAGGGATAATTGAGGCAGAGAGATAATTTAGGATAATGGAATTTATAAAGGAGATCTTTGGGGGAAACATGGACGGGTTTGACCATGGTGACATCCCAACCCTGGTGAATTTTCCATCCCAGCCATGGTGATTTTCCATCCCAACCCTGGTGACTTTTCCATCTCATCCCAGTCCTCCTAGCCCTTTCCATCCCAGCCATGGTGACATCCCAGCCCTGGTGACATTTCCATCCCAGCCATGGTGACATCTCAACCCTGGTGCCTTTTCCATCCCAACCCTGGTGACTTTTTTTATCCCAGCCCTGATAGCTTTTTCCATCCCAGCCATGGTGACATCCAAGCCTTGGTGGCCTTTTCCATCCCAGCCCTGCTGGCCTCTCCCATCCCAGCCATGCCTGAAGTTTGTCCTGCAGAGCTTTTGTTCAATGCCCAACACAAACTGGGGTTGGAGGGGGGTGATCTTTAGAGGTTTAATTGTGCAAATGACCTAAAAACCTTCTGGTTTATCTTCTTGAAAAGCTCCAAAACCTGGAATTAGACCCAAGGGAAGAGGAAAAGTTCTGTCCTGTCCTGCTTTGAGTTTGATCTTCACAGCTGCTCCCCCCAGCCTGGGATCAGAACCATTTATCAGCACTGGCTGAGTCCCAGATTTTATCTTCCATTGGTAAATCTGACATTTTAAGCTTCTTTTTCAGCCCAAATCCAAACCCAAATGGTCCAGATGTAAAAATTCCCCAAGGAAAAGAAACTTCCTAAAAATGTTGCTGTGGCAGAGTGGAAATTTTATCTTGTACCTGGCCAGGTCCAACCTAAAACCTGAAGCCTCAGTCCTAAAAAGAATAGGATTTAGTTTAAGACAGCAAATATCAGAATAATGTTTAAAGAATGTTTTGGGAGGGGAATAAAAAGGGAAAATAATATTTTTTCTGCTTTTCTGGGTGAAAATCCCTTTGCATGAGTCTTTTTCCTTGGATATTTCTGGATGGTGACAGTGTCCCCCTCTCTCTGGGGCTCTAGGGTTGGGGTTGCAGGGACACCAAAGGGATAATTCCAAATCCAGCAGAATTTTCCCACATCCTGGGGTTGTTTCAGGCTGTGTGGCCCCATTCCCAGCAGCTGGAATCAACTCCTCCATCAAATATCGCAGCGTGGAAATCACATCCATGGGCATCCCAGGCCCTTCCCAGGAGAAAGAGAAATTTATCGAGGTCACAGAATCCCCCCCAAGGAGAATCCAGCCTGAGTTTGGGGCTGGGGGAGCTCCGGATTGGATCAGAAGGAGGCAACACCTCCAGTGCCTCCAGCTTTTCTCGCTCCCTAGAAAAGATTTATTTTTAATTAGGAGATACAAGCAGTTCTGACGCGGTGCCGGATTCACCCGCCAGCTCCTGATAATGCATGGAGAGTGGGCTGTTGTCAGGAGTGACCCGAGACACGGCTGGGCACGGGCTCTGTGGCACTGTGATGGACTGAGGCGCAGGCAGAAGCAAGGACAGGGAGAGCTCTTCCATGTGGTTTCCAAGGAGGTTTATTTCCAAGGAGGGCCCAGGGACAAAAGGCCCCAAACCCTGGTGTGGGCTTGATATTTCTGAGCCTGAGAGAATTTTCAGCTTGCTAACCATTGCTAGCTCTTTCCCCAAGGGAAAACAGTCAACAGTTTTCCTGTCGCAATACGACACAAAATGAACACGCACTCACATGCTGAGATGTCCAAGGCAAAAAGAGAGCAAGTTTATTTACAGATCTCGAATTCATAGAATTCCAAAAGTGACCATGGATTGGAGGATGAAATCCACCTCTCCACCCACACTGGTCAAATCAACAGTCCATCAATTCTCTCCTCCTCCAGAAAGGAATGCAAAACAATCATTATTTACATGAAAAGCACATGAGAAACTCCATTACAAAAATGTAAACATCAGAAGGCTTAGAAGAACTTTAGAAGAACAAGGCGACACCTTCCCAAAATATCCTTTTGTAAAATAACTACTTTCTCATAACATCTCTAGGTAAACAGTGCCTTTTTCTCATAACAATCTTCCCCAGCTGTTGTTTTCTATTACTTAATCAATAGAAAGAGGTGTCAGTCTATTGACCAATGAATACCTTTTTTAGCAAAGCGTGCTATGTAAGACGCAAAAAGATTGTAAATAAAGCTTTTCTGATGTTCTCTTTGTAAAACTAGAGTCAAACGATCTTTATTCTGTGTCCTACTGCGACACCCTGGTGTGCAGGGACTTTTATACAGGGGAGGTTCTAGGGTAGGGTACAAATTTTTGACCAATAGGGAAAGGACTGGGGAGGAGCACAAGGCAGGGTTGATAACACTGAAACCAATGAGGAGGGAAGTAGTTCAGACAAACCAATGGGGCTTTTCTTGGAATTTCCCTTCTGGGAATCCCCTTAATTAGGGGGTTTTGCCTCAAAGTCTTGTACCAGGGTTTAAAAGATGAATGGAACTTGCAGCCTTGGTGTTCAAAGATGTTTATTTAAGTTCTTATCTCAAAGTCTGTGTGCTGTCAGACACTGGGCTGAGCGTGCTGAAAACCACAGCTGGCAAGGACACCAGGCAGAGGATTCAAGGTTTTAAAGGTTTTAAAGGTTTCTAACTCAATTAACTCTTAAAATGTTCTGTATTCACAGTTTTGTGCCAATAATCACACAACCTATTCTAGACAAGCAATTTCTGGATCAAATCCATTCTACCAATGTCTCTGTGCCACTGTCACAGCAGATGTTGAGAAGAAGAACATGAGACACCACCCAAAATTCTCCATCTTGCTCTCATCTACCTCCATGCTAGAAACCCAAAACTACAAATTTTCACCCTGTGACAAACTAGACAACAACTTATTTCAAATCCTTGTTGTTTTCAATTTATCTGTGAGTACTGGAAGTTTTTCCCATTGTCTTGGTTTTGAAAGAAGACAGGTATCTGCTAAAGAGAGGCAGGGCCTCTCTTGGGATGGATAACTCAAATCCCCTTCCCTCAAATTATTATAATTTAGAAAATTAAAACGGCTCTCAGGCAGAGATATGGGGATAGGAATAACAGTTCTTTACTAATAGTATAACAAGGCAAACAAACAACAACAACTACAGCAATTAATAGCTAACAAACTAGGGACTTTGACGGAGCTTGGTCCCACAAAACTTGGGGCAGTCTGGTCTCTGGGACTCTGAAAAAAAGGTACTAAGCTGGAACGGTGGGAGATCCCGGGCTGGTGGATCGGATGAAGTTCGGAGCTCCGTCGGTGGTCACTGGGGGCAGGGATGTTTGGCAGGGAGGGCAGTGCGGGCCCGCGGTGCAGAGCAGCTCTAAAACAGCGCCGAGGCAGTGGGACAGGGCTGAGACAGCTCCAGCAGGGCAGCAAAAGGAGAAATCAGGATCTTCCTGGGCACACAGCAGATGATGGTAGCTCTCTTCAGGATCAGATCCCGGTGGTGCCAGTGAGAAGCCCGCAGCAACGGCAGCCCCCTCTTCTCCCGATGCAGACCACACCAAAAGTGAGCTGCCCCCCAGCCCTCTTTCTCCCCCCTCGAGAGAAACTCCCAGAGACAAAGGGTGTAGCCAAATGCCAGGGTCCATCTTTTTTTGTTTCACTGAGCACTGATAAGTACCCAGCCATTAGCTGCCAAGCAACTCTTGGGAAAAAATTCTATAGGTGAAAAAGAAAGAAACCTAACCCCCAACACTCATGGACTAAGGTCAAAGGCAATGCTTTCCTGGGGTCCCAGCCAGGGTCTCAGACCCCCCAGGGCAGTTTGAGGGGGTTTTCCATGTGCCCTGGACTCCAACAGGCTTTGAAGAACTGGGGATTTCTAGGGGATTTCCAAAGCAAGGGGTTAGGACAAGGCAGGATTGACAGCTCAGCAGGAGAAGGGCAGGAACCATTCTGTATCAAGGAGCAGGTCTAGGGCAAGATGGGCAGCTGGGTGGGAGGATACAGCTTGGGCTGAATTAATAATACAGCGAGAACAGAACAAACTGTTAGGCATAAAAACACACTGCAACACAGCCCAAGTTACATTTGCCATTCCTTCCAACCACCTTCATTCCTCCTCTGGAGGAGGAATCTTTCATTGGCATCTTCCCATTGGCCCCATTTGTTGCAGTAGGAAATGAAAATAAAGATAGTTTGAATCTAGTTTACCATGAGAACATCAGAAGGCTTTATTTGCAGTCTTTTTGCTTCTTATATAGCAGGTTTTGCTAAAAAAGGTGTTCAGTGGTCAGTAGGACTGACACCTCTTCCCACTGGTTAAGTAACAGAAAACAACATCTGGGGAAGATTGTTTTGAGAAAAAAACCACTGTCCACTTAGAAATGTTTTGGGAAAAAGAGAAAGATGTTTTGGGAAAGGAAAACTGTTTTCCCTTGGGAAAGGAGCTTGCAAGTTAGCAAGCTGAAAATTCTCTCAGGATCAGAAATATCGAGCCCACACCCATTCCCACATGGAGAGGAGGGGGCTGCGATCCAAGGGGATGATTTAAGGGTTAAGGGAATGGGGTGGGGGCCCTGGCACAGGTCCCTGCTCAGCTGCTGTGGCCCTGGGGACACCTGAGCTGCTGGGAAATGCAAAGCCCGGCTCAGAGAGACCAAGCCAGCACTTTCTGCAGCTGACCCCTGTCCCCAGCACGGGGTCCTTGTTCCTTTTTTCTGCTGGAAAAAGCAGCTGGCTCTTGTTCCAAAAAATCAGCATTTCCAAAAAAGAGGTGTTGGGTGGAAAAGCAGCACCTGGAATGGGCTGGGAGGTGCTGCCCATCCCCAGGGCATCTGGGCTGGGCTCTGAGCTGGGCCTGGCTGGGCCGGGCTTCAGTCCCAGTTCCCAGACTGCGAGATGGCAGAGGAACCCCAAACCTCATCCCTGTGCTCATGGGGATGGATAGGGGATGGATTTCCAGGCACAGCCACTCCTGGAACACAGCTCCATCTTCCCAAATCCTGAACTCTTCCCTGGTTTGTCCACTTCTCCTTTGGGATAGGATTCCTTTTCTGCTGGGAGGAGGAGGAAGGGCCAGAGCATCCTGTGATCCCAGGAACCCTGGGATTCAATCCCAAACCCCTACCAGGGCTGCCACAATGGGATTTCCAATACAGAAACAAAACTTCCCTTTCCCAACCCCTAAAAAATGGGATTTGCTGAGCAGCTCTGTACCAGCCCCACTCATTTGGGATTTCCAGGCCTAGATTTATAAATCCAGGTGTGAAAATATCAGAATAAACCCCTTCTGTTAGCCCTGTGAGATGGGAGATGCCCCAGGAATATTCCTTGTGGTTCCATCCCTTTCCCAGTGGGTCTGAGCAGCCCCTCCAGGCTGATTTGGGAATCCAGGAGCCACTGAAAGAGTTTTGAGCCATGCACAGCTCAAAGGATTCAAATGGAATCACGGCGTTTCTAATGGATTTAAGGGGGAAAAAAATAACTCCCTTCATGAATAATTTATTTACTCCACAAATTTATGGAGTGGGAAATGTGCTGTGTGAGCTGGGAAAAGTGCACAGCCAGCACAGGCAGGGGAGAAGTCCCAGATATTCCCTTCATCCCGAGGGTCAGAGACATTCCAGGTGCTGCTGGCCTGGAGGAAATGTCAGCCTGAGCTCAGGAACAGATCCCAGCTCTGATTTCCAGACTGGTGCTCCAGGTGCCATCCGAATGGCAAACAATTCCCGGGAATGCAAGCCTGGAGCCCTCCCTTGCCCTGGGTTGTTTTCATTGTGAGCTGAGCAATCCCTGCCCTGGAGGAGCCCAGGGCTGCAGTTTGGGATCTCAGCTCCTTCCAGGAGATGGGAAAAGACTCCAGGGGGGAGTCTCACATCAGTCCTGGGAGATGCAGGTTCCATGGAAAGAGCAAAATCATCTCAGGTACCTCCCCTGGAGGTCTGGGGCTGCTCCCTGGGATATCAGAAAGGAAAATGCTCTGGAGAGGTTTGGGAGGAGCCTCAGGTGAGTCCAGGAGGACACAATTCCCTGCCAAGGCAAAAATCACCTGGAGCAGCTTCCCTGGAGGAGTCTGGGGCTGTTACCTGGGATTACAAGTGTCTAAATCAGAGAAGAAAAGGCTCCAGGAGAAGCCTGGGAGGAGTCTCACATAAATCCTGGAAGATGCACATTCCATGAAAAGAGCAAAATCATCTCAGGTACCTTCCTTGGAGGAGTCTGGGGCTGCTCCCTGGATATCAAATGCCTGAATCAGAGAGGAAAAGGCTCTGGAAGATGCAGGTTCCATGAAAATTGAAAATCACCTCTGGCATCTTCCCTGGAGGAGCCTGGGGCTGATACCTGGGGTAACAAGTTCCTAAATCAGAGAGAAAAGGCTCTGGAAGATTCCTGGATGGAATCTCAGGGGAATCCAGGAGGACACAATTCCCTACCAAAGGGAAAAAATTCCCTGGAGCAGCTTCCCTGGAGGAGTCTGGGGCTGGTTTTCCATGCAGAGTGTTTGGGATGGCTCCTTGGGGGTGGATGCTCCAGGAATGGGCCCCACAGACACAAAATTCCTGCTGGGAGGATGGAATGCTGAGCTTGCCCGGCAAAGGGATATGGAATTGCTGCTCCTCCAGAGGCTCCTGGGTGCATTAATCAATTCTCTCTTCATTCCTTCTTTTCCTGAGGCTGACTTCCACCCTCCCGGGGCTCAGTGACCTCTCCCTGCCCTGGGAACGGGAGTTTCCATGAGCCCCAGGGCAAAGGGAATCCTGAATTTCCCATCACTCCCTAAAATAAATGACATGGAATTAACGTCCCCTAATGAGCCAATCTGTCACTGCTGCTAGCCCTGGCTTTAAACGAGCACCAGGAATTCCTATAGCTTTAAACCAGCACCAGGAATTCCTATTCCTTCTTAAAGGATGGATTTTTCCCTGAAGGAATTTGCTGCTGAAGCAGGGAGACAGTGGGGGATGGATCCAAGGAGAAGGATGAACACAAAGGAATGAGCCATTGCCCATCAGCTTTGGGGACAGCACAAGGAATAACGAATTTTCCTCCAGACAGGAATTCTTAGAGCCTTTCACACAGTACCAGCGGCACAGCCACTAACTGTTGGAAAAAACTCCATTTCCAAAGGTTTTGGGGAGCAGGGGATGGAAATATCTGGCAGGAAGGGGCTGTGCAGAGCTGGAGCTGGGATGAGATTAAATTTCCTCAGAGCTGTCACTGCTGGGCCGGGCTCAGATAGAAAATGTCATTTTTAATGTTAAAAATCCCAGGAAAATGCAGAGTGCTCCATATTTATATATTTAAATTTGGGAAATATACACCTGAATATTAACTTTTTATTTCTCAACCCTACAGAAGCTTAGATTTAAGGAATTCTAAAAAAAAAAAAAAAAAAAAATTCCTTCAGTTGTTTGGGGGTTTTTTTGGGTTTTTGGGGTTTTTTTAATGAGAATCTTGGAGGTTTCAGCTTCTCTGGAAAACATCACTGAAATCAGGGAGAAAAGTTTTTATTGGAATAAAAAAGTGAAGCAACCTGTGTTTTCCAACAGGGAATGGATCACTTGGAAGTGCAGAGCCACCCTAACTCCAGGAATTCACTCAGAGTGGCCCCAGAAGGTTTTCTGCTGGAAAGAGGAGTTAAAACATCAACTCTGGGCTCCCACTGAGTCTTCAGGGTTGAATTATTGCTGTCATTAATCCATCCTTGGCTTTGCAGGGTTATCCACCCTGCAGGGTTATCCCTATCCAGGATAGGGAAGAGGGAAGGGAAAAGTTCCCCCACATCACTGAGGGGGCTGGAAACCCATCCCCACCTTCACAAACCTTTGCTCCTGGTTTTACTCAGAGAAAAACCAAATCCTGTGGAAGGGCAGAGCCTCATTGAAGGGTTTGCTCCCAGATTTCCAAAGAAACCAAATCTTGAGGAAGGGCAGAGCCTCATTTAAAGGTTTGCTCCCAGTTTTCCAAGGAAAAAACCCAAATCTTGTGGAAAGGCAGGGCCTCATTGAAGGGTTTGCTTCAGTTTTCCAAAAACCCAAATCCTCTGCAAGGGCAGAGCCTCATTGAAGGATTCCAGGAGGAAAAGCAGCTCATGCCCCAGAGCCATGGGAACTTCAGAAGCTCCTTTCAAAGGCCAGGGATGTGGGAGACTCAGATGAACTCTGGGATAACTCTGGAGAAATCTGGAAAAAGTCAGAGCATAGTCAAGACTTATCTCCTTCCACTGCAGCAAAGAAACAACTTCTGGCTCCTGTGAGCATCCTCCATCCCTGCAGCTTTCCTGGGAGCCGAATCCATCAGCGGCCCTGGAAGCCCGGTGTCTAAGGGTGACTTTGTGATGCTTGTATCCCCAGCCATCTGTTCTGTTTGTGTTGGATATTGAGTTCTGTACCTTTGAGACTGGTTCCAGAGCAAAGCAGAGAGAAAGAAGAAGCGTGCAGTTTGTTTTCAGAAACTGCACTCACTCCTACACATTCCACTCCAGGACTGTGTTCATCTGGGGCACAG
This sequence comes from Acrocephalus scirpaceus scirpaceus, assembly GCA_910950805.1. NCBI lineage: Eukaryota > Metazoa > Chordata > Aves > Passeriformes > Sylviidae > Acrocephalus > Acrocephalus scirpaceus. Next base: position 6,155,775 of record OU383796.1, read on the forward strand.
ACAGCGAGACAGAGATCTCCTTTGCTTTTAGTTAATTTTTAGATAGCTGAGGCAGAGAAGTTCCCTGGATTGTTTTTTTCCTTTTTTTTTTCTGGGGACTGTTTAAACCTGTCCTGGACTGAAAAACCCAGAGAGACACCGGGAGCTCATGCCTGCAGCCCACCAGGGTCCAGGATGGCATCTTCCAGTGCCAGAGGAACTGATAAGAGACTGAGCGAGCTGAGCTACACCCACAGCAAGGACTTTTCTCAATTTCTCTCTTCAGAGCAGCGAGAGGTTTCATTGTTTCATATTATTAATTTTTTATGCTTGTGGACACTTTGTTTGTTAAATAAATAACTTTTTCCACTTTCCTCTAAGGAGATTTTTTCCTGGACCAGTGGGGAAGGGGCTGTTTGGGTTTGTTTTTCCAGAGGGACCCCATTCTGAAGTTTCCTCCCAAATTTGCCCTAAACCAGGACAAATACATTTATTGGTGCCCAACGTAAGGCATGAGAAAGTGGAAAAAATGTGTCCTGATTGCATTTTGGTTGTACTCTGTGTGGGAAGGAAGCAGTCTGTAACCATGCTGCTCCTTGAATTCATAATGTCTCTTGGGGTGGAGTCCTTCCTGTGTTCCTGTTCCCTAGGCTTTTTTGAGGTTTTGATACCTTTCTGGTCCCTAGGTTTATTTTTTTATCCAGAAATAGCTCCAATAGCTCCCTAAACCAGGACACCCGAAGGCAGAGAGGAAGAATTGCCCTGCCGAGGCAGGGTGAATCCCTGGAGGTGAATTCCTGGACATGAATTCCCGAGGGACCCAGGCATGGAATGCCAAGGACCCTGTGGCTGCTCTGGGCTCATCCTTGCACAGTTCAGTGGCAAAAGGCCAAGGATGAAGTTCAAAAGCAAAGAAAGAAAAGGAGGAAGCAGAAATAGGTTTTATTAGGACATTTCCCAGCTCCTTGAGGTTTTTTTCCTGTTTACAGCAGATTTTGCTTTCTTCAAGGCTCTGCCCAATATTTCAATCTCCAAGGTGTGCAGTTTGTGTCTCCATCCCTCCTTCAATAGAAATGACCCAAACAAAAAAACCCAAAACAAACCAAGACAAAACCCCCAAAAATCCGCCCACCAAAAAAACCACCCCAAATCCCCAAACCAACCAAAAAACCCCAAGAAAAATCCCATTAAAACCAGAATTTCTGCAGTTTTTTACAGCCTTTTGTCTCCTTGCAGGAAACACCGAGGCACAGCCTGTGGAGGGAACAGGGAGATGATTCCCCTTCCCTGAGCACAGGGAGCAGCAGCATTCCTGAAGCCCTCCCATTTTCACCCCAGTCCCTGGGCTGCACCAGGGCCAGGAAACACAGAAACCCACCCAGAACCTCCTAATTCCGGCCAGGATTTACAGATCCCAAGGGAAAGATGTGCCCCAGAGCCATTAACATTCCAGGGGAGTGAAAACTTCCAGCCTAAATCCGCTGGAGCTGGGATGTCAGGAGCATTTCCACGGTGGAGAGCAGGAGAGGAGATTTCAGTCCTGAACACAACAACTTCCATGGAGTTTAAACCCAAAAGTATCCTGCTTTTCTCTCTCTCTTTTTTCTTTCTTTTTCCTTTTTTCTTTATTTTTGGCCTCTCGCTTTGAAGGGGAAGAAAAGAGGGGGGAACATCGGCACTGATTCCATCATTCCAATCCCGGGACAGAATTAGGGTCAGGATCTTTTTAATCATTTCAAAGGGAATTTAATCAGTCAATTAATACTCCAGGAGTGGGGGAGAAATGTCAGGGAGAAGAAAACACATTCCAGAGGCAAGATCAGGAGTATTGGACCTCCTGCTCTGGGACTTTTAGCAAAGAACAAAGATTTTCCTCATCAGAGTTAATTAATTCCTAATCAGTTTCTGATGGGAGTCACCAGGTCAGGGCTGGGTTTCCTGGGATTTTTCTGCAGGTGAGAGCCATTCCCACCATCCTGAGGGGCTCATCCCAATCCAATCCCATCCCAAATCCCTACTGGGAGAACCAGCCTAGAAAAACAGGAATGATGTTGAGCTGCTCTGGCAACAACACAACCACAAAGATGGAATTATGGAGCTAACTGGAAAAACCCAGGAATCCTTGGGGAATCACCAAAGCCCCTGAACCACCAAATCCTTGGGGAACCACCCAAATCCTTGGATTCCTCCATGTTCCAAAGTGTCCTCACACAATTTGTCACCCAAATCCCCCAACGGCACAGGAACAGCCACCAACATTCCCACAGAATGCCAGCAGGATCCATCCATGGACATCCCCTGTGGAAGGGGCCAGCTGAGGCTTTTTTGGGAATAATCGCTGGCATTTCGCAGCCTGCTGAGCTATTTATAAAAACCTATTAAAACAAATCCCGGCTCCTTATGCCTCGTTCTCCTTCATCCCATCCCATTTGCTGCTGGAAGCAGCCAGAGCCCGGGGCCATTTGGATCGGGGGTTGTTATCCACAGCTGGGAACTGGGTTAGAATCCAAGGGAGGCGAAAGGAATAAAATCAGGCCAAAAATAGAGCAGCTCCCACCTGGGATGAGACTGTGGGCACCAATTCCAGCACAGCTCCCACCGGGAATTTAGGGAATTGTCACCTGTTCCTAAACTCTGCCTCTTCTGGATGTACAACCTGCTCTTAATGTCTTGGTATATGTAACAAAAAATGTGTATTCTATTTCATCTGTTGAAAGTGAGATAAACAAGGTAGTTTTGTTTCAAATGAAGTCATTGTTAGCCCAGTGCTCCTTGTTAAATGTCACCCCCACCCTGCTAATCACCGCTTTTGTTCCCTTTCTGCTGCACCTTCAGCCGAGCTCCCTGGCTACCCCAACACCCAACATAGCAACCAAAACAGCCAGGAGGAGGAGAAATCCAGCAGACATGCAAATAGAAGTGATGCAGTGCCAGCTGGGAGAAGAAATTATTACTCCGGACTAGAAAAACTTTATTAGACTGAACCACCAAGACACATGGATGGACCATGCAAGGAGTGAGGCTGCCTCCTCCCAAAGCTGAGCGGTTTTCACCCCTCACCCTGACTCTCAGAGACGTTGCCCAGAGAGGGACTCCCCTGTATTTCAGAGCCAACCAAGCCTTCGGGATCGGCAGTGAGGACCGTGAACCCGACCCTGCCTGCACTCCAGTGAATGAGGCTGCTGCACATCTCCTCCTCCGACTTGCTTCTGGGAGCAGCAGCAGCGCCGTGCATGGGCCTCCACCCTGAGCTGATCACACTAAAGGTTTTTTAAAAGGAGAAAAATCTCCTGCCCTGTTTATTAGAGAAGCAGTTGAGATGTTTTTTCTTTATCTCTTGTAAGTCCGGGGGAGGGGGCAGATGCCTGATAATGGCCCAGCCATTAAAGCAGCTGGGGCAGTGTTTGTTATCTCTGTCACCACCCGTCCATCCTCCAGGGGAGATCTGCTGATAATGGGCCATGAAGGCTCACCAATGACATCCACATGACATC